>JAOTOM010004782.1:0-467200 GCA_034440615.1 Ashinkailepas kermadecensis | reverse complement strand
GTGTGTATTGCATACTAAATTAAGCCTTGCAGAGGTAGCATGGTTTTCGAGTGGATGATATGGTTTGCGTGTGGTAGATACGTGGGAGGTAGCATGGCCATGTTGGGACGCTCTGTTGAATAACCTTTCGTTTTCTTAATGCTGGATCGGCTAGCTCTATACGAAGCCCTAGCTCATCTAAAAAAAACAAATCGTGGCGGGAAAAAATATGCAAGTCAATGTTGCAAAAGTGGGTAATTGCGATGTCAAAGAAAGGAACACATTGTCATAGGCGTTTGGTCAATACCAGTGACTTATTTTATATTATTTTTCTTCTTATTTGTTTATTTAAAAAGTCATAAATTGGTAGTTGTGGATGATTAAATTTAGGCTTACCGACGTATAATAGTTCAGAAAATTGCAGTCTTTTCATTTGATAACATTCTGTGGGTTTTCAAACGAAGCTGCAACAGCTTTATTCCATACTATCTCTACATAATTTATCACCTATGAATCAATTAATGTATTTACAATACGTTGGGCCACCAGAGCACTTCAAGATCTCGCATACCAGGAGAACACCGCACCAACCCCGACTCACCAACTCAGAGGGCTGGACATGGCGCGGCAGATGGCACGTGCACACAAGGATCGTCACGGAAAAAAAATATTGCTCCGAAGTCATTCCTGTGATAGCGTGAAATAGTGCATTCAACTGCTCTGCATTCTATCTGTTGACCGGTTATTAAATGCAATATGTGGAGCATCGTGCAGCCATGCTTCAAGTTATGCTTCTTGTATATTTAACTAAATAGTACATGCACACATCACTGGATTTGGCTAAGATAAAGCTCAGTACGCGCGCATAGCAGATTACAACAAAGACATATGCGGGCGCTATTGTACTAGAACGACTCAACCATGCTGTGAGGATCTTCCTGACAACATGACTATTAATCTGACAACAATCATTGTCCTATGACACAACACTGACCATTAACAACACGTTACAACAATACCTACATAATTGGAGACCGCAGCAAAGGTGTAATTTCTGAAAATTATTTCGATGGCACAATATATGAAGGCAATGGGCGGGCCAAAATGTATTGTTGGCATGTCACAAAGGGTCCCATTTTAAAAGCTGAAATTATTGGAGGCTGGCGGGGGGATATACAGCAGATGGATGTGGTGGGGGCAAGTGCCCCTAAAAACATATAAAGCTACGCCCCTGGACGGCAATTCCTAGTTTGGAGCTAAATGGCGACCATTTGGGGTCGCATCTATCATAGGTTAGAGCTATTTTCACATTTTCACACTGGTGCTGTACTCTATGCTCCTGGTAGTCAGCTTCACTGCCAAATGATTACAATGGGAGACTTAATAATCAACCGTCAAGTATGATGACCACATCCCAAAACATTTCAAATCAGCAGCATTAGAGCGTTATATACAACACCAATTGTATATATATATATATATATATATATATATATATATATATATATATATATATATATATATATATATATATATATATATATATATATATATACAGCAACAAAATCGCTGTGCTACGCTTAGTACCTACTATTAGCCAGCATACACATTCCATCTGTTCAACACAGATATGTTATCAATATATAATGGACCACTGCGAAAGTACCAGCCGGGAGAACATCGCCACGTAATTCCATCTTTTGTTCGTTTCTCTACTTGGATTTTGTTCGTACCGCTAGAAATAGTCAAGTGAAAATATCACCGTCTGTTAATCGCAATACTAGCACGATGAGATGGATGTAATTGTTACCCGTGTTACCGTGTAATGTCACCGTCTGTTCATCGCAATACTAGCACGTTGAGATGGATGTAATTGTTACCCGTGTTACCGTGTAATGTCACCGTCTGTTCATCGCAATACTAGCACGTTGAGATGGATGTAGTTGTTGCCCGGGTTTTCAAAAAGCTCGTCGTTCCGTTGCGTCGTAAACAAGTGGAAACAGCGTCTGGCAAAATGGCAGCCAACTGGCATCCATGTGCGTGCGGGACGCAACGCACTGTGGTCGGCGCGGACTCGCGAAAACACCACGAGTCGCAACCAGCCCGAGGCATAGACACAGGATGTCTAGCTAGAAATGTGCTGCTGTTTCTTGGGCGGCCATCGCGTGGATGACAGCTGTCCGTGAAGAAGGCGCTGGGCAGCTTGCCGCTCTGAAAAAAGCCAACGCCATGCTGGTGAGGCTCATAGCGGCACTGTCTTCTCCGCTCGGCCACTACAGTCGAGCGAATATCCGTCAATTGAATCTTGTCACAAATGACGGAAGTGATGTGGGTTGGGTTAGATTGAGATGCCTGCGATGCAGCGCTGAAACCATTTCAGCATCGTGAATTTTTGCAGTGGAGATCTCAACATCAGTGTCTCAAACAAACACGCAGGGCCGCATACACTCGCAAGCTGACACCATAGCCTGGTGTCATTTCGGCACTATCTTACCTATCAGTATGCTCATTGGAAAGTGCATTGAGTTAAAATGGTCACACGGGAGTACAATTATACGGACGGACTAATCTAAGTAAAGGACATAAAACCGAGCACGCAGCCCCGAGGCTGCAATAATTTCCTGCCCTACGAGGTCCTCGAAGTCAGTACGATGGCTATTGAATGCAAGTGATCGGATCTCACAGTCACGGAGCTGCTATCACGGAGCTGTTGTGAGGCATAGACAACATCACGGGGTCTCCCAGTCACGGAGCTGCTGTGGGATATAAACAATATCACGGGGTTTCCAAGTCGCTGAGCTAGCTGCTGAGAGTCATATACCACGCCACAGTGTCTCCCAGCTACCGAGCTGCTGTGGGTCATACGACACGCCATAGGATATCCCAGTCACCGAGCTGATGTGGGACATACACCACGCCACAGGGTCTCCAAGTCACCGAGCTGCTGTGGGACATACACCACGCCACAGGGTCTCCAGGTCACCGAGCTACTGTGGGACTTACATAACATCACGGGGTCTCCAAGTCACCGAGCTGCTGTGGGACATACACCACGCCACAGGGTCTCCAAGTCACCGAGCTACTGTGGGACTTACATAACATCACGGGGTCTCCCAGTCACCGAGCTACTGTGGGACATACACCACGCCACAGGGTCTCCAAGTCACCGAGCTGCTGTGGGACATACACCACGCCACAGGGTCTCCAAGTCACCGAGCTACTGTGGGGCTTACATAACATCACGGGGTCTCCCAGTCACCGAGCTATTGTGGGACATACAACACGCCAAAGGGTCCCTCAGTCACCGAGCTGCTGTGGGACATACACCACGCCACAGGGTCTCCAAGTCACCGAGCTGCTGTGGGACATACACCACGCCACAGGGTCTCCAAGTCACCGAGCTACTGTGGGGCTTACATAACATCACGGGGTCTCCCAGTCACCGAGCTACTGTGGGACATACACCACGCCAAAGGGTCTCTCAGTCACCGAGCTGCTGTGGGACATACACCACGCCACAGGGTCTCCCAGTCACCGAACTGCTTAGACTTAGATAGCATCACGAGGTCTCCCAGTCACAGATCTCCCGGACGATATTAAGCATATCGGACAACAGACTCGACGGCATGCTCTCCCACCTCGGCAGACCAGGCCTCTCACACGGCTTCGGGCGCCACGGCAGGCTGTGAGGACGAATTTTCAGCGTACCGCGTGGCCGATACTTCCTGCTCCACGCAGCTATCCAGCGCCTCTGGATGCGCGAAGAAGTAGCTGGGCGTGTTCCCGCGCTGGAAAGCGTCGGCTTGTCAGGGGAGCTGGCAACGACCATGGAGCGTAAACCTATCACGGCGATGGCTCAATGAACACTGCAACCCGCAAACGAAGGCGAGCCGAGCAGCAATGGCCTCAACAAAACAGCCGTATTCGAATTATGTTGGAATTGTGAAGGATTAGCATATCAGACACTATCATCGCCAATCACTGACATTTCTGAGCTGAAAAGCGTTGCCCGAAAGTGTCTGTTCCAGGGATCTCTCCTGAAAATGCGCGAACGGGCCAAGTTTATCTGAAGCACATTTCCGGTAGGGTATCATGATAATATTGATAAAGGAATATACAGACCGACGAGCAAAGCCAGGACTCGGCGCTCTCTTGCAGCTCGTCGAATCCTCGTCATCTTTCAGGCAGTCGCGGAGCAAGCCACGCGTGCAGCTTGAGCGAATAAACCAATATTAGCTGGTCACAAAGCAAATGCATCGTTCAGGAAATGTGAGCAGAAAGCGATTCTGGAAGACCTACCAAGTCCCGCTGTACACGTGACGCCCCGGCGTCTGTCAAGATCTTTCCGATTGTTTCCACCGCGCTCATGCCCATAGCGTAGTGCATCGGCGTCCTCTCCAGCTGTTGGACCAGGGTGAAGCACGTCAGTATGTCAGCACGTCAGCACGTCAGCACGTCAGCTGTGACAGCAGCACGTACACACACGTCAGTGGGATGACTAGCGGCAGAGGACGGGACGCAGAACCGGGGCCGGCGATTCTGCGCGCATGTCCATAGGAGCTGAGCCGGGTTATCCAGCATGCTTACTAAAAATTAGCCTTGCCCGCTGCGTTCGTATACAATGAGCCTTCAACCTCGTACATCAGATGATATTTGGTTTCCACTTAGGGCGTGAGAGGGCACAGTGCAGACAAATGATGGATGTCAAGATTTACTCTCTTTGCAGGATTCCATTTCCAGTATTTGGGGAAGTCAGAAAAAAATATTCCGGAAGTTTTCTGACAGGTTTGTCTCTCACGTCATACATGTCATGTGATAGGAAAATGGAATAAGGTTGTTTTAGCGGCATTCAGAAATGTCCTACATCAGTGGCGGAACCAGGGAGACCAAAGGGGCCATGTCCCCAACCCCACCCCTCAAGATGCCGATTTGTGCCGATAGTTTGCAGTAAAATGGCATTTGCTCTACATCTATGAATATTTTATTAAACAAAATACTCTCTTAAGCAGACCAGTCGAATGTTGGCTGTTCAAATCTCTTGAGGTTTCGGACATCGGATAACATTTTTTACCCCCCCCCCACACTGAGCCAGGCTGTGGGATCCGCCCCTGTCCCACATGAAACTGCTTTGTATGATCCGGCCCTCCCATGAACACATTTGGAAGAAAATCATAGCCTACATGGTGAGTCAAATCCATCCGACGCATGCCGACTCACGTTGTCGCCCAGGTTGACCGTCTGCGGGTATTTCCTGGCTATCAGCGTGACAATGCCGGCGTTCTGGCAGAGCACGGCCGTATGCAGCGGAGTGCGTCCGCGCCGGTCTCGAGCTACCGCCAGACGGGGGTCCAGGTACTGGCCCACGTGCTGCCCACTGCCCAGCCGCACCGCGCCGAACAGCCAGTCACGCTTCTCCTGCCGGGTGTAGATGGAGGAGCCAGTCACGCTTCCCTGGGATACGGACGGCACGACCAGGCACGCTTCTCCTGCGGGATACAGACGGAACGACCAGGCACGCTTCTCCTGTGAGATACAGATGGCACGACCAGGCACGCTTCTCCTGCGTGATACAGACGGAACGACCAGGCACGCTTATCCTGTGGGATACAGACGGAACGACCAGGCACGCTTCTCCTGCGGGATACAGACGGAACGACCAGGCACGCTTATCCTGTGGGATACAGACGGAACGATCAGTCGCCGATTCTCCTGTGAGATACAGACGGAACGACCAGGCACGCTTCTGATGTGCGATACAGAAAGAACTGCCAGCCACGCTCCCCCGTGGGACATGGAAAGAACAGGTAGCTACGGCCGGCGCTTCTATATGGTGACGCAAGGTACGGGCAGTCCGTACCATGCTGCCGAGTATGCGTAATGTGTTGTCTGTATATCGGAATGCGCCTCTGCACGTCGCCAGGATGACAAAGAAGACATTGACTGCAAGACGATGAAGAGAAGACCAGAGCAAAAAAAGAAGAAAATATAAAACATGAAAGGGAAAGGAAGAAAAGAACAAGAAAAGAAGAGAAGCTTGGAAATAAGAAAAGGAGAGAAGCTGAGACGAGAAGAAAGAGACGATGATGGAAGACAAGAGGAGGCAGCGAGGGGAAAGGAAGATAAATGAAAAAGATGAACACTGGCACTTCGTAATGGCCGGCTGAGCCGACCTCGAAGCCGAAGATGCTGCGCAGGAAGAGGACGGTTTTCTGGTCGGCGTGCTGCTCGGCCACATGGATGATGTTCTGGTGCCGGCTGTTCTCTGTGTCCAGTATGCGGTCGTAGCCGGCCAGCAGCAGCAGTTCCAGTCGGGCAGTGTCGCCTGTCGGTGGGACCAGTGCTGGTTGAATAGAGGTGAGTCTAACGAACATCGCGCGCACCTATGTACAGCTGTTTAACACAGTCAGAGTCCTGTCAGATACGTCGTGTGACCGTATTTGGCAATTTCTTACCGTGGAATACCGTCTAAAAACGTGGCTGGTTAAGACAACATGTTCGATAGTGTTGAAAGGGGCGCCGTCATCCAAGCACTTCAGCATGGGTCGAGAGTGTGGATCAGCGAAGCCACGGTCACTGCTCGTTCGTGAGGTATGAACAACAGCTGATCCAAGTGAGCCAAAAACTCGGAAACCATGGCTCTCAACATGGGACGAATACAAAAAAGCTGAGTCAGAGAGTCAAAGTCATTAAAAAAAATAAAACTGTTTGAACATTAAAATACCAGAAAGGTAGCTTTCACGGAAATTTCCGCATTTCATGTTCAAATTCAGACCTGGCACAGTCGGGCACCGTCAGCTTCTGAGTGAGTGATTGTTGAGCCCTCAGACCATCCTAATGCCATGGTTGTTTATCTTTCCGTGTTGGCACGCGGTCTTACATGTAGCTGAACGTGCATGCTGGCGCTTGCAACTAACTGAAGCTTCTTTTCAAAATGATCAGTGATGTAACCGGTGCAGCGAGCGAATCATCACCACTCAACAATTGCGATGTCACCCAAGTGTTGTTCGTGGTTCCTAGGCAACAGCATTTCAAAAAGAAACATGCAATTTTAAACGTGTGAAAGTTTAAAAAGCCATGGCTTTTTCGTGTAAAAAATCAAACGCTAGACAAAATTATTTTTCTACCCACTACATGCTCTGTGGCTCTGTAAATCTCGCATGCATGCATTTCGTCTCATGTTGAGGGAGCCCGCGAGGCCCACGAAATTTGGATTTACTTCAATCAGCTCTTGCGGGACAACTGTACTTAATATCCATATTGCCTTGGATTCGAAGGCCGGCCTTGCTGATCAGTTGACCCGAGAACGTTGCTGAGAAAACACCGCAAAAATGCAAGCATCGTGATTAGGGCATTGTGACATTGGTGCGCGTTCGACGCGCTTGGCCGGTCCACACGGCGAGACCCACCGTTGGCGGCCAGGTCAGTGACCCAGGTGTCGATGTCGGCTACGTTGGCATGCTGACCAGCATTGGCCGCCTCGTCTCGTGGCGTTCGAAACTCGCCGTCTCGGTCGGCCAAGCTCAGCCCTGATTGGTTGAGCAGTTGGCGGAAGGCGTGGTCAGCGTGCGGGCGCCCGGCGGCGTAGTGCAGAATTGACCTGCCCTGCCCATCCTGCGGGAGGTCGACAGGTCAACGGGGTAGGTCTCATCACCGGTACGTGGAGGAAAGGATCCAACGGGATGTGTGTCCCATCATTCTTCACTGTTGAAGGTTGCTTTGCCTGCGTCGTCTCTCCAGTCAGATACTCACATCTATGGGGAGGGGGGGGGCTTAAATACCCCGGTCTAACTTCCAAACTAAGCGTTGCACGAAAACGAACACGGCACCATCGGACGGCCCTCGACGAACAGGGTCCGAACGCGGACTTGTTTTATTTTGGGACAAGTTTATAACTCAAAATATCGATGTTTGAAAGAACATCCATGTTTCAAAAACATTCCATGCCGGCATATTATGATAATTTAGGTCATGCAATGCAGCTCTGACGCTATTTAGGCCATCACGACTTCAATTAAATCATTTAAAAAAAACAGTGTCTAAATAGGCTTAACCCATATTGCGCGTTAAATACCGGAACTCTAGTGACTTGATGGAGGTCAAACAAAGTGAATGAGGAATTTCTCCCGATGCTTCTGCATGCATACCAAGGTAAAAAATTATGTTTGAAGAGCATGCTTATTACACAAATGGGAAAATTGGCTCAAAATGTGCCAAAATTGGCCGTGACCTCAGATCGCTGACCTGATCTCAAACAAACATCCCATATACACGTAACATAACATTCCATGCCGGCATATTATGATAATTTAGGTCATGCAATGCAGCTCTGACGCTATTTAGGCCATCACGACTTCAGTTAAATCATTAAAAAAAACAGTGTCTAAATAGGCTTAACCCATATTGCGCGTTAAATACCGGAACTCTAGTGACTTGATGGAGGTCAAACAAAGTGAATGAGGAATTTCTCCCGATGCTTCTGCATGCATACCAAGGTAAAAATTATGTTTGAAGAGCATGCTTATTACACAAATGGGAAAATTGGCTCAAAATGTGCCAAAATTGGCCGTGACCTCAGATCGCTGACCTGATCTCAAACAAACATCCCATATACACGTTTTCAAGACACTGCTAAATTATACTCACATAGCAAGCTTCATTTCAATATCACTTCATGTGTGTGAGTTATCGATCTTCAAGCATTTTTGGAGGTGGCCCCTTTGACCTGACCTAGGTCAATGACCTTGCATGATCTGAGGTTGAAAGTTGCGCTGAGATGCAAACAAATAAATGAAAAGGAACCGAAAATTGTGCGGTGCTTAGCGCCGCCGCTTTACCGCTCTCGCGAAGAAAGAACTTTAGGGGGCGTAACCAGACCACCCCCTCCCCGAGACGGGATTGGTTTAGCTTCAACTGTGCAATCCTCAGATGAGGGATGCAATATTTCGTTCAGCAGTACCGTATTGATCCTTTGCTAGCGTTCTATGGAATAAAATCGCCTGAAAAGTATTGGTAAATTAAGCTAACTTCCAGTCTTCAAATGTAGCACTGAGTCGCGAATATGTGCTTGACAGTATCTAGCTCAGGCAGATGGCCAGCGCACGAGCTACCATTTACTTGAATTGCGTCAGCTAAGTTGAGATTATTGTACATACCATGCTGCTAGTGAGATGGCATACAAAACTGCTTATCTACTGTCATCATTTTCAAGCTACAAGCTGAGTCTCCATTGAGTTCAGGACGGCCCCGTCGCCATCAGCAGACATCACGGCACACTAACCCGATGGAAGAGGCCTTCCTGGTTGGCGGGTATGCTGGCAGCAGGTGTCGGAGTCCTGCCCCAATCCCGATCCGCTGCTCGCTGGTACAGCAGCGCCGCAATATAGCCAATCGGATCGCGTGACTTCCGTTTGGAGATTGCTCTCAGCGCCTCCGTCAGTGGCTCGCCCACCTCTGTCAACAAATGACGTCAGAAAGATGCGCTAATGCGGACGCGATAACTCAGTCGTTCATTGGCATCTACCTTGCGGGAAAAAAGAGTGCATAATAAGGATGGTATTATTGACGACATTAATCGCTACACTCAACCACAGCACTGTTAACTAACAGCACCGTATCAAAACCCAATCATGACGGTAGTAATTTCTCTCCGTATGACGTGGGTTGACCGTGCTGTGGGAAGCGCGAGATGTTTGCTTAGTACGACTAGCTGAGTGGTGCTCTACACAACTCACCTGCCATCAGGTACTTGCCCTCCTCCGTCGTCGGTTCTTGGCGGCGCTTTCCGTGAGTCCTCTTGCTGTCGGCTGTCTTCTTGTTGGGTTTTGACCCCGCGGTGTTATCTGTGGGACGACGCGCACTCCAACTCACGGATATTTTAACACACAACGCATGGAATCAGGTGGTGAGCTAAGACGACTGAAGCAGATGGGTTGTTATACGAGTCTGGGATTCTGCTCTGGGCTGTTTTACTGGTCTGGGCTTCTGCTCTCTTGTCTTGCGTGAATTCTTGTGGGCCCTGTGACCAGTGATGGAAGTACACCGATTTATCCTGAATAGTATGTCATAAAGACATAAAGACATAAAAGATCAGTGCAACTATGAGCCACAAGGGCCCTTCTTGGTTGCTCTCTGGACACTGAGCCAGTTGCCCACCAAATCCGTCGATCAACCCTCCCTGGAATTCCGAAAAGGTACTACCTGGAATCCCCCTCTATTTTCATAATGATTATCTATGCTGTTTTTAAAGATGTTCAGTGTGCTGCTACTGACAATGGTTTCTGGTAGCTGGTTCCAGTGTTCTACTACCCTGTTGGTGAAGATAGACTGTCTTAACCTTGCCCTGCTGTGATTAACTTTAATTTTGAATTGATGACCTCTAATTGCATCATTTCTGTTAAATTCAAACATTTCCCTGAGATATCCCTGTTCCCTGACCATGAACAAATTTAAAGACCTCGATGAGATCTCCTCTCAGCCTTCTATATCTAAGTGAAAACATATTCAATTTCTTCAACCTTTCCTCATATGCCAGGTTGCTTATACCATTAACCATTTTTGTTGCCCTCTTTTGTACTCTCCCTAAAAGCCAACAATCTTTTTCATAACTAGGGGACCAAGCTTGGACACAGTATTCCAAATGTGGCCTGACATATGCACAGTAAAGCTTCCTGATAACTTCCTCACTTTTGTATGATACATTCCTATTTATTGCCCCAAGCATTCTTAGTGCCTTCTTACTGGCTTCTTTGGTCTGTTCTAATGCCCCCAATTTAGTGTTCAAAATAACACCTAAGTCCTTCTTCTGCTGAGTCACAGGTAGTACTTGGCCATCCATCAGGTATGGAGCCTTCATATGCTGCCTGCCTACATGCATGGTTTTGCACTTATCAAAATTAAATTTCATATGCATTTTTCGGACCACTTCACAAGTTCGTCTAAGTCATTCTGCAGCGAGACTTGCCCATTGTGTCCTGTTGTTGCCCTAAAGACCTTCAAATCATCCGCAAATTTCAAAACCTTACTGCTTAGGCCACTTTCAATGTTATTTACAAATATAATGAACAATAGTGACCCCAGTACTGACCCCTGGGGGACTCCACTAAGAACATTTTGCAATGATGACTTTGTACTATTTAGCAACACTCTCTGCTGTCTATCTGAAAGCCACAACTCTATCCATTTTAGGATGCTAACTTGCATGATTTAGAATGTCAAACTTGCATAATGAAGAAACTCGTAATGTTTTTCACCGAGGCAGCATTGGTGTAGATATTAATAAAATTTTGGTGTGGCCTATTCTTGTCATGTTGCGTATGAAGACATAACATTAAGCGGATAATTATTGGTGTCGCAGTCGAATTATTTGTGCCTCAGTTGATATACCTGACATGTTGAATTCTACACCAATGCGAGGGCTAGTAGTAATATATCGATCTAGTGGACAAATTACACACACATATATATACATACATATATATATATATATATATATATATATATATATATATATATATATATATATATATATATAGCTCATGTTGATGTCGGAATAAGCGATCACATCATAAGTACAGTGGGCACCGCAAAGCAATCCGCACTAACTTCTTCAAAAGCATCACTGAAAAACATTCAAGTGCAATCGGGCCGAACGTCCAGAATGATTCGTAAAAGGTGGTTCCCGCCAATGTGGTATATGCAACGACTCGCTTGGTGATACGCAACTAGGAAAAACAAATTAATAGAAAGCGTAAAAATAACTCTCCTGCGGGTATTACGGTCCATGAAGAAGTGATGTCCGATATTTATCTAGCCGCATATGATAGCAACGCTTGTAATTTTGATAGCACTGTACCACAAGGGTACTGTACCACAAGTATTCTGTACCACAAGTATACTGTACCGCAAGTGCACTGCACAACAAGCATGTGTACTATCTATATCTGCCCGCATTGCGACTAGAAAGTCGCATGGCTAGTAGTACAACAAATGAAGTATAAATGGAAAACAGACGAGCTACAGGCGACAAACCGTATCGTGTAAGGGCCGCTTAAGCCGGGCCTAGTGAGCGCAAGCAACCACCGACATTTCAACCACAAGCGCTTACCATGCTTATGTGCGATATCTTACGAACAGGGTATGTCACATGCAACACCAGTATGCTTACATGCACTACTCAAGGTGAACTTGCTAGTCGTTGCACATGCATTTTTGTTGTCATCATCGACATGTTAACAGTTTTGATGTGCCTATGTATGCAGTTCCTGAAAGAGTAGGTATCCTATTTTCTATTAAAATGTGAGTACTCCTTGCGATCGGTGTTCACTGTTGTTTAACGTCCGGTAAAGAGTGAAGAAAACGGGTTCTTTCACTTACGCTAAAACATACAAAATCAGAGAAATGAAAATAAATTACAACTTAGGCTCACTTGCAAAGTAAATCAACACAAACATAAATGTAACTTTGATCCTGAAATTAACAAGCCTGCTTCCGAATGCTGATTCAGTAATTGTTCAGAAAGCAAGGATTATATTTGTATACTAGTGTAGATTAGGTCATGAAATGGATGCCTGGCTGCTTCAAATTTCACAAACATTTGCTTCCAATTTGTGCGTTATACTTACTGTATGAACATATAAAGTCTAATTCAGCCTTGTCGATATGCATTTGAAAATCTTCACCGCAAACTACATGTTGATTCCCAGCACTGTATATTTACAGAGTATAATTAAACATTGACAAAATGCATATCTGTAGGTTATGCATATCATGTTATTCCCTCACTAGGATATCGTAGTGAGGTAATTACATCAACTATAGTGTTGCACACATACACTGGCGCAGGACCGTGGGGAGGGGGGGGCACAGGGTTTCACCGCCCTCTCCCACCCCGAGCTTTGGACGAGCTGAACATTAACCCTATGGGTGTTGCATTGGAAAGAACCGAATTCAAAATGTCTCCTTCCTCCTCCAAACCTTGAAACAGCTCCCGTGCCTCTGCATATGTACGTCAGCGACAAGTAATGACCCTTCCTGGACGCTTCCTTGCTGTTGCCGAAACTGTTTTCCGCACTGTGGGGTTTGCATCGTTGGGAATATTTTCAACTATATTAACATTTGTTTTCTTCAAGTTGTTACTGAAAGTGATAAATGTGGCGATCTCATTTCGAGAAGAACAAAATATTCAGTTCACAGCCAGTCTGTCAGTCATCCGATTTCAATTCTCCAAAAACTTCAGCATGCTTCCACTGCACAATGTTTGCCGTTATTGATCGTTGGCTTCACAGAGAACGCTAGTGCACATGCGGTCTTACATATGTGCACACTTCTGGGTAAAATGCGGCTGAACTTCTCTGCTCACGCCTGGTGCCAGTCAGCTGGCCATCGCTATGCGCAGCAACATTCCACGATGCATGCTTCACATCGGCGTGCATAGTGCATCTGCTGACGCATGCAATAGTATTCGGGAGATACGCTCAGCATTGGGTTCGGGCAGTAGTAACGAAGATGAACAGTCCTAAATTGCGAGAATAGTTGCGGTTTCGATCTATGTTGAGCTTCCGAATTGATTTGGGCCGGACTTCTTTATTGCGCTGATTCGACATGCTTTCACTGCGTAATGTTTGCCGTTATTGATAGTTGGCTCAGCAGAGACCGCTGGTGCACGTGTGGACTGCTTTAGACATGTTCCATACCGAGAGCGACGTCGCAGGCGAATTCGCAGATAATTCACGAGAAGTTCGCAGGCGGCTAAGAAACATACATGCATGCTATGCATATAATCTCAGGCCATTCGAGAGCGCATCATCCGTTACGGAAAACCGTCGTGCGAACGAACACCTCGACTGAGCACAAAGACCGTGCCTAGTTTTACAAGGTGAATCACCCTCACACCTGCGCCCAGAACTGCACCCGCCGGTAACAGAATGACATATGCCGGGGGCATTGCACAGCAATGTAAGCGTAAGCGGTGGGGGGGGGGGAGGCAATGCACAGCAAACCACTCCAACGTCTGTGAACTGCATCCCTCACCACTCGACCCAGACACACAAGGGCAGCTGACGAACCTGCTGACGAACCTGGATAATCGCATTGGTAGCCTGCCCTGTGCGCCCGAAAGAGCACGCCACACAGTTCGATGTCTTGGAGGCAGAAGAGGCGCGAGCTGAGCGCGCTGCTCAGCAACTACACTGCGTGCTGCTTGCGGGAAGAAGTCCGCTTCGAGGCGAGCAGAATTGATCATTTCTGTATTGAGGTTCCATGCAGCCACCGTGAATCTAGCGATATTGATGCTGTTCAGAAATGCTCGAGTCCCGTGCCACAGATACAGAGCGCTGCATTCGACAGCAGTGCATCGACTCAACACTTACAGGCTATGAGCTAGGTTAATACAATCTGATGGAAATACATACCGCAGTTTTGAAACCACAATATCGATGCTTCGAGTTCAAACCCCCTGTTTTCTTCCGAGTGGCGGCAACAGTCTAGCGGTGCATCTGTTAACTTAGATATTCCTGTGTCACATGTTTTATGTGTGTTCAAGGATACACCTTTCAAGCAGCACTGACAACACGAAAGTGAAACGCTGCATAGTTTTCACGATAATTTTCCAAAGTTGGGGGACACACGCTGTATATATACCACATAGCCTAGTATACCAGTACTTTTCGTGGCCACCAAAGTGCACACATCGAAACCATTTCTGCGAGGCGACAACACCAAATAAAATCCAAATATTCTTGAAATCCACTGGTGCTATCACAAAGGTGTCGCTGATGGCAATCCTGCCACAGTAAGAACAGCACTGTACAAACGACAGCAGCGCTGCGTGCTGACCACCGCTGTGAAGCATTCGCACATCGAGCTCTTCGACTCCGAAACACAGCGGTCCGGCAAACGCATCTGCAAAGCAAGCTGCGTCGTCCGTTCTTGCCACGCAGTTCGCACAGCTCTCTCGCCACGTCGAAGAGTCAGATGCACAGTGCGTCGCTTTGGGTCGCTGATGCCGTCTCCCGACATAATGCCGCTTCGTTCCCCGTTCACTTAAAGGAAACTAACCACCTTTATAATGGGATTTTAACTGAGATAGCAGTTTTGAAGACCACGTCGAGAAATCACTTACCTCATACTCCGTTCGGTCCAAAACATCTTCCAGCCGAAGTTATAAGGCCTTTTATCATCGGTTTTGGGACATGGACAGACTCGCTGGGCGTTGTGAAAATTCCTTTGGCGTTCTGAAATTTGTTATTTTATATTATATGTATATTATATAATTATATATATATATATATATATATATTATATATATATATATATATATAATATATATAATTATATATATATTATATATTATATTATATAATTTATATTCCTCTCTTGGCGAACATTTAGAGGCCTATGATAAAAAGATAAAAACTTTCCAAAATCCCGTTTTTTGAAGTATGGGCATAATATTTCGCAAAACCAATGTCATATTCATCATTTTCAGGTGCCAATACCCCTAATTAGTATGATTGCAGAATTTCGGCAAGGTGGTTAGTTTCCTTTAAACTGTTCCATTGCAGTTCATCACGAGGCCTCGCAGCCGATTGGTAGTCTCTCCGCCGCTTCTGACGGATCACTCTGAATCGCTCACGGCTTCTCGGAGTCTCCTCGGTTGCTTCTTGGCGGTTATTAACGGTTGTTTGGCCGCTTCTCAACTGTATTTCGGCGCTCACGGGTTCTCGACGTCTCCTCGACGGCCTCGTGGCGCCTTCTCGGCGGCCGCTTGGCGCTCACCGCTTCCTGGCGTCCTTCTCCATCTGGATGATCTCGCAGACGCCGCTGTACATCTCGGTGACGGCGTCGATCTCGGTGAGGCCCAGGCGCCGCTTGTTGCTCAGGTCGAACACGCCGTCGGGCGCGTCCGAGTGTTCGCCGCGCGTGCCGCGCACCTGCAGGCCGAGCCGGGCGCAGGCGGCCTCCAGCCGGGCGCGGTCCCTGGCGAGCCGCGGCAGCCGCACGTGCACGGACGCGCGAATGGCCGTGCCCAGGTTGGTCGGGCAGAACGTGACGGCGCCGAGCCGGCGGTCGCGGCGCAGCGCCAGCCGCTTGCCGAGGTTGACCAGCGCCGTGACCAGGCGCGCGTACACGCTGGTCACGTTGCCGCCCTGCTCCATGCTGATGACGCGCAGGTGGTCCTCCTCGTTGACCCAGACCAGGAACGTCTTGGCGGCGTTGTGGAAGATGCCGCGACCCTTGGGCCAGTGGCGAGACGCGTTGGCCGCCTGCAGGAAGCGGTCGCCCTCCTTGAAGAGGAAGTGGTCGTCGATGAGCTGGCGCTGCGTCTTGGCGCTCATGCCGTCCAGCGGGTGGTAGGTGCCCTTGAGGTCGCCGGTGAGCTCCTTCAGCACGCCGACCACCTCCGTCTCCAGGTCGGTATAGTCGCGCTCGGTCATGAGCGGGTTCAGCGGGAACTGCGTCAGGCTGCGCGCGGTGCGAATCCGCGTGCTGAGGACGTACTTGCCCAGCCGAGACAGGTTGCCCAGCACCTTGGTCAGCTGCTTCGGGTGGCCGAACGCCACGGCCGGCTGGCGCATGCCCGGTCCGAAGCCGTCGTGGTACTCCTCGATGATGGGGTCGAACAGCGGCGCGAACACGGCGTACGCGTCGCCGTCGGGCGCGTACACGCCCACGCCCGAGTCGGGGTTGGCCACGCCCGACTGGATCACGTCGAGGAGGGTGGCGCCGTGGCGCGTGCGGCGCCGCTTCAGCCGCTCCAGCACGTCCGGCGTCAGGTGCTTGCGCAGCAGCGACGTCGAGTCGGAGCGCTGCAGCCGAGCGAACGCCGCCTCGACGGCGTCCAGCTCGGCGCCGGCCACGTCCTCGGAGAACTCGACCTCCTCGGCGGCGGCGGTCGAGGCGCGACTCGCGCCGCGCTCGTCGGCGCCGCCCCGCCGCTCGCTGTCGAGGCGGCTGCCGAGGCGGCTGCCGAGGCGGCTGCCGAGGCGGCTGCCGGGGCGGCTGTCGAGGCGGATGCCGATGGGCGAGCCGCCGCCGCTGTCGGGCCGCCGCCCGCCGGAGTCGGACCGAGCTGAAAACGGCCGCAAGTCAACGGTGCCGGCGACGGCGGCGGCGGCGGCGGCAGCGGCGGCGGCGGCGGTCCGGTCACCGCCGCACGACCTGCGCTGGCACCACGCACCGAGTCGGGCCTTACTGGTGCGTACATAACCAGCCATTGGCAGTCATCGAACAGTCCATCTGCCGATCAATGCTGGTGGGAACATTGAGGAGCTGAAGGAGTTTGGCATACGAATGAACGTTGAAATCCGTTGTTGTAATTGTGTATTCCTGATTAGAAGGTAATGTACACATACGAAAATATCCCAAAAAAATGACACTGCGATTCAGCGACATGTTGCCATCTTCATTGCAAGGCTTGAGTGGATAGGTTGTCAACGAAACCAGCTGTCCATCCATGTCCATCGTGTTTATAACCATGCTTTGATCCGCAGCCTATTCGTTCTAGCCCGTAGAATAAGATCTCGTGAAATTCGTACTGTCTACTCAGTGGTGATAAGTCATTGTGACATGCCTGAACTCGGCAGCCAGTTATGATGCTTTGCTATATTGCATAATGCTTACGAAGCGACGACCATGCCTATACTTCAATCCAGGATAGAGCGTCCAAGTTATTGCATTTCCCTTGCTGGCATTGAATATCTGACAACAAGAAAACTAAAGCACCAATCACAATCATGCATGTGGGCGACATCAAAGGCGACAACAACAATGCAAGCTTCGTCATGCGTCTACAGAAGAATATCCTTCGGGTAACTCTTAAAAAGTCAATGTATTCTACACGGACAGCTGCTTTGGATTTGACAGGTGGAGCGCCCGGGTGACCGACACATGGTTTGCGGGCCGTATATCCGGCAACAGAGCATCAGTTGCGGTCGGAGCTCGTGCGGGCGGTGCGGCGGGTCGCCTACCGTCCGTCTGGTCGTCCGTGTCGTAGCTGTCGGTCTGCTGGTCGACGGTGGTGTAGCGCAGGGCGCCGCGGTGATCCAGGTAGTACTGGGCGGTCCGGCCTCTCTGTGGAACACGTCACACGCGCCGCGGTGGGCAGGGCGGCGACGGCGTGGCCAGTGGCGGCGTCAGGCATTAGACAGTGGCGGCGTCAGTCATTAGGCAGGATGGTGTGGCCAGTGGCGGCGTCAGTCATTATGCAGGAAGGGTGGCCAGTGGCGGCGTCAGTCATTAGGCAGGACGGTGTGGCCAGTGGCGGCGTCAGGCATTAGGCAGGACGGGGTGGCCAGTGGCGGCGTCAGTCATTAGGCAGGACGGCGTGGCCAGTGGCGGTGTCAGTCATAGGGCAGGACGGCGTGGCCAGTGGCGGCGTCAGTCATTAGACAGGACGGCGTGGCCAGTGGCGGTGTCAGTCATAGGGCAGGACGGCGTGGCCAGTGGCGGTGTCAGTCATAGGGCAGGACGGCGTGGCCAGTGGCGGCGTCAGTCATTAGGCAGAACGGTGTGGCCAGTGGCGGCGTCAGGCATTAGGCAGGACGGTGTGGCCAGTGGCGGTGTCAGTCATTAGGAAGGACGGGGTGGCCAGTGGCGGCGTCAGTCATTAGGAAGGACGGGGTGGCCAGTGGCGGCGTCAGTCATTAGGCAGGACGGCGTGGCCAGTGGCGGTGTCAGTCATAAGGCAGGACGGCGTAGTCAGTGGCGGTGTCAGTCATTAGGCAGGACGGTGTGGCC
Organism: Ashinkailepas kermadecensis; assembly: GCA_034440615.1. Taxonomy (NCBI): domain Eukaryota; kingdom Metazoa; phylum Arthropoda; class Thecostraca; family Neolepadidae; genus Ashinkailepas; species Ashinkailepas kermadecensis. The sequence continues at coordinate 448,486 of JAOTOM010004782.1, read as the reverse complement.
AGTGGCGGCGTCAGGCATTAGGCAGGACGGCGTGGCCAGTGGCGGTGTCAGTCATAGGGCAGGACGGCGTGGCCAGTGGTGGCGTCAGGCATCTCAGGGATTCCGGCCGCGCACACTGGGTAGGTATTTATTGAATTGATTGTAGTATTGATAGTGATGAAACTTCAAATATATTGAGGTATTAATACACAGCCGACTCAGTAAATTCACGCATGCCTAGATACGCTGACCTACTTGTTGATGGCGTAGCTTGCCTGGCGTTAGCAGTAACTCTCGAGTCCTTGACAGTGATTAACAGTCTGACGTCGACCTCTCCGGGACCCTTCCCGACACTAAAGTCCCTCCTGGGACCCTGTTAAACATCAACAGCTCTGTCTTAGATCTTAGCTGACAATGCATTCCTACGTCCCTACATGCAACGGATCTCCCCGTATGAATCCACCAGACAGCGACGTCCCAGGTACTTTTCCTGACCCTGAACTTCCCCTTGAGAGCTGTCTGACATAAACATTCCTCCCTGAGTCGTACCTGACACTGGCTTGGATGAAATATGGCCCTATACTAGTCACCCAGTCTAGGATGGCCTGACCTGGCCCTGACTTGACCTGGCGCTGACCTGACCTGAACTGACCCCGGCCTGCCCTCGGGCTCACCTTGTCAGTGATGTCGTCGTGGGCGCCGGCCCGCTGCAGCAGCTTGAACACGTGACCTCCGTCACGACTGCCGGCGGCGTAGTGCAGCGGCGTGCGACCGTTCCTGTCTCTGGCGTCCATCGTGTCGGGGAAACTCTGCGCCAGGTACCGCACCACGCCTGGAGTGCGATGCGCAGGTGTCACTCACACGGCGCGTACCGCGGGCGGCTCCACTGGCCCGCCACAATGTCTATCCCCGCCAGACCTCCCATTGGCCCGCTACACTGTCTATCCCCGCCAGACCTCCCACTGGCCCACTACACTGCCTATCCCCGCCAGACCTCCCATTGGCCCGCTACACTGCCTGTCCCCGCCAGACCTCCCATTGACCCGCTACACTGTCTATCCCCGCCAGACCTCTCACTGGCATGCTACACTGTCTATCCCCGCCAGACCTCCCACTGGCCCGCTACACTGCCTGTCCCCGCCAGACCTCCCATTGACCCGCTACACTGTCTATCCCCGCCAGACCTCTCACTGGCATGCTACACTGTCTATCCCCGCCAGACCTCCCACTGGCCCGCTACACTGCCTGTCCCCGCCAGACCTCCCATTGACCCGCTACACTGTCTATCCCCGTCAGACCTCCCACTGGCCCGCTACACTGCCTGTCCCCGCCAGACCTCCCACTGGCCCACTACACTGCCTGTCCCCGTCAGACCTCCCACTGGCCCGCTACACTGCCTGTCCCCGCCAGACCTCCCACTGGCCCGCCACAATGTCTATCCCCGCCAGACCTCCCACTGGCCCGCTACACTGCCTGTCACCGCCAGACCTCCCATTGACCCGCTACACTGTCTATCCCCGCCAGACCTCTCACTGGCATGCTACACTGTCTATCCCCGCCAGACCTCCCACTGGCCCACTACACTGCCTATCCCCGCCAGACCTCCCATTGGCCCGCTACACTGCCTGTCCCCGCCAGACCTCTCACTGGCCCGCTACACTGCCTGTCCCCGCCAGACCTCTCACTGGCATGCTACAATGTCTATCCCCGCCAGACCTCCCACTGGCCCGCTACACTGTCTATCCCCGCCAGACCTCTCACTGGCATGCTACAATGTCTATCCCCGCCAGACCTCCCACTGGCCCGCTACACTGTCTATCCCCGCCAGACCTCTCACTGGCATGCTACACTGTCTATCCCCGCCAGACCTCTCACTGGCATGCTACAATGTCTATCCCCGCCAGACCTCCCACTGGCCCGCTACACTGCCTATCCCCGCCAGACCTCCCATTGGCCCGCTACACTGCCTGTCCCCGCCAGACCTCCCACTGGCCCGCTACACTGCCTGTCCCCGCCAGACCTCCCACTGGCCCGCTACACTGCCTGTCCCCGCCAGACCTCTCACTGGCCCGCTACACTGTCTATCCCCGTCAGACCTCTCACTGGCCCACTACACTGCCTGTCCCCGCCAGACCTCCCACTGGCCCGCTACACTGCCTGTCCCCGCCAGACCTCTCACTGGCCCGCTACACTGTAGTGTTGTTTGGCTGACCCCGCCAGATTTTTCACTGGAAACCGTCGGGCGATTCACGGGCACAAGGTGGCACTCCTCCACAAGGTGGCACTCCTCCACACGGGAGGATAACGGTTCAGAACATAAAATGTCCACAGCCCATGATGCTTCAAGCCCTATGAAGCTACGACCTGAAGTATGTTTCATATTTTATCTTGCTTGAAATGTATGATGCCTCAAAGAGTATCATGCTCAAATCCCATGGCAGCATGTTGTGATTACATATGCAGTACCGCTTTTCCAGAAGGTAACCGGCCCTGTCAAAAAGCCCGGCGGGTGGGAGTCGAACTCCACCCCGAAGACCAAATTAACCACCCGGCCATCCCATCGGTAATGAACGCAAAAACAAACAGGGTGGCGCGGATGTGCGCGGCTCGAGTGCTGCCGCGGGGTTTTCCGTTTTGGCGCCATGGGGACGCCCTGGCGAACACACTACTGACTATGGTGTTGTCGGGTGAGCACAATGTCAAGAGCTACTTTTTTGGCAATCACGCTTCCCGCGGCTTTCGAATGAGCCAACTCTGGAAGTCATGCGTGGTCTAGCACACGGAGAATTGGCGATGAGCGGTGCCGCTAAGCACGCATGTCTACAGATAATGTTGTTAGCCAGTCGAGATGTTGTTATGTCCTGATCGGGACATGTTTTTTTGTCCACTATATTTTTAGTTAGCGCACCACTATATTTTTAGTTTTTAGCGCGGGCTAGAATGGTGAGCTAAATGACATCAAGAGGCCCTACATGCTACAATCATGACATCTATAACGCACGTTTGGTGCAATACGTTCACCGGCATTCATGTTGATTTTTAGCATACGTTTGTGCACTCTTTTGGCACCGATTTATCAAAACCTTGTCGTAAATATTTGGACTCTGACATCTATAACTTCGTCGTTCTGCTTGCATGCAAGCCAAGACAAAACTACCTATCACGCGTCCTCCTCGGAGTGGACATGGATGCCATTAGACATCCAGTACTTTGGAGCTTCTGAGTGTGCTCCGCCACTGGTCGAGCTGGGCTGACCTGAGTGTCCCATGAATGCGGCGCGGTGCAGAGGTGTGGCCCCGTCCTTCAGCGTGGAGCCGGCCAACTTCCTGCGATCCAGCTGGGCCTGCACGGCACGTGTTTCGCCCTGCTCCGATGAGTGATGCGCGCCCTCTATCTTCTCCTGCAGGAAGCAGATCTTCACTGATCAGCCGTTGCCGACGCTGGGCTCAGATGGCGGGAGTTGGCGCAGACGACTGAATGATGTGAGGTGAACGATTTGAAAAAGGAAGGAAAACAACGTCGTAATTTTTCAGCAATTGGGTGGAAGCAACGCAAGGGTAAGATGCCAGCTTAAAGGTGAGAGAAAACCTTTACCCGATGCTATGCCATGCAAATTAACACTTGGCGAGGCGTGAGGTTTCAGGGTTAACGAATGACCTAATATATTAAACTGTTCCTAATTCACCTTTCCCCCGCCACGATCCACATGCGCGCTGAACATGCGGCAGCATCGTGCGGGAAAATGCGTGGGTGTGTGTCACAATGCCTAGCACAAACATACATTCCTCAGCCAATCCAGGTGAGGGGGGATGGATCCGAATATGGCGGACGGGACGCACCACGATGAAGAATGCAGCAGTGCATCATGACATAGGGCACAGCAATGCACACTGACACGGGGCACGGCAACGTACTATGAGATAGGGCGCGGCAACGTACTATGCATAGGGCACAGCAATGCACAGTGACATGGGGCACGGCAACGTACCATGACATAGGGCGCAGCAATGCACAGTGACATGGGGCACGGCAACGTACCATGATATAGGGCGCGACAACGTACCATGATATAGGGCGCGGCGACGTACCATGATATAGGGCGCGGCAACGTACCCTGGTATAGGACGCGGCGACGTGCCATGATATAGGGCGCGGTGACGTACCATGATATAGGGCGCGGCAACGTACCCTGGTATAGGGCGCGGCAACGTACCATGATATAGGGCGCGACAACGTACCATGATATAGGGCGCGGCGACGCACCATGATGTAGGGGAGTACCATGAATAGGGCGCGGCGACGTCATGTGCGACGTACCATGATATAGGGCAAAAATATAGGCACGGCAACGTACCATGATATAGGGCGCGGCGACGTATCGGCACGCATGATATAGGCGCGGCGACGTAATGATAGGGCGCGGCGACGTACCATGATATAGGGCGCGGCGACGTACCATGATATAGGGCGCGGCGACGTACCATGATGTAGGGTGCGGCGACGTACCATGATGTAGGGCACGCTGTCGAGCAGCTCCTGCACGTCCGGGTTGCGTGACTTGGTGCCCTGCAGCTGGGCGCCGTGACCGGTCAGCAGCAGGCGCTCCACCTGCTCCATGTCCAGGTCGGAGTCGTCGTCGCGGTCGCGGTCGCCGCGCGCGTCGCGGTCGCGGTCGCCGCGCGCTTCGCGGTCGCGGTCGCCGCGCGCGTCGCGGTCGCGGTCGCCGCGCGCGTCGCGGTCGCGGTCGCCGCGCGGTCGCGGGCCGCGCGCGTCGCGGTCGCCGCGCGCGTCGCGGTCGCCGCCGCGGTTGCGGCCGCGGTGAGGCGAGTCGGCGCGGCTGGGTTTTCGGCGCGCGTGGCGCTGGTCGTCGGCCTTGCGGCCGCCCTCGGGCGTGGGCGGACGCGGCTCGTCGGCCGGGTTCGTCAGGTAGTAGCTGGCGACGTTGCCGCGCTGCGGAGCGGTCACACCGTCAGCTGGTATGGCGTGACGAGTGGAAGGGGTCGGTGGTGGGTGGGCAGCTGGTGTGGCGTGACGAGTGGAAGAGGCAGCGGTAGGTAGGCAGCCGTCAGCCGGTGTGGCGTGACGAGTGGAAGAGGCGGTGATAGGTAGGCAGCCGTCAGCCGGTGTGGCGTGACGAATGGAAGGGCTGGTAGTGGCAGCGGCAGCTGGTGGGCGTACGAGAGGGGCAGCCGTCAGCCGGTGTGGCGTGACGAGTGGAAGAGGCGGTGATAGGTAGGCAGCCGTCAGCCGGTGTGGCGTGACGAATGGAAGGGGCTGGCGGTAGGTGGACAGCCGGCAGCTGGTGTGGCGTGACGAGTGGAAGAAGCGGCGCTGGCGTACGTGAGGGCCGGCGGTGGGGTGACGCCGGCAGCTGGTGTGGCGTGACGAGTGGAAGGGGCTGGTGGTAGGTGGTGACGTCGGCAGCTGGTGTGGTGTGACGAGTGGAAGGGGCCGGCGGTAGGTGGTGACGCCGGCAGCTGGTGTGGCGTGACGAGTGGAAGGGGCTGGTGGTAGGTGGTGACGCCGGCAGCCGGTGTGGTGTGACGAGTGGAAGGGGTCGGCAGTAGGCAGAGAATAACTTCAGTCGAGCGATGAGCACTTTCCGTGGTTAGATGGGTAGGCGAATGGTCATCTACAGTTCCTCTATTGAGTGGTACATGACACAATTGTAGAGTAAATGACATTGTACGTACAGCCACGGTGTAGATGCTCTGCAGATTGGTTCAATATACATTTCGGCGATAATTATACTAGCGGACATATTTGTAAGCAGCCTAGTCGCAGAAACACCTCAAATAGTTCAGGTTTAAGGTTTGTCTTCTCATCCCTTCTGATTTCCGCCATGTGTATAGCGTCTGCGATTTCTACGCCATATTCGCTGCGACCAATCAGCACCGAGCATCAGGCACTGACAAACAATTGATTCTGAAACTGAGAGGGCGGTGTGACGTCACGTCTCTGCCGTCTCTGCAACCGTGAGAACGCAACTGCCGGATCGCGAGTAATGCATGTCACACAATGCGGCGCACGGAGGCATTTGCAAATTGCACAGCGCCGCTGCTGTGCTGCAAGTAGCGCAGCGATTCTAATGGGGAAGCGGTGTTAATCATTCAATATTAGAACATGAAATTATTAGGCTTCATAGCAATGTGAATCATAGCCGTTGGAACGATTTCCCAGTTGGTGGAGCAAGGGCCGAGTTTGATTTCCAGTCACATCATCCCCTATGCTACCCAGGTCTGAAGCTAATTTTTCACGAGTGAGAGTTCTCAAACCACTCAACCGTTGGGTGAACCTACCAGGTCCCGAATGCTTTCGTTTCCGCCTTTCTCGATGAGGTATTTGTAGATTTTGGCAGCCTTCTTCGAGTCGCTGGCCATTGTAGCATAGTGCTGAGGAGCTCGCGAGTCCTGAAAATGCCACCGACTGAGCGTTAGTTGTGTGCTATGGCATTGAACATTTTGATGGCTATAGCTTCGATTACCTCGTGCGCTTTTCACGAACACTTCCTCATGTGTGTTTAACAGTGGGATAGCCCATGTTTGTATACGGAAGGAGTCAGGGTGAACATCTTGCCACGCGGTTATCACGTTCTAGCCGAAAACAAAACAAAACAAAATGGAAAACATTCTGCAAAAGATCCGGCCCGGTCTCGCTCGCAGCTCCCACCTTGTCGAGGATGTGAACGCCGGCCGGGTAGCGCTCGGCGAGGAACTGAACCATGGCCACCTGGCCGTACCAGGCGGCCAGGTGGAGCGGCAGCCGGCCGCACTCGTCCAGCGACTGCACCAGCTTGGCCGAGCGCGAGTGCGGGCCCCTGACGCGCGCCAGCTGCTTCGCCTCCGCGACGTCGCCGCGCGCCGCCGCGCTGTGGATCGCCTCGATCTGCTCCTGCAGACGACGACGGGTGGCCGGGGTAAGACTGGCTGCCGCGTTGAGATGCAGAAAAATGCGGACCATGCAGACTTGATTATATTGCTCAAATCAACTAACTAACGGATCATAACAGTGACAGACTAGTCGCAGAGTTGCAGGAGAAGTGCATGTTCACCACGCCAATTAACTACGGAGTTGCAGGGTTGCAGATGTCTAGTGCTGAGTTGCAAAGAAGTTGTGCGTACACCGTGAGGAAAATGGTGTTTCTAGGGCACCAGAAGGTTCACGGACACCTGATGTCAGCGTTCTTTCATCGATATAATGATGCATCCTCACCAGATCACTTGCAATGCATGTGACGGTTATCTCGTTAACCTTCAGACAGACCCAGTCATGTGCCACATAGCCACGACCCGTCAAGTATGAGTGGCTGGGTCACCACCAAGGACGCGACCCAATGGACTACTCGCCACACAGAGAAGAGTAGTCCGATCATCGCGATGCAGATAACGGTCTCAGTTACACCCTCGTCATGCAGAAGAATCTCAATATGGCCATTAAGATGAATAGAAGCGTTCCAGCTTGACCTTCACCATGCACAAGAGCTTCAGCCCGGCACTCACCATGTAGAAGAGTCTCAGTCTCACCACCATCTTGTGTCTCAGTCTAACCTTTACCATGCAGACAATCTTCAGTATGATCTTCGCCATGTACAAGACTTTCAGCATGACGATCACCATGTACCCGCTCCTCAGTCTGACACTATGAGGAAGAGTTTCAATCCAACCCTTTTCTGAAGCAGAGTCTCCCCCACCACGCAGAAGAGCCTCAGTCTGACCCTCACCATGCAGAAGGGCCTCAGTCCGACTCTCACTAGGTACATAGATCATCCTCAGTATGATCCTCATCGTGTCAAAGAGTCTCAATCCGACTCTCACCATGCGGAAAGGCCTTAGTCTGACCCTCGCCATGTGGAAGAGTACCAGCCAGTGGCTTTCCTATGTCTCGCAGGTGATTAGGAGGAGACTAGTCAGTGAAAGGAATCACAGGTGATGCTCTGATCGTGACTGGGCGCTTCACACCATCTGGCGGCCCGCGAGCGAGCTCATCACGTGCCAGGCACTTCCCATGTGGGTGGGTGGGCTCACCATGTAGTATGAAACCTACTGCATCATGTCACCGATACTATCCACGGGCGGTCGCTTTTCATATAGACAAACACTCACCATGTATTTATTTATTTTTTTATTTTACCTATTCCCTTTTTTTTTCTCCTTTTTTTTTTTTTTTTTTTTTTTTTTTTTTTTTTTTTTTTTACTTTTTTCAATATTTAGACGGGTGGACCACGCTGGGGTGGTACTCACCATGTAGACGGGTGGACCACACTGGGGCAGTACTCACCATGTAGACGGGTGGACCACGCTGGGGCGGTACTCACCATGTAGACGGGTGGACCACGCTGGGGCGGTACTCATCATGCAAACAGGTGGACCACGCTGGGGCGGTACTCACCATGTAGACGGGTGGACCGCACTGGGGCGGTACTCAACATGTAGACGGGTGGACCGCACTGGGGCGGTACTCGCCATGTAGACGGGTGGACCACACTGTAGCAGTGCTCACCATGTAGAGAGGTGAGGTCGGCACTTACCATGTAGGCGGGCGCCGGCTTGAGGATACCTCGCGCCTGCTCGTTCCATGTAGAGAGGTGAGGACGGCACTTACCATGTAGGCGGGCGCCGCCTTGAGGATACCTCGCGCCTGCTCGTTCCATGTAGAAAGGTGAGGTCGGCACTCACCATGTGAGGCATACCTCGCGCCTGCTCGTTCCATGTAGAGAGGTGAGGTCGGCACTCACCATGTAGGCGGGCGCCGCCTTGAGGATACCTCGCGCCTGCTCGTTCCATGTAGAGAGGTGAGGTCGGCACTCACCATGTAGGCGGGCGCCGCCTTGAGGATACCTCGCGCCTGCTCGTTCCATGTAGAGAGGTGAGGTCGGCACTCACCATGTAGGCGGGCGCCGCCTTGAGGATACCTCGCGCCTGCTCGTTCCATGCGGTCTTGCCGCGCAGCTTGTCGCCGTGGCCGTCCACCAGCACCGACTCCAGCTTGTCCAGCTCGCCTTTTCGGATCCACGCGTCTAGCTGGGCTGACGTCACGTCCTGGTCGGTCAGCCGCGGGCTGACCGCCGCCTCCTCCGACGTGGACTCCTGGGTCACGTGCCGGGGTCACGTGCCGCGGTTACATGCCGGAGTCACAATGCCCGCCGGTGGGCAGGTGACCCTGTGATGGCCGAGAACTACCAGGCGACGCGAGAACGGGACAATACGGGTGTCGGCATGCGTCCGATCTGTGTGCGTTTAGAGACAGTACTGCTATTTACAGGTGCGTCTACGACATTTTTGGACAGACAAGGGATACATTCAGGTTAGAGAAAACCAGTAGCCGTCTTGATCCATGGTCGGGTGAGTTTCGGTGGATCGACAGGCATAGCCTCTCAATTTTCAGCATGGACCCGAATGAACGTATAAGTTGCATTACTTACTGTGCGTTCATCATAGTTATCCATCTGGCTATGCTGTAGCTTCTCGACAAATGCTGGAAGACAGTTACAAGGTACACGCTCACACACGTCTGCGTGTATATATATATATATATATATATATATATATATATATATATATATATATATATATATATATATATATATATATATATATATATATATATATATATATATGTATATATATATATATATATATATTTATATATATATATATATACGTATATATATATATATATATATATATATATATATATATATATATATATATAATATATATATATATATATATATAATATATATATATATATATATATATATATATATATATATTTATATATATATATATATATATATATATATATATATATATATATATATATATATACATATATATATATCCATATATATATATCTATATCTATATATATATATATATATATATATATATATATATATATATTGAATATATACATATATACATATATAGATAGATATATAGATAGATACAGCGTTCCGATTTCATTTCAGCAAAGTGCCAGATGTAGAGCTAGATATACGAAAGGTTATCAGGTATGAACAAAACGGGGTGAGAAGCATCGGAGAGTTCAGAGTATAGTGTGCCACTGAACATGCCGTGTCAGTGTTTGTTTGAAGTTGAGCTGGGGAAAATGCTTCACCAAGTGTTTATAATTCATATTCAGCATACGCTTTGCCATGTTTTGCATCTAGCCTGTTCCACTCCTTTACCCCAGCCACATAGCCTGGCTGGTGAGCTGGCGGGCATCTGCCCCCACCCCAGCACAGCGCAGCCTCACCCTGTCCCGGCGGCTGCTGGACCTGTTGGCGGGCCTCTGCCCCCACCCCAGCACAGCGCAGCCTCACCCTGTCCCAGCGGCTGCTGGACCTGTTGGCGGACCTCTGCCCCGGGGGGGCCCCCACCCTGTCCCAGCGGCTGCTGGACCTGTTGGCGGGCCTCTGCCCTCCCCCTCCCCTGTGCAGCACGTCCTCACCCTGTTCCAGCGGCTGCTGGACCTGTTGGCGGACCTCTGCCCCTCCGTGCAGCGCGTCCTCACCCTGTCCCGGCGGCTGCTGGACCTGTTGGCGGGCCTCTGCCCTCCCCCCTCCCTGTGCAGCACGTCCTCACCCTGTTCCAGCGGCTGCTGGACCTGTTGGCGGGCCTCTGCCCCACCCCCTGTGCAGCGCGTCCTCACTCCTGTCCCGGCGGCTGCTGGACCTGTTGGCGGGCCTCTGCCCCACCACCTGTTCAGCGCGTCCTCACCCTGTCCCGGCGGCTGCTGGACCTGTTGGCGGGCCTCTGCCCCACCCCCTGTGCAGCGCGTCCTCACCCTGTTCCGGCGGCTGCTGGACCTGTTGGCGGGCCTCTGCCCCACCCCACCGTTCAGCGCAGTCCTCACCCTGTTCCGGCGGCTGCTGGACCTGTTGGCGGACCTCTGCCCCTCCGTGCAGCGCATCCTCACCCTGTCCCGGCGGCTGCTGGACCTGTTGGCGGACCTCTGCCCCTCCGTGCAGCGCAGCCTCACCCTGTCCCGGCGGCTGCTGGACCTGTTGGCGCCCGCCGGCTGGTTCGCGTCGCGACTGAACGAACGGCGTCGGCTCGGCGCCTCGGGCACGCCCAGTGAGTCGCCCGAGTTGCGTGGAGCGTCCGGCAGGTGGTACACGTGCTGCACAGGTAGCTCCTGCTTGTGCTTCCGGTAGTAGGCGGCGGTTTTCCTCTTCTGCGGCGGGAGGACCGGCGTTGGTAAGCGGGGTTTGAAGCAAATGGCGGGAAGACACGAGCGATGCCCTTGCAAAGTTGACTCAGCCAGGGTTCACGCGTTGCGTGCCACTGAGGTACTTTTGTTTACACGACTCTCGTGTTTTGTGAATGTCCTATCGGGATGGGTTTCCATTTGCAAACAATTGTAGAATGCGAATAGTTCGTTTGCCTACTTAATGCTGGATTGTCATCCCTTATGAGCAGGGCTTCGATGATATACCTTTCTTCAGTATTTATTTCTTCTTCTGACGATAGTGCTGCTGGTGGGGTCTTGTCTTGTTATTTATTGGTTGTGCGCTTGAAATAAATATTGTTTGGTTAAGAGTACTATCTCTCAGGTGCGCGAGCGTCGAGGACCATCAGCCAGGCGTCGAGCGAGTGTGGTAATAAGCGACACCGATGCAGTTCGAGTTGTTGCGAAGTCTGCAGTCGTCGTCGGGGCATCTATATTTATAGACCACACGATAGAAAGTCGTCAGTTTAAGCTTTGCGGAGGGTTGCGGAGGGTTGCGGAGGGTTTACCACCAGATTGAACTTTGAAAACATTGCGCACAATTTTTGGTGTGTTGCGGGACAGTATGCCAGGATATAGTGTGTTGCGGGGCAGCATGTGCGGATTGTTATGAATACTGGATCAACAATGCCAAATACGCATGTGAAGTGAGCTGTGGATCATTACATGTGAACTGCGGTATGCAGTTATCAGCTGCCAACGTAACATCGCTTTCTTTTCGACCCGCCCGATAATCCATACCCCGGTAGGAAGGGGAGGATCAGGCAGGCCCCCCTATGGATTTTCTCCGGCCGATACGTACCCTTTTTAATATGAGCATGACATTCGGCGACCTGTCCTATTGTTGTTCACTTTGTAGAAAAAAAAACTAATTTCGTTAATGCATCAGAGGTGGTTCCACGATCGAATATTGTGTGGCACATCCGACAGTAACGATTTCGCAAAACTCATTCGATTTGAACAGTTAACATTCATCTCTGGTCTGCATCAGACAATATCCATCTGATGAAACGTTCGCATATTTACAGAAAATGCAATGTTAGTGCAGAATTTCGTCTAAAACGACAGGTCCAGGAGATGACAAGAGGTATTCAGGACATGCCCTACCCAAGCGACGACTGGTAATGGCGCAGCGAGGGTAACACGTTGCCAATGGTGGATCAAGGAGGAGTTAATTCAGTACCAACTATTATGATGAATCACACGCAGTGGCGGAACCAGGGAGCCAGGAGATGTTCCTAATGGCCAATAACATTATAATGAATCGCACGAAGTGGCGGAACCAGAGAACCAGAAGCTTTTTTATAATGGCCAATAAATGTAGCAGCCTTCCCACACAGGCCTCTCAGGATCCTCCCTATCATATTTCCTGGCGATGCCTCTGGACAAGCAACTCACGGTATGTATTGACATTATGTCATAATTACAATATAATAGGCATCTGTGGCACTGACCGCGAAGAAAAACCAGCCACAAATAACAAATTGTACCCACCCCTCCTCAGGCACCTGGTTACGCCGCTGACTGCTTTACATGTACGTGCATGAACATCAAGTAGTGTTCGGTCCAATAAGGATGACTGATGCCCAACCATGCACAATTTCATTTGTGCAAAATAAAAACACAGTCGGAAGTGATTTTCATGGATTTCCATCCATTTTTACCTCCGGATTTTGCGATTGCGAAACTTGAGATATTTGAACCTTCTAAAAATGTAGATTAGACCAGTAGAATTCGTCTCAGCTGTTCAGCTTGGCAATCGGCCCGATAAGTTCCGAGCACTTAGGAAAGGCGGAATGCGCTCCCCATACAGACTTTGGTGTAAAAGAGCATTACCGCAATAAGGTTACAAGCCGGCGTCCCGGCCCGCCTTAACTGGCCACGTGACACGCGACGACCCCACGTGACCTCACCTACGTGCCGACCACGTGACTCAACCTGTCGACTGTGTCGGACGTGACCTCAGTCAGCTGCGTGACTGGGATAGATGGTCAGCCGACATATGCCACGGCTAGCATTATAAGCATTATATCGTGCCTGGGTGCTCCGGCTGGATAAACGGTCAGCCGCGTGACTGGGATAGATGGTCAGCCGACATATGCCACGACTAGCATTATATCGTGCCGGGGTGCTCCGGCTGGATACACGGTCAGCCGGGCGACCTCACCTTGTCGACCCTGCCGTCGTCGGCGCCGGCTCGCACCAGCGTGTCGAAGACGGAGGTGTCCCGCTCGCCGACGGCGGCGTAGAAGAGCGGCGTGCGGCCGTCGTTGTCCGGCTCGTCCTTCAGATCGCGCACCACGCTCAGCATGTACTCCACCACGTCCTCGTGACCCAGATAGGCCGTCTGCGGCACGTCGCGGTCCGGCGGTCGGACGCGCTCTGACATCGCACGGCACGTTATGGTGTTGCATGACGGCTTTAGCAGTGCCGGACGTTGTCCGGTATGGTCTGACTTGGCCCGGAACTTTTTCACGTGTTATCATGCCGGCTGACACTTGACACAGTTGGACACGTTCCGACATCGCCTGACACCACCGGATGCCGCGTGCTGATCACACACTGCACTTCAGTCGCAGCCTAAACGATCGCTAAAAATGAACCGAAGGACAATGGACTACAAGCCTTATCATAGCAAATGGTCAAGAGTAAGCCAACAAAGTAAAACTAAAATCATGTCAATCCAACTGTAGACCAGAAATATAAATTGGCTAAATGCTCGGTTCACTCTCTTCTGTAATACAATGAATGCATAGTGAGAGATCTACCTATAGTTAGAGGGAGCCATTCAGCTGTGTAGCCGTAGTTTGAAAGTTTTGACTTGGATTCAGAAAATTAATCCAGGCAACGAAGCAATATGTACTGAAGTTGCCACCCTAAAAAATATTGGCATGAATATTGGCACAGTACAATATCCGGCCTGACTAGTAAATAGGAAGCTAGTCAAACTAAACTACGACAATTTAAATGATCATTTTCACTGGAAGTGGATGCCACTGGTCAGGCCTCTGACGCGCAACAGCTGATAGACGGCGCAAAAGTCATTTAACGAACGAAACGATAGCAACGCTAGTTGGCATAAAGTGAAAACAGTCGCGCATAGGAGCGTTGAGGTGCCGATCTTTCTGGAGGGACTCGAGTCCCTCCAATGCTCGACCAGGCCCGTGGAAGAATGACTAATTTTGGCATGGAGCCTCGGATGTCGGCCCTTCCAATGCATTTGTAGTCCATCAACTAGGCCGCTATTGCTGGACCGGTCGAGTACTTTCCATAAACTTCCACTTAAACAGGCATTTATTTTTATACCAACTCGGCGCGTGTAAGGAAATGCTAATGAAATTCAAGCGTGATAACCTGGCTGCTGTCCGAAAAAAACGACATTGTTGAGGAGCACTTTCACATAAGGATCCAAAAGAGCATTAAGCAGTGGCGTATTTATTTATTTTTAAACATGGAAACTACAAAAGGGGCACAGCAAATCAACAAATTATAAGATTGTGCGGCTTTTTTGCCACAGAACAGAAAAAGGAGCTTTTGGAAGGCGGCAAATTGGCACGATCAAACTCATCTTCTAAATACGCCACCGGACTGGCCGCAATGACACTCGACATTCTCAATTGTCAATCCAAGCAAACCTTGTGCAGAATGGTAAGTCCACGCTGGTCCTTCGAGGTCAGAAGACTGCGCTGGCCCTCGGTCATCGCCTCAATCTTGTCGAGGTCACCGGCGATTGCTGATGAGTGAAGCTCACGGATCCGAACCTGACGCAAAGTGGACGGTCAGCGAACGCAACAGCCAGCTGTTGGCACGCGCTTGCACAATCGGACAGTGGCCCTGGTATGTGCCAACCAACAGATGCCAATTCGATGTGTCCAGTCTGGGTACTGCACATGTTCTGCACTCAGACTTGTACTGCAAACAAATGGAATTGGTGCAGAAACTGGAAAGTTGTATATTTCGTGCCAAGTACGATAAAGTGATTATTAAAACTTATCCCACATCTGCATGTATGCAACAGCACAACCAAACCTAGGCTTTTTTGCGATATCGGCCATCTCAAATTGATAAGCAATTTTTTATTTCGACTTCTTGTCAGGACACCATAATTCGCGAGTAACCAGGTGGTCATTCAAACACGCTATGAAGAAGAAGAAACGAAAGGGGCGGGGGTGGCGGAGTACTTAGAATGCTGAACTCTGAATACGAAGGTCCCGATTTCAACACTCGCACCATTCGGAACCATTCCCAATCCGATGGCCCACCGGCTGGGCAGTGTGGGTAGTGCCATTGGCCGCGATGGTACACGCAGAGCGTCGTGAATCATCCAATAAACAAACAAGCAAACAAAAACGAATGGGCGCAATAATAATCTCAATTACTTTGAAACATCTATGCATACGCACAGGCAGCTACAAGTAGAGGAATGGCCCGGAGGTTCCTCTTCTCAGGTAACCAACTACGTTATTGTCAAGAACCCATGTAGATCTGACGTCTGTCCAATTCACATAAGATGTTTTAAGAATACAAACATGCAATTATCAAACGCTCAGTGCGTATTTAAGACAACCAACAACCGACTTGATTAAATGTGGGTGGGTGGGGGAGGGGAGAGGGGAGAGAGAGTGTTTTTTGTTTGGGGGGGGTGTTCGGACACACAGATGCCGGAAAATGACATCGCTGCACTTACAACATCCAATGCAGCTTTCGCGGCACATTGCGCATGCTGATTTTTTTGTGAGAAGTAAATAACATGGGTGAGCTCTCGGGCTCGAACTCACCATCATCGGTCGGACGGCGGCCAGGAACTTGTTGACGCGCCCTGAGCTCGCCGTTTCGCTGAGCAGCTGCTCGCCGTGGCCGTCGAGCACCACCCGCTCCAGCTTCTCCAGGTCACGGTTGTGGATCATGATCCTGATGCTGGCGTGCGGCACCGGGCCCGACCCGACCTCTGCGGAGGCGTCACGTTCAGTTCAGGTCAGGTCAGGTCACGGCTGTGGATTGTGAGTCTGATGCTAGCGAGCGGTATCGAACCCGATCCGGCCGCTGCAGAGGCGTCACGCACGTCAGTTCAGGTCAGGTCTGGTCCGGTCAGGTCAGATCACGGCGGGATCACGATCCGATGCTGGCGGCGATGACGAGGCGTCACGTCACATTCAAGTCAGGTCAGGCCAGGCCAGGTCAGGTCCAGCTGATCCTAGATCAGACAGTAAGTGATAAGTGACGTCATACTCCGGCAGCGACCAGGTTTGTCGAGCAGTTCGACCAACTAAAGCCAGTTGGTTGGGATTGCACCGCTTTGTGCCATCTTCCTAACTAATGTCCAATATTAAAACTACGCCAAAAGCAAAGTACGAGTACATCATTGCACGCATTTACGTAGCAGTGTTTCGATATGGAAATGTCACACTGCCAGCCATGCATTCACATCCAGCGATATTGCATGTGATATAGCATTAATGTTTCACATATTATCCATACTTTTCCGTACTGAGGAATGTCGTATCTGGGCTGCTGCCGTCAGATCCAAAAATCAGATCTGTCACCTCTTCGATCCAAAAAAAATCCAGCCAAATTGTATTTGTGGTTCGCCAACAAAAACACACAAGGGGCCTGTAGGCCCCTGCCTTGATTGTAAGTTTTTGCTCAACCGTTTCAAGGTTCAACCGCTTCAACCGCCATTGTAAGTTTTTGCTCAACCGTCTCTCCCAAATAAGCTTGCAAAGATTGATTTTTCTTAATGCACAAGGTGGCACATGGTTGTATCGACTCCTCGCATCCTACACGGTATTTCGGGTTGCACGCGCTGGCTAGGTGAATCAAGAATCAAGAATCGCTGACAGGGCTTTCCCTCTGGTAGAGTGAGTAGTGTATCTGCCATCATTTTTATTCGCGGTCCGTGCGTTTTCAGCTCCTGTTTAGCTTTATCGCTGGCTAATGATGTATATAATGACATGAAAGGAAGCTTCAAGCGGTCAACCACCGTTTTCTGCGAAACTGCCATTCGTGATATGGTATAGTCATGCTCTCAAATTCATTTGTTACCACCTTTGTATTTTATTGTAGCTCTTATTGACAGTATAACTGCTTGCCTGTTGCATTGTTTTTTATGTGTTCGTAGAGGTTTTGTTAGTATTCAGAACGCGAACTATTCAGAAATTTGACAACAATAGAGTTTTGGAGTGCTTTTTCAGGCACGGCGAATAATGCCAATATATATCATCTGGTATACATTTATGTGTAATTGCACCTTTTATTAGGCTGGTGTCTGTTGGTGATGATGTCTCAAGAACCGCCCAAAAATACATTAACTTATATTTTTGTACATGTGCAGTTGGTTAATCGTACTACCATTGCACACTTTAACTATTTGTGCTTGACAATTAAAGCGAACTAATATTAACCGGTATTAATTCTCACTTCGTGTTACGATACGACCAATACATTAGTATGCTCGGGAGTAGTGTTTTCCTTGAAAGCAACTGTGTGGAACCAATAGTACGTCTTCAACGTCGAAATGCAATGTTTCTCAAGCAGTTATCGTGGGCAAGACGTCATTAAGTCGAAAACGACGTGCAATTTCACGTTGAGTGCGTGCTTCGCGGCCAAACAGAACCTCCGACGCACCGTTGAGCCGATCGACATCGTTTCCATAGCGCCTTGCAACAGCAGCAGCATAACACGTAGTCCTGTAGGTGGCTGCTGCGCAGTACAAAACTAACTGCAGCCTGCGTTGTAGCATTTGTCGGCTGTGGTAGGATGCGATAGGGATTTTGCACGAAGTCAGCTCATGTCAGTAGTGCCACGTGCGTACTCAGCACACACACAGGGGTGAGCCTGTGTTATCAGCCTCTCATGTCAGTAGTACCAGGTGCACACTCAGCACACACACCGGTTTGAGCCCGTGTCATCAGCCCATCCCCCCCCCTCGTCCCTCGGCTGGTCATCGACTTTGTGTCTCCCCGCGGGCATGAGTCCCGGGGTGGGTGTCGACTCTGGTGCCGTCGACTCTATCCCCCCGCCCCCCGAGCGTAGTCCCGGGGTGGGTGTTGGCTCTGCGTCTCTCCCGAGGGCAGTTCCGGGGTGGATGTCGGCTTCGGTGCCGTCGGCTCTGCGTCTCCCCCAAGTGTAGTCCGGGGTGGGTGTCGGCTCTGTGTCTCCCCCGAGTGTAGTCCGGGCTCGGATGTTGGCTCTGCGTCTCCCCCGAGGGCAGTCCTGGGGTGGGTGTCGGCTCCGGTGCAGACGCTATCTTTGCTGTCGATTGTACGGTCGATCATACAGGGGCAATCGCCCGGTCCACAAATGGCCCCTCCAAAACTGTCCAGGTTCCCTGAACGTGTTGGTATGTACATACCAATGGTAGTGTCAATATATATGCCCGCTGGATCAGCATAGACATCCACGACACCAAGTACGTATCGTGGCTGGACGAGTGTCAAAAGAATTCCAGCACGACTCACGCTGAGCGCTGGCGCCGGCGGCGGCAGCGGTCTCGCGCTTGCGACCGCGCACGTGCTCCTTGGGCGGCGTACGGCGCTGGCGGTGCCGGTTGCGGGTCGGCTCGGCCTTGGTGGGCAGCGCCAGGTCGTCGGGGTGGTCCAGATAGTACTGCGGCGGCCGGCCGCGCCTGTCGCGCACCCTCTCGTCGGCGCCGGCCTTCACCAGCAGGTCGTAGATGGCGCGCGGGTCGGACGCGGCGCCGCTCACGTGCAGGGCTGTCCGGCCGTCCTGCGGAGGGGGGGGGGGCGTGAGGCGCGCGGGTCGGACGCAGTTGCGATCACGTGCAGAGCTGTCCTGCCGTCCTGCGGAGGGGGGGCGTGAGGCGCGCATGCCACCGACTGTTGGACACGTGACATGGTAACGATGTTCGCGGAGTGATGGATGTGAGGCTGGTTGAAGGGGTGTCTGTGGCGGTTCGGAGCATCAAGGATGACACCAAACCATCTCGGTGACGCAGTCAGCTGCTACGGCTGCTACGAGTGTGGGAGGTCTTCGGTTCAGGTCCGACCCTCGACAGATTTTTCATCGGCTAGCTCATATCCAGGAGATGGCAGCAGCTGGGAAGTGATCGCCGTGCCACAGACTCAGGGGTGTGGCCAAGGAGGGTGACCCGGGGTCTGCCTTTCCCTCTTAGCAACCGAAAAATACACCAGATGAGCTAAGACATTTTGGCATTTTCACCACGGAAAACCACAGGTTTTCGGCGCGCGAAGTGCGCCGAAAGCAGTCTTCGTTCCCTAGAAAAGAATCATTTTCGTTGGGCCATGTAACTGAACATGCAGATCTAGCATATAACTGTTACATTGGCCATGTAACTGAACATGATGCGGCATATTTGATCGACGCAAATATATGGCGAGAATGGAATGCCATGAGATTTAGCAAAGCCAGCCGGCGAGACGATCTGTTCCCTTAGTCAGGAGTATACGCTCTGTATATTGACTGCAGAAAAGACAGCACATTCGTAGAACAGCCGGTGTCGTCCATTCAGGACGGACATGCTGTCGTTGTTTCTGAGCCAGGATCTGACTATGTCTCCCATTACACTGGTGAGTCAGGGAAGGCCATTGCTCATCTAAATGAGCTGATACCCATTTGAAACAGGTACGGTGATGATGTCCTGGGTTGCGACGGCACGTCGGCGCACGCCGGCAAACCAGAGACGGACGGCGGAGTGTAGACGGCGGAGTATCAGACGGCACAGAATAATAGAAGTAGAAGTACAATCTAGACGAATAAATGTATAGAATACGGCATACAGCATACAGCTTGCAAGATGGTAATCCGTATGTGACGATGAAACAACGATGAAGGCACGTCAGGGTGCGATGTCAGTGAATTTAATGCTAGGTGAAGGAAGTGGAATCACGACAAACGCGTTCCTAGGAATCCAGGCGCGCTGAAGTGAATGAAATAAAGTGGAAACGAGGAATTTGCGTATTGATATTGCTGCTGATATAGTTGCTAACCATATCTGACTGAAAGATTGCGGCATATGCCATCCTTGCCTATATTTAACCCTAGATAGCGAAAGCATTGTTTCTTACCGGCTTTTACCACTAGGCAACGCTGCCATCGCACAGCCATACAATTTTAATCGTTTCATACCAATTGAGTATTGTATAAAAACGAAGAGCGTATCTTGTTGAACATTTTAAAGTCCCCGGGGCACCATAATTTCATTCCAGCACCGAGTTTTGTGACACGTGCCAACACCCTAGCGAACAAGACTGTCCCGCAAGGGTGCGGAAGAGTCGAACCTCAGCCGCGTACGCACATACATTCATGATGTATGTGTTTGTCTGTTTGAGTATGTACACTACAAAATTCCAGAGTAGGGAAATTAAATGTTTTTTTTAGTGACACTAGCAGAGATGGGCAGTGAGCCCGGTGTGAATCAAAAGTAGCATTATTTCCGTGTTAACCATTAATTTTCTGATATAGTGTTTATGAACTGGTGACGGGGTGCCAAGAGTCAGTACGGTATTTCCCCAGCCACTAACGCACCCCTCGTCTTTCAGACTGAGGAGCGGAGCGGTCACAGACACGGCCACTGAGGATCACAATCATGCACATGGTCACTGAGGATAGAGAACAGTGACCTATGCGGTCTGAAGAGACTGAAGCGTCGCTGATGCTGTCACCGCCAGTCACTGATGGTCACTGACAACAGTCACTGACACCGACACCGACAGCCAAGATCGGCCACAAACACGATAGGGTCACTGGGACTGGAGAACCTGCCACGTGGCTGTCCTTAGGAACCCTCCTGTATATTGAATTGATGTGCTGTTTTTCTGTGTATGTGTCCGTCTCCCTTTCCACAACGCACTGAAGGGTTACTGAATATAAATTAGAAATTGAACTCAGACGACCACACTGGAAGAGAGGAGTTGTAGGATCAAAGCACACATCAATGATTGCTTTCCGTGAAATAACAGATGCCAAATAGTTGTTAGATTAGAACAACTGGGTCTTGCAGTAGCTTCTTGGTACCAACGGGGCCACATCGAGCGAGTGCTGAATTTCGAGTGACGCGAACGTTTGGCACTGTATACTGCACATATTTATATAGTGTATACCACCATGCATATTGCATGACTACATTTCGAATTATTTGTTCTAGCAATCTCCCACCTTCAACACTATTGTCGTTTGTGCACACCCTAAATTTCTGATCACGATGAGCTGAGAGGCGCCAATTTGACCATATTCGCCAGAAATTTGCCAGGTCGGGTGCGGAAGTTGGGGAAAAGGTGAGCAAGCGCTATTTTATGTGGCGGTGGTGACAGGGGGGAGGAGGGATCCTGACCCACGGTTGCGTCAATGTTTGCTGCTGGCGCGGACAGGTCAGTGAATGAGGTCAGCATTGATTCTGTGAAGCCCCACTAATGGCGCGGCTGGCGTGCTGCGCGCTGCACGCTCGTTTGTGGCCGCGTGCAAGAAATAATTGCTCGTGCATGCATATTGTATAGCATTTACATGTACCGGGTGCAGCCCACGCGATTCAGTACCTGGCGCACCGTGTATTGCACCGATGGAATAGCAGGGGAGAACATGATTAGAAGGTAATATCGTTAAGTACGTATGGCGCAGGTCCTGCGAAATCATTATCACAGGATCTGTACATTTGATAACTTCAAACTTTGTGCGTTGTCGTTAGCTTTAGCTTCTACGCGGCCGTCCTTGGTACTCTTCTTAAACTTTGAATTTATGTGTAGATAGCTGCCTCTTTTTTCAACTTACTAAAGGGTAATTTTGCCAACATATTAAATATCAATTAGACATTGAACTCGATGGGCACCGAAGGAGAGATCAGTTGTGTTGTCAACAACCACGCTAATATTTGCTTCCCGTGAAAACAAATCGGGTACCAACTTAGAATGCTCGGATATTCGTTCATGCACATTGCGAAGGGGCAAATGTGTAGCCTTTGGACTTGTCACTAGGAACAAATATGACTAGTCAAGCGGTAAGCAAATCGAGCTACTTTGCACCTGCACACATATGCAGGGTTGGTAGCCACCGGCTGAATTTGTTCTGCCATCGATTTTAACCAGTTAGAACCAGCTGGCTGGAGGTCGCGAGGTTGGTAGAAAATGGCAAAAATATTTCAACGCAGTTAGTTTTCTTTTTATAATATGCATTGCTCGCTCATGCACATGAAGCAACTTGCCTCATCCGCACCCGTTATTGGACTGTTTTAAGTTGGTAGTCATGAAAACGTGAAAAAAAACTTAGAGGCATTGCCAATATTCCTTCACAATAGAGTACATACTGTTTGGATGTATAGGCGCAAATGATATTATCAACTTTGTGCTGTTGCTCGCGAAGCAGTACATAATAGGTAAGAAAATGCGGGGAAATGGAAGAGTGTCACTGGCGGAATGTATGGGAAAGATCAGGACATTGCATGAAATCGAAAAATGTACTGCATTCAAGAACGAATCAATGCAAAAGTTTACGGATAGGTGGCAACCGCTTGTGCAAAATGTATATTTCGATATATAAATGTACTCACCTGTGTGTGTGTGCATATGGGTGTATGTGTGTAATTGTACTGTGTGACGATATGCGGAAGTAAAGCGCAGGCGCAATCCGGCAAAGGTGGAAAAAAAATCCTTCACAATAACATTCAGCTTGTCCCGATAAGCTTACCAAAAAGCAAAAAGCAGAGTAGTCCCAGGTCATGGCGGGAAAAGTGGACTTATTGCCTTACCTTAGCATAGCTGTATTAACCCACAATTCAGTCAACATTGGAAATAAAATATAATCTCTCTGTGGAGCTGCAGCGTACCACTGGCGACGCTATGGCTGTCCGGACATGCCGCTGCTAATGACAGGCACCGACCGCAGGAGTCGATCACGCCCAGAGCGTGTTCCCGTGACGGCGACTGGTGAGCGCGACATAGAGAGCGCGGCCGCACTGTCCGGACATGCCGCTGCTAATGACAGGCACCGACCGCAGGAGTCGATCACGCCCAGAGCGTGTTCCCGTGACGGCGACTGGTGAGCGCGACATAGAGAGCGCGGCCGCACTGTCCGGACATGCCGCTGCTAATGACAGGCACCGACCGCAGGAGTCGATCACGCCCAGAGCGTGTTCCCGTGACGGCGACTGGTGAGCGCGACATGGAGAGCGCGGCCGCACTGTCCGGACATGCCGCTGCTAATGACAGGCACCGACCGCAGGAGTCGATCACGCCCAGAGCGTGTTCCCGTGACGGCGACTGGTGAGCGCGACATAGAGAGCGCGGCCGCACTGTAGCCAATCCACAGTGTGCCATTCGGGCGCATTGCCAGTATAAGGTACAGTTTGGGTCGCTGGGTGGGCGGGTTCAGGAGGCGGGCTATAGGCTCCGTTCCGCGAGCACGGGCCGGGACGTCAAGCCGCTGTCGACGGTTAATGAGGGCGGCGCGGTCGCGGCCGTTGAGCAGCATGGCGCGGCGCGCACCGCCATCTATAATGAACCGGCGTTGGAAGTGTCGCCATCTATAATGAACCGGCGTGGGAAGTGACCGGCATCTGTAATGAACTAGCGCGCGTAGTGCCGCCATCTATAATGAACACCGGCGTGGGAAGTGCCGCCATCTATAATGAACATCAGCGCGGGAAGTGACCGGCATGACTCAGCGACTATAATGAACACTTCCAAAGAACAAGGAATGCGGATACTTTAGAGGAAACATTATGGTACTGATGAGCGTTGGTAAAGGTCAAAATTCAAAGAATAAACCAATTTAAGGTAAGGACAATATAAACACTGTAAAACAACAATAACAACAAAACAATAATAATTTCAAATGTGTGACGGCCGGATCGGGTCGGATCGGGTCGGATCTGATCGGATCGGTTTGGCTCGCGCCTAGTCGCGCCGGATCGAGCTGGATCGCTCACAGTAACTTTCTTGCATACATGCACGAGAGCAGAATCGCTGGAACTTAGACCTTGCTCATAGCAAATGCTACAGCCAGTTTAGAGGAAAGTAACTGATTGAAACGTTTCATTTCAGGTCTCGCGTATATGAACATGGTGTAGTATGCTTCAGATGTACTAGTTTATAGGTACATAAACCCGTACTTGCCATGCTCGGTATATGCCTATGTCTCGCACGATGATGATATTTAACGCCTTCTATTAATTCGACACATATATATATTTAAACCACCTGTTTAATTATATCTGTATGGATTGCTAGTTATTCACCGCTTTCTCGCGGCAGCCAAGCTGCAGATGTGAGGTGACAAGCTGAGTTATTGACGTAGTCTGGGAGTTCGACTAATACTTCCGTAACCTTTGGCCGAATGGGCGTAACCCGAAGCACTGGAGAGTCAGTAGCGCTCTGATACATAGCCAGTGGTGGATCAGGAGACGATATCACCACTGGCGTTAACAACACCCCGACACGCATCCAGTGGTTGGCCAAGAGACGACTTTACGACTGGCGTTAAGAACACCCGGACACTTATCCAGTGGTGGGTCAAGAAACCACTTCACCACTGGCTTTGGTCTGCTGGCGTTGGTCTGCTAGTATTCCTCTGCTGTGCTCACTGACTCGGTTCCTGTTTGCTTCAGCCGGGTTTGAGACCTCCGGCCGCAGGGTGGTAGGGCTGTCGGTACGTAAGGGAGGAGGATCCCGACAGAGTCACGCTGAGTTCCCTGTTCCGCTGTTAACCTGTTCTTCAGTGTAAGAGCACATCGACCACGCATGTGCTTACAACTGTAATTGGCTGTCTAGCTAGACTCAAGTAGGTATACTAACGCCAAACATCCCCGCTCCATCTTGGCTGTTATCGTGTCAAAACAAATATTGCGATGATCTTACCACAATTATCCACTGGCGACACTGGCGACACTGGCGACACCGGCGACACTGGCGACACTGGCGACACCGGCGACACCGGCGATACTGGCGACACCGGCGACACTGGCGACACTGGCGACACCGGCGATACTGGCGACACTGGCGACACTGGCGACACCGGCGACACCGGCGACACCGGCGATACTGGCGACACTGGCGACACTGGCGACACTGGCGACACTGGCGACACTGGCGACAATGGCGACACTGGCGACACTGGCGACACTGGCGACACTGGCGACCGGACTCCACCGCTCATGGTGAAAAATAATTACTATTTATTGTGCCAGAGCATTATAGAAGTACCGGACCCCGAGCATCGCACTGAGACGTGACGCATGTTCGATTTGCGACAATTTGTGATTACAATTTGTGAGGCGATCGGCCAGGGTCTAAACACTGTACCTGATATGCGTGTTGTTTTGTATACTTTTGAGGGGGAAAGTGCCTCCTCAATGTTGGCCTTGCCCCTCCCCCCAATAATATCAACTTTTAACATGGGATCCAAAGGGGTGTCCCCCCCCCCTCCGAATCTATCTGGGCCCGCCTATTGCCTCCGTGTATTGTGTCCCCCCCCCCACCCCCCAAATAATTTGCAGCAACAACGTCCCAGGTACCTTACTAAAATGTCTTTTATAGCCTTGAACGAAAATGCCCTCACACAGTTGAGCCGCCCGGGTCTCGGTGCGTATTGTACTTTGTTGAATGGTTGCCATGCCAACTGGAAGCATAGTGACGACACGACGGTGGGTGGAGCCAGGTGCGCCCAGTGTAGCCGTATCTATGGTAAACACCTGCCGTGTACTTGTTCTGGCCGTCTGCCGACGGGTCGTCGGAGTTCCGAGAAATTGTCCCAGCTCGATACTGCGGGAATCGTTCGCGCTGCTCGGTGACCAATGCAAAACACCTGGTGGACTGATAACGTCATGTGTTCCATGCTGACCTCAATGACCACGCTGCATCATCGAGGACGTATGTAGTGATATGGCGATGCCGTGAGGCACCAATTCTGAGGAGGTACTTAGCACAAGAGCTTCAAAAAAGGCAGGGGCGCGACGTGCCATATTTCACACGTGTTCTGTCGCCCATAACGGGGGGAGGTGCTTGATCACCTAAATTGGTCTGTAGCTCATGGCCTTCAGAAGTTGAGGACTAATTCAATTCATTATTGCAAATAGCGTAAGGAGAACGCATGAATGCATCTTTCCATTCAGCTTCAGCAGCCTTAACCAGTATAACTTTCAGTTTTTAACACCAACCGTACGATGGTGTTGCATGCAATCGAATGCCATGGTCTTTGTCCCTGAAACCTTTCGCGCCACTTTTCTGAAATGCTTCGGAGAGAATCCAAGCAGTGAAGCAGATTACTCATCAACGACGGGGAATCCGCTTGCACAGCACTTCACACATTGAGAGCGAAATAATACCAGTAGAGAACAGTAGTCGTGGATACTGTCACGCGGCCTTATCTATATGCTCAATATGATTTTAGATTTGCGTTATGCATTCATTGAAGTTATCGCATTCACTTCATCATTCATGACATTTATATTTTAACTCATTGCTACCTGATTGATGTATATTAGGTATTAGAACCTTGCATTCCATCGTCATCCGTGTCTTTTTCTCTCATCCCAGGAACATAGACGCCAGCCAAATAGTTGATGCAAGAAATAATTGCTCGTGCATGCATATTGTGTAATATTTCCATGTACCGAGTACAGCCCACGCGACTCAGTACCTGGCGCACCGTGTATTGCGCCGATGCAGGGTAGAATAGGATTAGAAGGTAATGTTCTGGGAGGTATCCACTTGGTGACACCATGTGTAAAATATGTCCCACGGGCGGCACCTGCTAAAATATATTCCCGTGGTGTCTGTATGGCTCAAGTATACCACCTTGAGGCTCCAATATTCCTTCTTCAAAGCGCCCTTGGAATGAAAATAGGGTGACCGTGAGACCTCATTCGGGCACACTGAGAAATTATGAGAGAAACCTTCTGACGTTCCGAAGATGCTATAATGCGACAAAATAACATTTTTGGAGCACCCTTAGAACATCTGCAGGGCGCCTATCGCGTCCTATGCGTGCCTCAAATGTTATCTAAAGGCACTGGACTCACGTCCCAAAGGCGCCCTAAGAAAGCTCCGGGAGCGCCCTTCAGATGCCCTTGGGGTGAACTTATGACAGTATGTGTAGCGTTCCAAGGCTGTCTAGGCGTCCTTAGGCCGTCCGTAGGACCTCTTCTGGCGCCCCAGAAACGTTATGCGAGGGCGCCACACACGTCCTAACGGAATGCTGACGACGTCTGTTGCGTGCTCCTAGGACACCGATGGACGCCTTAGGACGTCTGGCTCGCCCTTATAATCCATGTTCGGCGCGCTTGGAACGTACGTGGCGCACTTTTCGATACCCCAAAGACGTCCTGAGAAGTGAACACCTATACAAGCTGCCAACGTCCCGAGAAGTGGACACCTGTACACGCTACCGACATCGGGGTGTCGTGAACGTCCCGAGAAGTGGACACCTGTACACGCTACCGACATCAGGGTGTCGTGAACGTCCCGAGAAGTGGACACCTGTACACGCTGCCGACATCAGGGTGTCGTGAACGTCCCGAGAAGTGGACACCTGTACACGCTGCCGACATCGCGGTGTCGTGAACGTCCCGAGAAGTGGACACCTGCACACGCTGCCGACATCGGGGTGTTGTGAACGTCCCGAGAAGTGGACACCTGTACACGCTGCCGACATCGGGGTGTCGTGAACGTCCCGAGAAGTGGACACCTGTACACGCTGCCGACATCGGGGTGTCGTGAACGTCCCGAGAAGTGGACACCTGTACACGCTACCGACATCAGGGTGTCGTGAACGTCCCGAGAAGTGGACACCTGTACACGCTGCCGACATCGGGGTGTCGTGAACGTCCCGAGAAGTGGACACCTGTACACGCTGCCGACATCGCGGTGACGTGAACGTCCCGAGAAGCAAATGGGACGAATGCAGTCCGTCCCTCAGGACTTTGCATCCGGCTCATACTTACTCCTAGCCTATTGTATCTTCCAATGCTGTTCATGTTCCATTATTCCACTCTCGTTCCTACTCCACACCTCCTTTTGCCACACTACCACTAAGCTAAGCTGAACTATCTCCTTCACATGGACGCCCGCCACGGCGGAGGAGAATGGGGAAGCGTTCTCCAAGCTTCGTTAAATTTATAATCAAGCATATATTATTACGTAAAAAAAGCGACCTGAAAATCCTCCATCCTCCTATCAAAAGTCCGTGTTGCCTATGGTTCTCCAACTACCTGACCGCAGCTATTCAATATTTTCGTCTTTCCTCAGCAATGTGTGCAGTGCACCATATAATGTTTGTCCATTATGATATATTTCATTGTGTTCAGTAAAAAAAAATAGGTAGATAAACAAGTAAAGCCAATACAACTCACTGGATTTCTTGATTTGGAGAACCTCTGAAAAGCGTACGCTGTTCCTTCCAAATGTATGGATATATGTGTGCATGAATATATGTGTATGTATGTGCGTATTATGCACGCGTGCAGTGTATGTATGTCCTTTCTGTATGTAGTCACAGAGAGCAGTCTGCCAACATTACCACGCAAACACTGCAATGGAGTACAGATCACTTTTTATTGGCATAAGCCACAAAACTGATAAACGCACAAGAAACCGATAGATAAGAAGAGGTACTTCGAAGCATCGGTGATCAAATTACATGAAGCGCGAAGTGAATGTATATCAGAACACTCCATATATATTTATATATATATATATATATATATATATATATATATATATATATATATATATATATATATATATATATATATATATATATACGTGTATTTTAGCGCGATTAAAATGGATTCGTGGCAGCAGAGCGACGTTGTCCTAATTGTCAACGTGACCACGTGACAATTGGGACCACGTGACAATTGACATGGCCACAGACAATTGTGGTGTGGCCCAATTATCTGTGACAACCGAGATAACATCGATAGTGTCAATTATCCGAAATATATAATCATATTTGGGCGGTCTAAGCCTAGTAGTAGGATTCCTGTATGTTCCATCTCAGGTACAGCAGCGGCACAATATCCGTTTTTTGGTCATTCATGTCACAGGTCGAATGACCGAACGTGATTGCGAAATGTTTCGCTCCAAATCAATGTCATATGAAGCACATGGAACACTATTCAACGATTGCATTAAAACAGGCGTTGAAATTGGTCATTATTGTGCACCTGGTCCAACCTCATGAAAATACTTCGGAAGTGCCAGCAACAGTATTTCCTCCTGGGGATGAAATGGCTGCATGGAATATATTTGCCTTAATTTAGAAGGCAAGAAGAACAGCATTATATGAAGCGGCATACATGCACGTACATGCCCTTCGTGGTATATTTGTGTGACTTCTCTAATGAGCTTCTTCCTGTTGACGATCCTCAAAAAGTTGAATGCGTCCTCGAGCTAAGTACGCAACATTTGAGGCAGAACGAGGCCAGTCGACTAAAACCTGAGTGGCTCGCTCGTTATCGAAAATAGCACAATTTTACACTGGAATCAAGAAAAATGCACCATTGGCAGCCTTTGGTCACGGACAAAACGTGACAACGCCAGTGGCCGTAGCAGCAAACGTGCTTTACTCGCAGGACATGCGCATTCTGAAAGCCTATTTACAATGAAATAATTCCGTAACTGCTAGTAATAAAAAGAATAATTTTGGTCCGAATTATTGCTGGAGTGGCTTTATGGACCAGAGTCCTATTGCTAAGCAGAGCTTGTTGCATGAACCCTGGCCCCACTATCCGATCCATGAATTATAGTTCAACTGCAGAATTTTGACCGGGAGTAACGTGCCGTCAACGCACCGGCATGGCCGCCCGGTAGCTCGTCCCCGGCCTTATCGGGCCAGTTGCCAACTGACCCTCCCAGCCGGGGCTAAATGCGAGTGCGTGAAGCGACTCGAACCTGCCTGCCAGGACAGGGCAGACCAATGCAGGGTAGCGCTCTTACCAATTGAGCTGCGGAGGTGGCTTAATACAAGGTACATATAAGATATTTGCATTGATCAATAACATTTATGGTGATTTGCAACCTTTCGCGTGCTGCGTGGCGATTGCATGCCGCTAAGCTGCATGAACTACCTGCATGAAAAAAGCTGCATGAAATGGGCAGCTTTTTTAAGATATGATCAAAATATGTTCAATTAACTCTTACTTATTTCGTATTCACCTATGTAATTATAAATACGGTACTCACATTTATAAACCATAGTCGTTTTAAAGTCAGCCAGACCGGGTTCAACCGTACCATTCGCATTGCATAGATCAGAGTGAATTTCACTTCAGCCGACTTCTGTCTAGTTACAGCGTCCCGACCGGCAGGCAATAGCGCTGTTTCCCGACCAGGATAACACTGCGGCTATTGCAACAGAGACAAAATGATAAAACCAAAACGGAGCAAGACTGATAAAAAAATGGTGGGAGATTGGTCGGTTAGCTTTTGGTTGAAAGGTGTTTCGTGATGAGCAAGCTGAGTTCAATGATAGATTATGCTGGCCTTGTTCAGAATTTGTAAAGCGAAAGAGTGTAATCAGTATGCGAAAACATATCGAGCTGTTGGTGTGAGAGTCACGTCCGCTTGAGAAAATGCACAGGATGTATTTGTTTTTGCATATCAAGCATGATATTGCAAATGCAAAACATCAGTTGAGTATGAAACGATTACGACACAACCATTAATAATCACGCGATGAAAACGACAGCAGGTTTACAACCATTTGCAATGCGATTTTAATGATGATCTAATCGATAATTTATTAAAACTAAGAATTATACAAACGTCTATTGCTTACTAATGCGCGTTCGCTCTCATAGGCAGCAGGACTCGGCGATGTCTGGTAAAGAGCTAGAGAATACATCTATCAGCACAATTCTAGCAGTACTCAAGCATGTGAATAATAGTAGCTTTTAACAGCTCTGTTGACCTGTGGTCGTTTTATCACATACGTCTTTTGAATCCATGGTACTGTAGACCATGGCCACAAGGCACGCTTAGGCAGACACTAACTATGCTCACATTTCACATGAGCGTAGTTAGTGCCGCACAGTATTTCATAGCGGAACCAAATGCACTCTGTTCTTCTTCTCAAAGCAAGCATAAAATCTAGCAGATGTTAGATCTTCCACCCTTCCAAACGTGCCGGCAAGGTCGACGGACGCTCTTCAAGCCACCCCGCTGCCGGCTCTCTTTTCAGCCATGCTCGCGTTCTTCATGAATATCTTCGCCACCACGTCGTCGTTGACCTGCTTCCGCTTGTGGGCGACCAGCTGCGCTCTCTGCATGACGCGCTGGACGAGCCGGTGCGCCAGCTCGTCCGTCAACTCGTCCTGCAGCAGCGCGGCCGCCTCCTCCTCCACCACCGACGCCATCAGCTGGGCCGCCAGCTGGCTGGTCCGCTCCAGCACACTGAGGGCGCCGCCGGCGCCGGCGAAGGCGGCGGCCGGGTGCTGGGCGGCGGCGGTCGGCGGCGGCGGCGGCGTGCTCCCCAGCAGGCCCTCGTAGGCGAGCTGGATGCTGGCCGGCTTGCGGACGCGCACCGTCTCCGTCCGGCCGCTGGCGTCGTCCGTGATCGGCACCATTTCCAGCTGGTGCAGCTGGGCCGGCTCGAGCCGCCACAGCTTGAGCGCCGCCTGCACGGCGCGCCACCCGGACGCGGGCGGCTCCGCTGGAGCTGCCGCTGAAGCCGCCGCTGGAGCTGCCGCTGGAGCTGCCGCTGGAGCCGCCGCTGGAGCTGCCGCTGGAGCTGCCGCTGGAGCTGCCGCTGGAGCTGCCGCTGGAGCTGCCGCTGGAGCGGCCGCTGGAGCTGCCGCTGGAGCTGCCGCTGGAGCGGCCGCCTCTGGCTCCGCGCCGCCCGCGCGCACCCGCTCCTGCGTCGCCCGGTCGGCGCTCTTGCGCGCCGGTTCGGCAGCCGGCCTCCGCGCGTCGCCCCTGCGGCGTCGCACCGACCCGTCGCCCGCGGCCAGCTGGCCGGGCGAGCTGGCCGGACGCGTGCCGGAGGCGCCGGCCCGACGCGAGACGACGCGCGCCTGCGCAGAGCGAGGCGGCGGCGCTGCTGCTTGCTTGACGCGCGCCGTCGCCTCGCTGGCGGCGGCGCCGGCTGCGCTGCCGCGCTGCTTCTGCATGCGTACCAGGTGGCGCTGGTAGGCGGCCAGCTGGCGCTCCGGCCGCCGGCTGCGCCGCAGAGTGACTACAGCCGCCTCCTGCCGGCAGACAGTGCAGGGTCAGGCCGGGCGGCTGAGGTCAGCTCTGCGGCGCCGAGGTCATTCGGCGCTGAGGTGCCGCTCGCGACCAGCAGAGGTCATTCGGCAGCGTGTTGCCGTCGTTTGATGGTTTGGCCGCGGCGCGGAGACGGCATCGCATCCGCATGTGAAATGCATCCCCTACTATTCTTTCTTGATTGCCTGATACCAGATGCCACATAAGCCGGTTTAACGTAGTTCTTTCTTTAACGTATCTCTTCTCTAGCGGATGACACTTCGCCCAGGGGCGAACTGCCATCTGGCGGAATTTGATTTTTCTCCTTAGCAGGGCTCCTAAGGAGAAAAATAGAATGCCGCCAGATGTGTTCTCCCCACTGAGCAGCTGCAATGGGCCAAGTCTGGCATTGAGATGATCTGGTTGTTTATCGCGCAAGGCAGCGCTTCTTGCTGTAGAATCGCTTCTTCCGTGCCTCATGAGAGCCAACAATGCCCTCTGTAGGCCAGCGACAACTGCTTATTAGGAACACATTCAACATATTCCTTAGTAATATAGACTGGATGGAAAATGACAGTCGGAAAAGGGGGATATTTCTTCATTTATATATTACCAATATATGTCATCTGTACGAGCGACAGCAATTGTTAGAAACTCAGTGAAGTCGAATATACGTGAAGGTATATCAGGCATAGCCGCATTTCCTCGAGTACTTATGCAGCCACGTGTCTGCAAGCAGGTAGGCATAGCTAAAGTTAATTTGGCTGCAACACATTCGCCAAA
The DNA here is from genome assembly GCA_034440615.1 of Ashinkailepas kermadecensis. Classification (NCBI taxonomy): domain Eukaryota; kingdom Metazoa; phylum Arthropoda; class Thecostraca; family Neolepadidae; genus Ashinkailepas; species Ashinkailepas kermadecensis. The sequence continues at coordinate 415,346 of JAOTOM010004782.1, read as the reverse complement.
CCAGTGGCAGATCCAGAAGGCTGGTTTTGAACCGGTTTGGGGATTTCAATTGTTTTCGGACTTCGAACAAGAAACTCCTCAAACATGAACAACTAAAGTGTGGTGGGTCGGCTAACGATAACATTTATCTGATAAAATGCTTTAAGATTTCGAGAAAATGCCATTTTGTGCAAAAACTTGGGAAAGTCCGTCTTTTGGAGAAGTGCATGGCCCCATGTCTCCCCCTAGATCCGCAACCAGGATACAAGAAGCTATCGCAATTCAGGGGCGTATCCAGGAATTTGCATCAGGTGGAAGGGAGGGGGATTTTCTCGCACATGCGCCTTATTAAGAAACACAATTCGTTGGGTGGGGGAGAAAGATGCACTCGAGCATATTGAAGGGAGCCTTTTCGCCTAAAAGGGGTTCCTTTCCTCTGAGAGGGTCTTTGGTTGAAGAATTCGTTCAGCGAGAGGGTACACTCGAGCCGTTCTGAAGAGGCGCCTTTCCCAGCCGAAGAAGCACCACCTTTCCATGGAGGGTACATGCTCCCAGTGTCCCCCCATCCGTGCTGCATCCGCCCCTGTCGCCATGGAGGGCACATGCTCCCAGTGTCCCCCATCCGTGCTGTATCCTCTCTTGTCGCCATGGAGGGCACATGCCCCAGTGTCCCCCACCCGTGCTGTATCCGCCCCTGTCGCCATGGAGGGCACATGCTCCCAGTGTCCCCCACCCGTGCTGTATCCGCCCCTGTCGCCATGGAGGGCACATGCCCCAGTGTCCCCCACCCGTGCTGTATCCGCCCCTGTCGCCATGGAGGGCACATGCTCCCAGTGTCCCCCCATCCGTGCTGTATCCTCTCTTGTCGCCATGGAGGGCACATGCCCCAGTGTCCTCCACCCGTGCTGTATCCGCCCCTGTCGCCATGGAGGGCACATGCCCCAGTGTTCCCACCCGTGCTGTATCCGCTCCTGTCGCCATTTCAGCATACAGCATTCAAAGGACATCATATTTTCATTGCAGCAGATACTCACCTTTCTAGAGAAAATGCTATGCAGTTATGCATGTATTTACCAATGAGCGCGAAACCTGTTTTATTATTTATCTCTTTTACCTTATATGTATATATATATATATATATATATATATATATATATATATATATATATATATATATATATATATATATATATATATATATATATATATATATATACATATATATATGTATAAATATATATATATATATATATATATATATATATAAGGTATATATATATGTATGTATATATGTATATACATATATATATATATATATATATATATATATATATATATATATATATATGTGTGTGTGTGTTGTGTGTGTGTGTGTGTGTGTGTGTGTGTGTGTGTGTGTGTGTGTGTGTGTGTGTGTTTCACGCATTCAGATTTTGCTCCGCTTGGTAAACACGGAGAGCATTATGGATATTTTTTAATTATAAAGTGCACTAAAAATGTGATGCATTCACGCAGTACAACGATTATCCCAATTTTAGCCCACCCTATGGATTTCAATGTTAGTGGGATGTGATCTTGTGTTTGATGACGACCAATATTCTGGTGGCGATTTTTTTCGATTCGTTGTAATTTAGTTTGTATGACTCCACCTCATATTCGTGGGCAGAATGAGATGTGCGTGAATATGTATGCTTGAATGAATAGTTGCAGTGTTACACGGTTGAGGTGATGCCGCGACCTGTTCAATGCGATGAACACTCCGAAACATTTGTGTATTATCATTGAAATATGAGAATTAAAAAAAAATACAGAGTGGAAAGACACGCCAAGCATTTGATTGTTTTTTCAGTGTCGAGTAACCTTGCCAGGTACGTTGAGTATGAAATTTGCAGATTGTTGCTTTCTGACGGAGTTCCTTGATCCAATGTTCATAAAGTCAGTTTTTTTCGGAAGTTCATTTTGGTCGAGTTCATTTGAAGCAGCTTTGAAGTGTTTGAAGCGAACCTTCAATTCGAATGTTTAGCTCTGGCATGCTGTCAGGGGCGGCCCTGTCCAAAACTTCGGCATCACCAGTATACGAAATTAAGCGGCTATGAGGAAGGAAAGTTACAAGATAATTTATAAAGAGTCTAAGCAAGATAGGACCCATGAGTAAGCACTGAGGCACTCCGTGATAAATCCTAAGTATTTTCTCTCCACCTTTCACCAGCTGGTTTCTTCCACCTGACTAGTCTGACAACCCGTGAGGTGAGATCCCATGCTACCCAAGCTGTTCCAAAAGTGTTTGATGATCTAAGCTTTTAGGCTGCAAAAGCTTGTTTTTGAGTTCTAAGTAGTGGTGGATGTGGTGATATCTGTACTAAGTAGGTGTGCACTGTGCATGCCCCTTTAAGCAGGTATGGGTGGGGTCGGAAAATTATTGGTAGGGCACTCGAGTCACATGTGTTACACGAGGTCCAGTGAATAGGGCTGAATAGGTAAGGTAGATAGACATTGATGAGTGTGGGGGATGTTGGTGGATGTATTCCTTGGAATTAGGGATGTGGTGTTGGTCGGGGTAAAGAGTACATTTTTGTCAGGGTTATGCAATCTTCCCTTTACGGATTTAAACTGGATGGACCATTGTGGCTCTTATTAAGTACGATCACTTTTGACATCCACTGCAGTTCTGGAGTGGTGTCACAAACGCGATTGTCGTCTCTTGTAGTATAACGCGACATAATTTCCCAAAAGCCACGGCGGTCTTTGGCCCATAACTGTTCACAATCGGAATCCATATGTGCACAAATGAGAACAGTTCTAATGCGGTTGCGCAGTCAACGATACGTGTATGTGGCACGGTCTTGATCTCAGTGGTACTGCTACCAGTCAGTCAGTGCGAGCGGCGTTCATGGCGGCCCTCAGTTCCATCAGCTGCGGTACGTCACGAACCCACGGGCAGTGTGGAGCCCCGGAGTGCACGTGCCGCTAGAGGCAGCCAGCGGCAGCCACTGGCTGCTGCGTGGTGTTAAGTTGTGGGCGGTCGTTCAATTACCGATCGTATGAAAAGGAGCCCCGAATGGTACGCCAGAAATGTGCTGCAAATTACTTTCCGCTAAATTTCCATAGCGGAGTCATGCATAATCTTCACCCATTTCGTATATAAACATGCGCTGCGACATTCCTTTTATGTGTTTTTCCGCCAGCTGTTCTTTCACAGTGGGTAATTGTATTATTGTATCCCTATATCAGCAATAATATGCACACACTCAAGTTGAAAATGAGAAGAGGTTTTTCTCTCAAATGATTACATCATAAAATAACGCGTGAATGTCCTTAGGAGAAACAGGTTAGGCAATGCCTGACTTGTCTTAACGGGATAGTCGCTGCAGAATGTCACATTCAGGAGATGTGTCAAGGACAACACTACTTGTTTTGCATAATAATGCATTTTGAATGACATACTGGCTTGTTTGCTCATATTTGCAGGGCATGTCATGTCATGTCATGTTATGGCCGGTGTCAGTCACCGGCTGCGGCGCGAAGTGTGTGGGAGGCTGTCAGCGCGACGGAATGTCGCCACGAACAGCCTTCTTTGAACACAGATTAAGAGCACTTCATGAAGAATAATGGGATACAAATGGCTAAGGATATAAATCGAACACCACATCTGACTCTACGAGAAGAAATTAGACGCGACGACACACCGACACAAACTACTTCCGATTCAAAAGTGCTACGGCGAAGCCGAACGGGCCCACTCAGATGACGTGTGTACCCGGGAGCAGACTCATGCGGGCCTCTCCCTCGCTCATGATCGCCACATATATGCTACTTCACGCATAGTGCCAATCGGATCGTCTGAAGAGCTCGGTACGCACATTCATGGGGAATATCATCTCTTCGCTCACTGTAGGTGTTCTTTGATCTACGGGCAAAAGGAGGAAAGCTAAATCACATTTTAGCGATCAAATAATTGGGCCCCGAAACTCCATGGCATTTATAGGGAGCGGGAGATCATCTCCTGCACATGAAATGACCTGGCTTTGCCTTCAGCATAGCCAGAGTGCATGCCATGTATAAGATGAAATAATCAAAGCATTGCTTTCAACAGAACTTTGTGCTGCTTGATATATTTCTGACAGGACAGCTGCCTGTCATATTGCAACAACGATTGCAGCTCACACGGTGGTGATATAGTGTATAATACCGAAGTCACTTTGGCTGTTTCAAAGCATCCTTCTGACTTGAGTATTAAAAACCCATCATGGGTGGATAATTGCATACATTAAGGCGTTGCTATAAACAACGTTTTGCAGCATCTATGAAATTAGCATGGAACCCTATCATCGGGCACCCCTCATTGATTCCGGCCTGTCCAACTATAGCATGCAAAATCACACATAATCGAATGTCTGTTGATGTGCTAATGACACCCGCACCAGCATAGAAGCCAATTGGAAGTTGGCTTCGCCACACGTTCTGAGGGAAATTATTTCCGTGATACGGAATCAGGCAATTCGGCTAATGTTAGGGCTGTCCCAATTCAACGTGCTCCAAAGTTCTATTCGCAGTTATATCAATACTGTATGGTTTCCAAGGAAAATACACGAAATGTCCAAATGTTGCCGAAGTATTTTTCAGCTTGCCATATCTGAGGAGGATGGGGATCTCCAGGTAAGTGAAGGCCAGATACTCACTGCGTCAGTAATGTTGAGGACTTCCTGGTAGGTAGAGGCCAAGTACTCATTGCGTTTGCAGGTTGAAAACCTCCGGGTAGGTAGATGCCAGGTACTCACTGCGTCTGTAAGGCCGAGGGCCTCCGGGTAGGTAGAGACCAAGAACTCACCGCGTCTGTAAGGCTGAGGACCTCCGGGTAGGTAGAGACCAAGAACTCACCGCGTCTGTAAGGCTGAGGACCTCCGGGTAGGTAGAGACCAAGTACTCACTGCGTCTGTTAGGTTGAGGACCTCCGGGTAGGTAGATGCCAGGTACTCACCGCGTCTGTAAGGCCGAGGGCCTCCGGGTAGGTAGAGACCAAGAACTCACCGCGTCTGTAAGGCTGAGGACCTCCGGGTAGGTAGAGACCAAGAACTCACCGCGTCTGTAAGGCTGAGGACCTCCGGGTAGGTAGAGACCAAGTACTCACTGCGTCTGTTAGGTTGAGGACCTCCGGGTAGGTAGATGCCAGGTACTCACCGCGTCTGTAAGGCCGAGGGCCTCCGGGTAGGTAGAGGCCAGGTACTCACTGCGTCTGTTAGGTTGAGGACCTCCGGGTAGGTGGAGGCCAGGTACTCGGCCACGTCCGTTCGCCCGTGCATGACAGCCTTGTGCAGCAGACTGACACCGTTCCTGTCGCGCGACATCGCCATTTTGCGACGGTCCAGCAGGCTCTTGGTCTGCCTGAGATCTCCCTCCTCCACCACTTTGTGAATAGCCTCCATTTTGGACTGTGGAGAAACTCCGCGTCAGGCAACTATGCAATTTATAGAGGTAGTGGTGCAGCAGGATGTGCACAAGTCGGAACATCCGTAACGTGCAACTCATCCGTACCAAAATTTAAGATTTATTATGTAGCATGCCAACACAAATACAATGCTCGTCGGAATCCTCCTGACGGCGTATGTTTGCCTAGAGACGTGTCGGAGACGTACGAATCCTCCTGGTGGTATATGTCTGTCGAGAGACGTATCGGAGACGCACGAATCCGAGCGTGCGTCTCCGACACGACTTTGACATCCATCCCGCCCGAGGGCGGGTCACGTCGTTTGATCTCTCGGCTGCATACACATCACAAACGGCACACGTTGGCACAGAAAGTATAATTCTGACTGTCGGCAAGCAAAACAAAAAACAGCAACATGGCGCGTGCTCAAGATATTTGATGCATTGGGCCGCGCAGTTTATGCTAAGCGCACCGATGTTCCGAAACCTGTGGACACATTATTCCAAAAATTACAGCTTGTAGAAATAGGAACATAGCACATTTCTAAAACATACATGCTGCCGATGTACCGCTTCCTATCCCAGACATATTGCTGCTATAGTGCACGCAGGGAACTTGAAACAAACAACGTCTCCGGCAGTGATGGGAGGGGAGGGGCGCGGCTACTGGTGCAGCTTGTTGACCGATTTCAGCCTCGACCGGCCGATCGACTGTGCAACGTCTCCAGGGTGGACCAAATAATGGGTCGCGTGACCGGCACAGCGGGCGGTCGAGTCACGACACTCACGAGTCACCGCAGGCGCGGCTCGACAAAACGCTACCCACCTCACACACACTCCGGCTGACCGGCAGAGTGGACCGATCGAGTCACCGCAGGCGCGGCTCGACAAAACGCTACCCACCTCACACACGCTCCGGCTGACCGGCAGAGTGGACCGATCGAGTCACCACAGGCGCGGCTCGACAAAACGCTACCCACCTCACACACATTCCGGCTGACCGGCAGAGTGGACCGATCGAGTCACCACAGGCGCGGCTCGACAAAACGCTACCCACCTCACACACATTCCGGCTGACCGGCAGTGGACCGATGGAGTCACCGCTGGCGCGGCTCGACAAAACGCCACCCACCTCACACACATTCCGGCTGACCGGCAGAGTGGACCGATCGAGTCACCGCAGGCGCGGCTCGACATAAACGCTACCCACCTCACACACATTCCGGCTGACCGGCAGAGTGGACCGATCGAGTCACCGCAGGCGCGGCTCGACAAAACGCTACCCACCTCACACACGCTCCGGCTGACCGGCAGAGTGGACCGATCGGAGTCACCGCAGGCGCGGCTCGACAAAACGCTACCCACCTCACACACATTCCGGCTGACCGGCAGAGTGGACCGATCGAGTCACCGCAGGCGCGGCTCGACAAAACGCTACCCACCTCACACACATTCCGGCTGACCGGCAGAGTGGACCGATCGAGTCACCGCAGGCGCGACTCGACAAAACGCTACCCACCTCACACACACTCCGGCTGACCGGCAGAGTGGACCGATCGAGTCACCGCAGGCGCGGCTCGACAAAACGCTACCCACCTCACACACATTCCGGCTGACCGGCAGAGTGGACCGATCGAGTCACCGCAGGCGCGGCTCGACAAAACGCTACCCACCTCACACACATTCCGGCTGACCGGCAGAGTGGACCGATCGAGTCACCGCAGGCGCGGCTCGACAAAACGCTACCCACCTCACACACATTCCGGCTGACCGGCAGAGTGGACCGATCGAGTCACCACAGGCGCGGCTCGACAAAACGCTACCCACCTCACACACACTCCGGCTGACCGGCAGAGTGGACCGATCGAGTCACCACAGGCGCGGCTCGACAAAACGCTACCCACCTCACACACATTCCGGCTGACCGGCAGTGGACCGATGGAGTCATCGCAGGCGCGGCTCGACAAAACGCTACCCACCTCACACACACTCCGGCTGACCGGCAGAGTGGACCGATCGAGTCACCGCAGGCGCGGCTCGACAAAACGCTACCCACCTCACACACCTCCGGCTACGCAGAGTGGACCGATGGAGTTACTGCAGGCGCGGCTCGACAAAACGCTACCCACCTCACACACATTCCGGCTGACCGGCAGTGGACCGATGGAGTCATCGCAGGCGCGGCTCGACAAAACGCTACCCACCTCACACACACTCGCATACGTCCCGATCGTCCGTGCACTGGCCTTTTCCCTTAGCGGAGGCAAAGCGCCATCTGCTAGAACGCCTACGGGAAAAGCTACGCTAAGCCGGTTAATGTGGCATCCTTTGTCAATATCAGGCAAGCAAGATAGATAAGGTCGGAGACTCCGGAAGGCAAACAAAGAAACCGGCGTAAAAGTCAGGGACACATAGCACACACACGCATGTGTACATTGCACGAGGCAGTAGATTCAGAGGATGGCCAGCAGCACGGCCTCCGTCTGCCTCCCCGGTTGCACCGTAGCCGTATCGCTGGCAGTGTATGACTGGTGCTTGTGAACGCCGGCCGGTCACCATGGCCACACTTCGGGAGGCGTTCATCGTAGGTGCATACTATCACAACGTCAGGGAAGCGGTATATGTTTTATTGTGCTGAAATGATTGCTTTTTGAGGATTGGGCAGCACATACAAAAACAACATTTGGCGTTAAAATATAGCTTGGCTGATCGCTTTATGCACGTTGTTTTTGTAAACCCTGTTGTGTTGTGTTCATTGTATACGGTAAAGTAAGCCAACAGTCCTTGTACAGGCCCACTGGGATCCAATAAAGTAGCCTGGAACCAAATTCCAGAAGCACAGCACAGTCTTAATAGAATGCGCAATCACACATATACTAGTATATATAAAGTAAACCAAAACATCTCTTCCGCAGTGGCGGAGTAAGATCGAATTTCGAAAGGACAGACCACATACAAAGGCAATTCTTCACCGTCAACCCTGTGGCCTGTGGGGTCGGTGCTGAATCATGTCATTGAAGAGATGCCGATCCCAGTGCCTCGCCGATTCCACGGTCCGTGCATATGTGTGGATGCACCAAGAGCACATGAGCTACAATTCGCACTGCATGAATTCGTCGGCTCCCAGAAGGGGAAAACAAGTAATCGTATTCACAGTCACCGCCTCTTTGTGATCGACACCCGGTGGGAAAACGGACGGATAGAGACACGAGTAAGGGTACGGGAATAGAGTCGGCAGCGAACATTTCCATCCAGCCTGAAATTGGCCAGAAAGGCTTTCCTGGTAAGCGATTCAGGAGGGACATCTCTGTTTGAGAGCATCCACATCCGATGTAAGCTAACTATTAAAAAATAAAATTGCGCACCATAACTTCTACCTTCCGCCGACTCCTCCGATGTAGTGCCCTTGGGCATGCATTCAGCGATCCCAGTGGTGTTTACAAGATTCCGTGCGCCTCTGGAAGTCCTCAAGTGTAAGTGCGTTGAGCATCTCCTGCGATTCTGCCTGGATCTCGTCAATTGTGTCAAAACGACGACCTTTCAGTCGTAATTTCATCTTGGGGGAACAGGACAAAGTCACAGATCGCAAGATCAGGCGAATATGGGGATGGGGAATGACTGTTATGTTTTGGGATGTCAGGAGCTGGTGAACAATGAGTGACGTGTGGGTGGGCGCGTTGTCACGGTGCAGACTGCAACGCGGTGTTGTTTCTGGCCGTCGCTCAGCAGCGTCTTGCCGCACATTTAAAAAAGCGTCTGATGTTCAAAACGTCCGACAAAATGCATTGAACGGTCTCGTATAATAAACTTACGATCTCACGAACATCCGGGGCAGTGTGCCCACGGTCTGCATGGATAGCCCCGCACACTTTTGCGATGTTTTCCGGTGTTGTGCTTGTCGACGGTCGTCCGGAGTGCCATCGTCGTCCACGGATGTTCGTCCGTCCTTGAAGTATTTGCGCCACAGAAATGTTTTGCTTCGGCTCATATAATCATCACCAAACGGTTTCTTAATCATTTGGTGCGTTTCTGGAGCAGCTTTACTGGTGTAAAGGCTAACTTTGATGCATATTATCTGTTCCTTAATATCCGCCACTTCACTTGAGAAGAAAATCGCTGAACCACTAAAACAACACCTTACAAAAATGGAAGGCACTAAAACACCACCTTACAAAATCACCGAACCACTGAAATACGACCTTACAAAAACGGGAACCACTAAAACACCACCGTACAAAAACGAACGTCCGAAAACGCAGCTCTTAGCTAGCCTCCTGTTTGCCGTTGCATATCGCCTCACAAAGAGTAACGTCGCTCCTTCTATCGGCGGAAGGCCGTGCTGCATCTGGTTTGCGCGCGATATTCGAGTTCCCAGAACTTTTGAGTTTTACCTCGCAGGTGCAGTTGCTTTTCTCCTTGACTGCTCGAGCCACCCCCTCCCTCCCCTAAAAACTTGGTATTTTAACATTGTATTGCATTTGTATCGGACAGCCCTGATCTTATTTGGTTACCACCCTCAACATAGCAAGCCCACCCCATATTGTTTCCAACGCTCCGCCCATGCTCAAGCTGTAGGGCCAGGCGCGTCAAGGCTGGCTGCCCCGCTGAACGGGACCTGCCGCCGCCCTTGGACACCGGTCACCGCGCACCACTCACAATGCGATCCGGTACTGTGCGCAGGAAGGCGCGCATCCTGTCGTCGGACGACGACTCCTTCAGCAGCTTGTGGCCCTGGCCGTCAATGACGACGTCCTCCAGCTTGTCCAGGTCGCCGGCCTTGATCCACTGCCGGATGTTTGACGAGTTCATCGGGAGCACTGCGGAAGAGCGGCCGTGTCAGGGTCCATCGGCATAACTGAGGCACAGCGGCCGTGTCAGGGTTCATCTGCAGCACTGAGGGAGAGCGGCCGTGTCAGGGTTCATCGGCAGAACTGAGGGAGAGCGGCCGTGTCAGGGTTCATCGGCAGAACTGAGGGAGAGCGGCCGTGTCAGGGTTCATCGGCAGAACTGAGGGAGAGCGGCCGTGTCAGGGTTCATCTGCAGCACTGAGGGAGAGTGGCCGTGTCAGGGTTCATCTGCAGCACTGAGGGAGAGCGGCCGTGTCAGGGTTCATCGGCAGCACTGAGGGAGAGCGGCCGTGTCAGGGTTCATCTGTAGCACTGAGGGAGAGCGGCCGGGTCGGGGTTCATCGGCAGAACTAAGGGAGGGCGGTCGTGTCAGCGGGGACGTAGGGACAATGGGCATCGAACATCCCGGCCGCGCAGCAGGAGCTCTACGTAGCGCCACCATAGGTGTATATTTCTTTAAATTATTGGGAGGGCACAATACATGAAGGCAATGGGTGCGCCAGAATGGATTGGATAGACACACCACATAGGGTTCCATGTTAAAAGTTGAAATTATTGGGAGGGCACAGCCAACATGGGCGGGGGGGGCAAGCACCCTTCCAAAAGCATGCACAGCTGTACCCCTGAACACCAAGGCACGGTCGTGTCAGCACAGATGTGGGGATAATGGACATTGGACACCCAGCCTCGCGGGGCAGCGGCTCTATGTAACACCATGGCATGCAGTCAGGTGAAATGCGTGTCTTTTCTCTTTCGTGTTCTAGCTTCCTGGTGCAGCTCCCTGGGAGGTGGTAGTTAATCCACAATATAACTAAATATCATCAGGACAGGAAATCCCAGCCATTTGCTTTTACATATGTTGGTATTGGTCACTGTATGGGGTCAGCTAGGATCTTCGCAAACTTAGCTATCTTCGTTGCTCTCGACGTCAGCAAACTCCAACTTCCCGACGTGTTAGACAGGATATACCTGATTACAATCTACGCTGGCGCCACATTTCGAGGGGACAGCTGGATATCATTGCATAGCTGTGGAACAGAAATGTACTCGGCTGGACAGCACAAATTGTTTCCATCAGCAGACGACGACACCGGCAGCGCTGCTGAAGACTGTATGCGAGAGGTAGCACCGTGCATTGCGGTACAGCCGAACACACCAGGGCAGGTAGAAGAAGGCAGCTACGCGGAAAGTGGCAAGTGGTATGTATGTACAATGGAAAGACTTGCCTTTTGAATAAGCGTTCGCAACTGTCAAGTTTCGCAAAGCACGGAGGGGAACCATGCCCCACTATTAGGGAGCCTTAAACACTAACCAAAAATCGACGAAGCAGTCGGTAGGGTGGCGGTCCAAGCGGATTGATAAAATGTTCAAACCACATGTTGTTTAACACAATTGGTAAAGATTCACATATTAGCTCAGCTAAACTATTTCATTGGAAGAAAGAGCTCAAAAACGGCTCCTGTCACATCAACTTCCAATTCGTTTCCATATCCATAATGGAAATAATGAACTTAAAAGGAGACTTGTACTCATCCCCCCCACCACGAACGACATTCTATGATATCGATCGGGAAAATGCGTGTGTTAGTGGTGAGGTGTCCCAGAATTAGGATGGACCTAATTCTGACGCATCCGATCCAACGTAGCACTGTCTTGACCTGACACATCCTATATAACGTAGCACGGTCTTGACATGCTCCACCTGACACATCCTATATAACGTAGCACGGTATTGACATGCTCCACCTGACACATCCTATATAACCAATCTTGACATACTCCACCTGACACATCCTATATAACGTAGCACGGTCTTGACATGCTCCACCTGACACATCCTATATAACGTAGCACGGTATTGACATGCTCCACCTGACACATCCTATATAACGTAGCACGGTCTTGACATGCTCCACCTGACACATCCTATATAACGTAGCACGGTATTGACATGCTCCACCTGACACATCCGATATAACTTAGCACGGTTTTGACATGCTCCATCTGACACATCCTATATAACGTAGCACGGTTTTGACATGTTCCATCTGACACATCCTATATAACGTAGCACGGTCTTGACATGCTCCACCTGACACATCCTATATAACGTAGCACGGTATTGACATGCTCCACCTGACACATCCTATATAACGTAGCACGGTATTGACATGCTCCACCTGACACATCCTATATAACGTAGCACGGTCTCGACATGCTCCACCTGATACATCCTATATAACCAATCTTGACATACTCCACCTGACACATCCGATATAACTTAGCACGGTTTTGACATGCTCCATCTGACACATCCTATATAACGTAGCACGGTTTTGACATGTTCCATCTGACACATCCTATATAACGTAGCACGGTCTTGACATGCTCCACCTGACATCCTATATAACGTAGCACGGTTTTGACATGATCCATCTGACACATCCTGTATAACGTAGCACGGTATTGACATGCTCCACCTGACACATCCGATATAATGTAGCACGGTATTGACATGCTCCACTTGACACATCCGATATATCGTAGCACCGTATTGACATACTCCACCTGACGCAACTGATCTAACGTGGACAGTGGACAGAGTGGAGTTACTAGTGAAGTGCCTCAGAGGGGACTCACAGCCCATGCTAAATCTACAAATCATGGGGAATCGATCGTTCCGTGGTCGATAGTCCACCCGAAATTATACAGCTTCAACAAAGCTTAAGCCACTTTATCCACTTTTCGGACAGTACTAAGCACAATTCCTAAGTGGCCTGCACATGGTATAAACGTAAGGCGTAAGAGTTGCATTGCATGCATATTGTAAGGAACCTCAGTAAAAATGAGCGACAAATTATAAATGTCACCATTTTCCATTGCAGGTGCCCAGAAGTCCAGGTAGCCAGTTCATCACATAGTTCGTTCTGATAGAGGTTTGCATAACCTGCATAATGTAGAGGTGCTGGAGGTTACGCAGGCCACGCTGCAATGAAGGTGTTATTGCATTCCACTACATTTCGCTACACTTTCGCACAGACCGTTTGCAATTTGAATCATCAGATCAGACTACAGGCAGAGTTGGACGACATTGGCACCAGCCGAATGCAAACCAATCGTCACGTGGCGGCCACAGCCCATACTTATAGCTCGGAAGTTCCGTAAGTAGGACCGTACAAGTCACTTAGAGCCACCGCATAACCCTTTAGCGAAATTTAATCGTCCAGGTGCATCATAAAAGCGCTTAGCGCACGCGCGCACAGGTCGCACGAGTATTCCCCAAGTAGAAATGAAAATTGTCCCGTCTCGCTCGAACTTGAGGCTGAAGTTCCTGTGTACTTGTGATTATATTCAATGGTGATGGCTTCACCTCAGACTAGAGCGGGGTGGGTGGCCCACAATGCATTTTGGTTTTGGAATATCGAGTGCATGCTAAGCACTTCAAGATAAACTTACTTTGACCAGACGCACCAGGACCTCAGCGCCGCTACTGGTTCTATCCAGTCCACGGTGAGTTGCCCGAGTTCCTATCATCAGCTCGGGAGTCGGAAGCTCAGTGACTAAAGTGGGTGTCTGGGGAACCAGAGTTGCCAGATTCGATTCCCCACTGTTCCTGCCCTTCATGCCTGGGTGAACGGTGGGCGACGTAAAATGGTTCAGCTGCTTAGCACGTCGTAAAGTTACAACCAACAACAATAATATTATCAACTGTATCCCTTTGACAGGCCACGTCTACGATGAAAAAGATCATATTTCGCATGTCCAAAAGTGCGTGACATCGTATGCAATCACCGATCTCATTGTTTCTGGAAAAGCGTAAGCGGTAAAATTGCAGACAAATTCTTGCCCCTGCCTATGCGGACAAATCGTTTCCTTGAGTCCGATGTTTTGCCCGCCAGTCAGCTGCTGCTGGTGGCCCAAAATGACGCGCAGTTCCCAGTTAACTTTGGAGTTAGCCAAGCTGTATCCTGGACAGCAGCCGAAAAATCGAGAGATAAGTCAGCCTGACGTCACACCTCAAACAGCCTCCGACATGAGAAGCGAGAGTGACCGGACAAACGTATGCAAAGCACATACGTATGGCAGATGTGTGTAGGCCGATGTGCTTTAGCAAATGTACATAAGAACAAAGGCATGTAAGCGCAAAAGTATGCAAGAACAAATTCAAGTAAATGCAAATGTACGTGAACGCAAATGTATGTAAATGCAAATGTACCAAAATACAAATGTATGTCACCGCACATAGACAATATACTCCTGCAGCGATAGTTCGTTTTTCCTGGGTGCTGCAATGATTGTCTCCTTGCATTGATCTCGGGGGACAGCCAGAAGTCAATGGGAAACGTCACTGCATGACGTAGCACGTGCAGGCTTGCTGACTGCAAGCCGTCGGTGTACAACAATGGTGGTGATTTACCAGGGGTGCTGTTTCACATACCTTTAAGGGGGAAAGTGTCCCGTCAATGTTAGCCCCCCCCCCCCCCCAATCATTTCAACTTTTAACATGGACCCTATGGAATGTGCCCCCAATCAATTTGGGCCTGCCCGTTGCCTTCATGTGAATTGCCCCCGCCCTCCCGAATAATTTGTCAGGAATCAACACCCGTGTGCACCGCTCACCTTTCGGCGGGCTCGAGTGTGTGTAGAGGTTTCCGCTGCTGCCGCTGCCGGCGCCCTTGGTCTTGTTGCGGGGACTGTGGCCGTCGGCCACGGGCCGGCGGCTGGTCCTGGTGATGGCCATGCCGGCTGCTGAGCCAGTCGTCCCCTCCCGCGCGACCGGCTCGCCTTCAGACAGCCGGCAGTGCGGCCCGACGCCGCCGGCAGACCCTGTCGCTAGACTGGCCCGCCGTACGCCCGCGGTCGGCCGACGTCACGTGAGGCACGTGCGGGCCGCCGACGCGCGACGTGGCGACTGTGTGCCGTCGGCAGCGTCGGCCGCCGCCGGCGGATCCATAGCCGACCGTTGCTAGTCAACACGGCCAGGTGTTGGTGGCAACTGCCGAGGCGGCCGTGCGGCTCGGACGTCATCGCGTGACCTCGTGACCTGATTGGCCGAGGTGGACGGGCAGGTCGGGTCGGGTCAGGTGAGGCGGCCGTGCGGCGCGGACGCCGCCGCGTGACCTCGTGACCTGATTGGCCGAGGTGGACGGTCAGGTCGGGTCGGGTCAGGTGAGGCGGCCGTGCGGCGCGGACGCCGCCGCGTGACCTCGTCACCTGATTGGCCGAGGTGGACGATCAGGTCGGGTCAGGTCAGGTGAGGTGATCGCGCGCCGGCGACACACGTGGCAATGGGTCACGGCCGCGACAGCAACGGCGTGCGGAGGAGCGGCGGACGGTGGTCGGTGGTCACGTCGTAGAGTGCCGATCGGCGGGCTGCGTGCTCATTACGACGCGGTAATTTTCTCACTCATTTTCTCACTCATTATGCCAGACACATAACAAATAGCGTACCTGACACCAGACACACATGCGGACGATGTGTTGGATAATTTGCGACCAGCGGGATAATGACGCAGACGGACTCGGGAAGTGTTCGGCGCAGCTTCGTCGCCGCACCGTTCCGGGAACCCGTCAGCACGTTCAACGCGTGGCTCCAGTTCGCAAACTTCCCGAGAACCTTCTATGGTGTATTCAACCGCCGGGCCACACAGCGCCGCCAACCACACATGCAGATTAGCTGCCGGTTATAGATCTGTACACAGCACGACGCGACTTCAACATGCACAAACGGCAATTGACCGTAATTCATTCCAATTGTGTTTTCTTGTCGGGTGCTCATTTCTTGGGTGCCCGATATTGACATAATGAAACCTCCATAGGTTTATGTCAGTCCATGGAAGATGTCAATAAAATGCCAACAAAAAGCTAAATATCTGACTTGAGATATAAATAATTGTCCTTTTGTGCGTTGTTTTCCACGCAAATTTCGGATTTGGACACACTGCATAATTCACACTGCTCCTCAAAAGAACGTCATCAGTGTGCCTCTTTTCTCACTCATCTACAGATAAGAATCGATGTCTTCCTGTGGAAATACTTGCGTGCAAGCAATTAGGACGGCGGAGAAAGTGTCAGCTCTTGCCCAGGCTGCTGCCCGCTGACCTCACCGCTGACCTCACCGTTGATGAGGAATGTGGCTGAATGCGCTGCTGAGCCACACCTGCACCGGTGGCCTCGGGACTCAAGACCTATCGGGTGCCACAAGCTCGTCTTGGATCGTGACTGGCAAATTGTCGGCCTCAGGATAATTTCAGGCTGACTTTGCTAACCATTCACCACAGGTGACGATTTCGTGGGAATCAGAACTTCGAGCTGCGTTGGTGCTTGGAACATTTTAGCTACTTTGTGACCATCTTTATCGATACAGAGCTGAAAATAGCTCGACATTCGCTCAAAATGGCTGGAAAAGCAACGTTGTCCGGCGTTATACGCTCGTCAGTTCCAATCAGGAATGGGTTTCCCATCCTTTTGGTGGGGCCTGTGCTCCACCATATTTGCCTTGACCCCAGCAACGTATTGCTATATAACATGGAACTCCATGGGATGGGCCCAGACACCCAAATTGTCAGCACTCATTGTTTCCATGCATTGAACCCACCAGTAACTTTTAAAATGCTCCATCTATGGCACCATTTCATGTATTCTCACAGATCTGAAAAGAATATCCTAAAATTAAGCACCATTTATCAAGCATTCAATTACTTTCCCCATGCTTTTATTCACCTCGCATGAATCCTGTGATTAGGGGGACAGGACCAGGACCGGCCCATGAAGTTCAGACTTGGGGTGGCAACCCTGAATTTTGCTTTAGCAACCATCAAATCTCAACTTCTCACTCGTATGACCGCCACGCAGGACGCATAGTCAGAGACCTAACAGTCTTATAATCATGTCCAGGGCCTGATATAACCCCCTTGACCAAATATAAGCAGCGTCTGAGGCGGTGGGGTGTTGAGTTGTGCTCACACCAGGCGAGTTGGCAAGAAATAGTACGCCGCTAGGTTGTCCCGCACTAACAGTATTACTGGGCCGCTAGAATGATGCGCAATAATCGTCTTTGAACACTTCCAAATGCAACCGAAAGCGATGCTCGTTCATTTTCGAAACACTCCATTATAGTTTGATCGCACTGAGGGGTTAAATCGAACAGTACCGAGAGCCGCACATCTTGGCCTGGCTAGCCGAAAGGCTGGATGACTGCCCAGAGAGGGCTCCCAGCGAGCACCAGAAACTGTGGCCAGGCAGAATGTCACCATGTGATATGATCGATGTTTCTAAATATTGTCAGACCACGCAGTCTTGATCAGCTACCTTATCAACGTCAACGAGGACATCGGCTTTTATTGAACTCTGGTGGCTTTGACAAAGCATGAATCCTAGGGTACTTCTTGTGGTCTGATTTAAAAATCCGTGACAACTTACACTATTTGCTAAATCAAAGAATTCCTTGCAAACCATTCTGCATCACGGTTGGTGTGAATCGTCAAAGCCTAACCTGACGACCCAATAGGCACGCACATCACGAGGTCAAGCGAGATGTCGATATATTTGCACGAGCATAAGCTAGTGTGGTGCTCAACCCGCAGCTCCATCTCAGTTAAGTTTGGTGAACGATTCAGTTCAAGTTGCCAATACCGGACGTTTCTCGAAATTTCCATCTCTAATCTGCATTGGAAGGTAACTGGTTAGCTGAACTTATACAATTCTGACACGAATGGATTCGTTTTCTGGCACGAGACGGGCAGGTTTTTGTCCGATGCCCCATCTCCATTAGGGACGAAATAGCAACGGGGTAGTAGCCGCAACCCACGGGCGGGAGGGCTGGCAAAACGCGCTCGGCGAGCGTCGCCAACAAGCTCAGAAAATTCTGACCGCACTCGGACCCTCCAGCTCCGTTCCCGACCGCCCCGGGCAGGAAACTCCACCCGCCCAGCATTAAACTACTGTCGCGTGGCGACCCACCAGCACGGCGCACAGCACTTACTCCACCGCCATATGGCCAGTGGACGTCAACGCCAGGCGTTCCCATGGCAACTATCGCCGGTGCGTCGTCAAACGTCGTGACGCCATTGGTCCAGGTGATGACGGAG
The DNA here is from genome assembly GCA_034440615.1 of Ashinkailepas kermadecensis. Taxonomy (NCBI): domain Eukaryota; kingdom Metazoa; phylum Arthropoda; class Thecostraca; family Neolepadidae; genus Ashinkailepas; species Ashinkailepas kermadecensis. The sequence goes on along the minus strand of JAOTOM010004782.1, from coordinate 397,006 downwards.
GGGGGACGGACGCAACACGCACCAGCAATTAGGGTCCAGATAGAATACCTGAGAAGTCGCCTTGCTTCGTGAAATATCGCAATGCATGACCCACGCGGGTTTCAGGAAGTCGGAAATTCATTGATAATGAAGCGCACGCCAATTGTTCTAGCCCACTGGGTCGTGGTTTCCAAGCCAGCTTTCCGGCGGGAAAATCAAGACCACAGTCTTTTTGGTGAAAATTCCGATGCCGAAGCCAAAGCCGAAGCCAGGACTTCAAACTCGAACGTCACAAAGCTGAAGCCGGAGCGGACTCATGCCTGTACTGCTTCACCAGATCTTTCTTGCGATCCACCAGACTCGCCAGATATCCCAGAGAAACAAACAAATATAATTAAACATAATGATATTCTTAGTAGCACAAAGTAGCATCTGGATAGTATTAAAAAAACATGTGTTAGCACAATGTCAACTCCGCGGCATCGACAGCTCACTTGGCTGGAGCCGCGGCCAGGCCACGGCCAGACCAGCAGCCCGCCGCCGCCCGCTCAACGCTTGCCCAGCCGGGCCCGCTTGGCAGGCGGCTGAGACGGGCGCGACAGCTTGGACGTCTTCTGCGAGGGCCGCGACAGCCGCGACACGTTCTGGCTGGCGCTGGCCGCCTTCGCCGCCGCCTGCGTCTGGCCGGCGGGCGCGGGCGCGGGCGCGGGCGCGGGCGCGGGCGCGGGCGCGGCCGCCGCCGCCGCCGGCGCGTCGCCCTCGTCCGGCTCGCGCTCGTCGCCGGAGCTGGCGCTGCGCTCCAGCGCCGCCTGCAGCGTCGCGTGGTTGATGCGGAAGTCGCGCGACGTGCTCAGCTTGACGCCGGCGAGCAGGTCCAGTTTGGTGCGCCGCGCGAGCGCGATCAGGTGCTTCTCGAACTGCTCGACGTTGCACACCAGCAGCGGGATGAGCCGGGTCTGCCGCAGCACGCGCGCCCGCTTGCCGGCCGGGTCGGCCGACTTGGCGTGCCGCTGGCGCCGCTGCTGCGACTCGGTGAACGTGATGAACGTGTAGGCGTGCGGCGTCAGCCGCCGGCCGCACGCCTCCAGCACGCGCTCCAGCCTGCCGGCGGACAGACGGTCAGCAGGCGAGGTCGCCGGCGGCGGCGCAATCGGGGGGATGTAGGTCGGTCGGCGGTCACGGAGGCACGGGTGAACGGTATGGTTCGGTCACCGGAACACAGGGTGATCAGTGAGATTATTTGGTCGATGGAATGGCAGGTGGTCAGCGAGATTATTTCGTCAATGTAATGCCAGGTGGTCAGCGAAACTATTTGATCAATGGAATGTCAGGTGGTCAGCGAGATTTTTGTCAATGTAATGCCAGGTGGTCAGCGAAACTATTTGATCAATGGAATGGCAGGTGGTCAGTGAGATTATTCGGTCAATGTAATGCCAGGTGGTCAGAGAAACTGTTTGATCAATGGAATGACAGGTGGTCAGCGAGATTATTTGGTCAATGTAATGCCAGGTGGTCAGCGAAACTGTTTGATCAATGGAATGTCAGGTGGTCAGCGAAATTATTTGGTCAATGTAATGCCATGTGGTCAGCGAAACTATTTGATGAATGGAATATCAGGTGGTCAGTGAGATTATTCGGTCAATGTAATGCCAAGTGGTCAGCGAAACTGTTTGATCAATGGAATGTCAGGTGGTCAACGAAACGAGACCTGCTCGATGAGAACTGAGGCGATTGGGCATCGGTAGCTCAGTGGTGAAGCTAAGCGTTTGGAAAACTGGAGATACGGGGTTCGATTATCCGCGACGCCCGTCCTTCATGCCAGGGTGAGAGGCAGGTGACGTCACGTAGCCCCGCTGGTTCGTCGCAAAGCCACACAAACCATCGAGATAATCAGCAACAGGTTATCATCATCAGGGGTGTTGGGCGAAAAGAGACGAGCACGAAAACATGGGGTAGTTGGCAAAAGAAGGACGGTAGGCGGTAGAGCTAGTTAGATCGTTAGCGGTAAATCATCAGGTGGTTATCTGAAGATTGGATGGTCAGTTCGACGTGGTGAACGGGAACGGTTGTCAGTCACGAATTATCGCATGAAGTTGCCAGTCACGCGCATGACAGCGTTTTTGGCGGCGGTATGGGATATGATTCGCTCAGATGACTGGACTTTTATCAACGGGATGAGGTGTAATCAAGAATGGAACACCAGCAGCATCTTCAGATACGCTGGATGTGCAGGACATGGTGGAGTGTCCGAAGGGAGAATGAAGATGGAAGTACACATCACAATACATGAGAGTCGGGAGTCTGGGTGAGTGATTGTGTAGTTGACATCTTAGGACGTGTCAGCTGACTATATTGCGCCCCTAACTAACATGCTACAAGTAGTTCAGGAGTTAAAACGACATATGTATAAAAGTAATAGCAAGGAATGCGAGTAAAATACAAAACAAATGAGTCCTAACGGGTAGGTGGATAGATTACACATCAACTGGTATTGCACATACAAATTCATGAGCAGTGCTCATGAATGTGTATGTGCATGAATGTGTGTGCTCAGTGAGCACACAGTGCTCAGTGAGCACACAGTGCGTTCGAACACTTTTCATACCGTGCCGAATAATTCGTTTTCAATTCGAGATTATTGATGTCGCCCACGACTTCTGCCTACAAGTGGAGAACAAAACGACAACACATTGCATTGCGACGGTACGACTTTCCTTCCCAGTTGAATTCCAGCGTGTGTTGAAAAATGTATAAGAGCAGGAACCATGCTATGCTAGGTTTGCTATACTAGCCCCGTGTCAACTCCTCAATCCAGAAGCCTCGGCTCAACGACATAGTTTTAACATAGGGCTTAGCGGGCCATCAGTGCACCGTCACGGGCCAGGTAGCCGAGACCCTCCCAGTTAAGTTGCCAGATGAGCCTCACGGGCCAGGTAGCCGAGACCCTCCCAGTTAGGTTGCCAGATGAACCCCACAACCAGTCATGGGCACCGGGTGCGACTCAAATCCGACCACCAGCGTCTCACAAGTCCTGCTCCCCACCTCGTCGCTGTCCGGATTTCGGCAACATCTTCTTTTCGATTGCCATTGAACACGCGAAGAAAGCAGACGAACGAGTCATGAATATCCATAGCCAATGTCAGTAGCTTGAAGATGTCCACTGGGGCAAACTAACCGGAACAAAATCAGGAACATCGGAACCAACGAAATGAGGTAAGCCACATCCTTGTTCGCGAATGGTTTTGTCAGCCAACGGCGTGACCCGGGCATCACGCCGCTGGCCTTCTGGAACCAACCGTTTAGTGGGCTAATCAGCGGATTTCGTGGAGACGCTATTGGGCATAGTATAAGATCACCAACGGTGTCTCCGAAACTTCACAATGCAACACAATATATTCGAAGTCGGTGTTTTGTGGTGACACGCGTCAGACGAGGCCAAGCATAAAGCGTGACACGCGAAAGCCAGACACGACCAAATCTTCCATGCAAAATTGCAAAACGTGGGAGCTAATTTGTGCTAGCAAAACCATCAGGCAAAACATAACAAGAAAAGATCACATTGGGCATTGATGTTATAATTGGCGGACATAGTTCGCGGACCAAAAATGATAGTGAGCAACCTGTCAGATAGACAAAATTTCGGGAAAGATTTGTTGCTTTTTGCTGTTGCTGGTTTGCTATTATTGCTTGTTGTCGAACTTCCAGATTTCTAAAACCAGAAGGGAAGATCGTCGCATGCTCCCTCGGACCCAACCAGCGAATGCCAGCACACCTCACCCTCCCAATCCCAGGGCTTACTTGTTGCAGATGACTGTGCGCGTGAGCTTGCCGAGCTTGCTGCGCGCCGCGTAGTACTTGACGAGCGAGGCGAGGCTGACGTAGGCGCGGCCCAGCACGCGCAGCACGGCGTCACTGACCGGGCCGAGCGGCGCCGCCGTCTGCACCAGCTCGTCCAGCACGGCCACCAGTGCCAGCAGGCGGCCGCAGACGGCCGCCTCGCGCGCGGCGGCCGCTTCAGTCAGCAGCGCGGCGGCGTCGGCGCGGCAGACGACCAGCAGCCAGTCGACGGCGTCCAGCCAGCCGGTCAGGCGCGCGCACAGCGCCAGCAGGCAGGCGGCGCCGCTCGCCTCGGTGACGACGGCCAGCGGCGCCTCGTCGCCCGTCAGCTCCACCTCGTCGTCCAGGTCGCCGAGCCGCTCGTGCACGGCCAGCGCCAGCTGGCGCATCAGCGCCGAGTGCGGCGAGTAGCGGTCGGCCAGCGTCAGCGCCAGCTCCACCAGCTGCCGGCTCAGCTGTGGCTCGTCGCCGGCCGTCTGCTGCAGCAGCCGCTGGCTCCAGGTCAGCAGCTCCGCCTGCTGGTCGGCGGGCGCCTCGTCAGCGGCCAGCAGCAGCAGGCGGATCAACGGCGGCGCGGCGCGCGCGCCGGCGCCGGCGTCCACCAGCAGGCGGCAGCGCGCCACGACGCCGGCGGCGCCGCGCGCGTCGGCCGCCTCCAACAGCGCCGGAAGCCGGTCGGCGAAGTGGCGCGCGAACGCGGCCACCAGCTGGCCGAGCGCCTCCAGGCAGAGCGCCGCCAGCGGCTCGTCGCTGTCGGCGGCGGCGGAGGCCAGGCGCAGCAGCGCCGGCGCCAGCCGGCAGCCCAGCTCCGCCAGGTGGCGCGAGTTGCCCCCCTCGGCGCCGGCGCACTCGCCGTCGGCGCGCAGCTGGCCGGTCAGCTGGCGCGCCGCGTCGGCCGCGTGGCGCACCAGCGCCGGCGCGTCGCGCAGCCGCTGCAGCGCCACCGCGTGGCCGGGCGCGCTGTCGGCCGCCAGCGCCGCCAGCAGCCGCGTCGCCGAGCGCAGACTGAGACAGAGCACGTCCTGCGACGGGTCGCGCGGCGGCCGTCCTCTCCCGCTGGCCGCCGGCGCCGGCTTCCACTCCGATTCCTTCTTCTTGCCTTTCCCGACGGTTTTCTTGGCGGCCAGCTCGGCGAAGACCGCGTACTTGGCGTAGAGGCAGGTGATGGCCACGGCGGCCGCCTCGTCCTGCTCGAACGGCGACTGCAGCCGGTGGTCCAGCAGCGCCTGCAGCACGCCCTGCAGCAGGTGCAGCACGACGGCGTTGCGGCGGCCGGTCACCGTCGCGCCGCCCACCTCCGACTCCTTGCCCAGGTCGTAGTCGTCCGGCTCGATGTTCATCATTCGCCGGGCGATGTCGTCGAGCACCGTCTCGGCCTCGCGCGCCAGCACCGTCTCGGGGCCCTCCTCGTCGGCGTCGTCCGGCTCGGCGGCGGCGAGCACGCGGCGCGAGCACGCGCCGAGACAGGCCATCAGCTCCGGCAGCGCCTCCACCAGGGTCACCTCGTCCGCACCAACCTGCGCCGGATGGGGAGGCGACAGCTAGTGAGTTACTCGTCGTCGTCTTATAGCGCAACTGCTACGATTACGTTGTGCTCAAATCGACGAGAATAGATAGCTACACCGGAATGTTGTCGAAGAAAACGTGTCCACAACACGTACCACGATTCGACACAGTGCGAAAGTGGAACGACGGTAGCGGCACGCGTTCCGTGCCAGTGAACCAGTCTCGACGGCGTCTCTCACCTGTACACAGACGGCGTCCCTCACCTGCATGAACGGGGCATCTCTCACCTGCATGCAGGCGGCCAGGAGGAGCGGCGGCGCGGCGGCGCGCGGCTCCACGTACAGCCGCAGCTGCTGCAGCAGCATGCCGAGCACCGACCCGGCCAGCTCCGGGTTGCGGCTGACGACCTCGTGCAGGCCGGCGTACAGCGCGGCGCGCACGGCCGCCTGCTGCGTCAGACAGCGGCGCAGCACGCCCAGCAGCTCCAGGCAGAGCGCCTCGTTGGCCGACGTCGGGAACGTCGGGCCCAGGTCGGCGGCCACCTGGACGGGGCGGGTGTCACGTCGCCGTCGCACAGCACAGCCACACACCGCCGATACCGCCACCGGCACATGTCAATGTCACACCTAGCCACTAGTCACATACCACAGTCACATACCACAGCCACACACCGCAGACACCGTCACATGACATCGTCACTTGTCAATGTCACAGCTAGCCACCAGTCACATACCACAGCCATAACCCCGCCGACACCGTCACATGACATCGTCACTTGTCAATGTCACAGCTAGCCACCAGTCACATACCACAGCCATAACCCCGCCGACACCGTCACATGACATCGTCACTTGTCAATGTTACAGCTAGCCACCAGTCACATACCACAGCCATAACCCCGCCGACACCGTCACATGACATCGTCACATGTCAATGTCACAGCTAGCCACCAGTCACATACCACAGCCATAACCCCGCCGACACCGTCACATGACATCGTCACTTGTCAATGTCACAGCTAGCCACCAGTCACATACCACAGCCATAACCCCGCCGACACCGTCACATGACATCGTCACTTGTCAATGTCACAGCTAGCCACCAGTCACATACCACAGCCACACACCGCAGACACCGTCACATGACATCGTCACTTGTCAATGTCACAGCTAGCCACCAGTCACATACCACAGCCACACACCGCAGACACCGTCACATGACATCGTCACTTGTCAATGTCACAGCTAGCCACCAGTCACATACCACAGCCACACACCGCAGACACCGTCACATGACATCGTCACTTGTCAATGTCACAGCTAGCCACCAGTCACATACCACAGCCACACACCGCAGACACCGTCACATGACATCGTCACTTGTCAATGTCACAGCTAGCCACCAGTCACATACCACAGCCACACACCGCAGACACCGTCACATGACATCGTCACTTGTCAATGTCACAGCTAGCCACCAGTCACATACCACAGCCACACACCGCAGACACCGTCACATGACATCGTCACTTGTCAATGTCACAGCTAGCCACCAGTCACATACCACAGCCATAACCCCGCCGACTCCGTCACACCGCACCGCCACTCCGTCACACCGCACCGCCACATACCATTACCACACCTTGTCATCAGTCACATACCACAGCCACAGCTCGCAGTCACCGTCACACCGCACCGCCACATACCATTACCACACCTTGTCATCAGTCACATACCACAGCCACAGCTCGCAGTCACCGTCACGTATCAGTGCCACACCTCGAAATCAGCAGGGTTCTCAGATTCCTGCAATTGGGTGCACATTGACATTTAGCACAGCCTTTTCCTACATCGCTTCCGATATTTTGTCTGTATTCTTCTTCCAGCTACTCGTCAATTGTGCGGATGTTAGAGGATATGACTATGCAGGGTGCATCCAGTTTTTCTTAGCTGAAGATATTGTATTGAAAAATGTTTGCCGATGTTTTTTTTAAATTAACAAATGAACATTGTTCCTTCCTTGAACCAAATTCAACAGCTCTAGTTACGTTTCAACACTTCATTTGTACGAAAAATGTTTGTCTAGGTACCTCCATCACACAATATTTTCTCTATTCCCCACATCGTTTTCTTACATCCGACACCTGATATAAATTGAACTTGAGAACAAAGGCTCAGTAACATACCAAACCCACACCTCACAGTCACCGTCACATACCACTGTCACACCCCGTGACATGCCATTGTCACACCTCGTCATCACAGTCACATACTACTGTCAAACCAAGCCAAACACGCCGCCGCAACCGCCACATACCAGCGCCGCACGCCCCTGTCACTGTCACCTAACACCGCTACAACCATCATACACTGTCGTCACTCATGCAGTGACGCACTATCATCATGGCGCAACGTGTAAACACGCACACACACACATACACACGCGCGCACGCACGCACGCACGCACGCACGCACGCACGCACGCACGCGCGTGCACACACACACCCTCACGGTCCAGAGGGCTGCAGGGTTACCTTAACTCATTCAAAATGATGAAGAAAGTATAAATCCGAACCCATAATTTTGAAGATGCCTGCAGAGCTGTCCACGTTTTAATAAGAGTGCCGATTACAGTGCGGACCTTTGACTCCAGACCAACCTGGCTCATGGCACAGCTGAAGTTCTGGCTGGCCTGGCTGTACGGCAGCGTGCCGGTGACACGGAAGTGCCTGAGGCAGAGCAGCAGGCCGCAGACGGCCGTCTGGCGCGACTCGCACCGCTTGCTGACCAGCAGCTTGCGCAGCGTCAGCACCAGGTGGTCCTTGAGCGGCATGCAGATCTTGAGCACGGGCAGCAGCGCGGCGAGCAGGCGGTGCGCCGTGGCCGGCGGCAGTAAGCCCAGGTGCGCCAGCAGGTCGGTCAGACTGGCGCGACTATCGGCCACCGCCAGCGGGCAGCCGGTCACCAGCTGCGCCAGCGCCTCCACGTGCGCCGACACGTTTGCGCCGCCCGCCAGGCAGCCGACCAGCCGCGCGACCGCCTCGCGCGCCAGCTCGGGCCGGCGCACCACCAGCGCGGTGAGTGTGCGCGCGCCGAGGCGCGGCAGCGGCTGGCCGGCGGCCGCCAGCAGCGCGAACGCCAGCCGCAGCAGGCCGTCGCCGGCCGGCGCCGAGCCGGCCGCGCAGCGCTCGGCCGCCTCCAGCAGCAGCTGCTCGGAGGCCACGGGCGCGGGCGCCGCCGCGCGCAGCCAGCAGCTGTCGCGGCGCAGCGCGCGTTCGCGCTCGACGCGCGCCAGCGCCGCCACCAGGCCGTCCAGCGCCGGCTGCGCGTGCGCCTCGCCGCCGGCCAGCGCCAGCGCCAGCGCCAGGCTGAACGGCGTCAGCAGGCGCGCCGGACACTGCGCCGACGCGCGCACATGGCGCACCGCCTCGCGCACCAGGTGCGCGTCCAGGCCGGGCGCGTGCGTCACGTGGTAGATGACGGTGCCCTCGGCCAGGCGCAGGCTCTTGGCGGCGCGCTGGTCGCCGGCCGGCTGACGCACGCGCTCCTCCTCGGCTGCGAAGTACGCCAGCAGGAGCTGCAGCAGCCGGCCGCTGGCCGCTCCCGGGCACAGCCGCACCAGCTGGTAGGCGAGCGGCGGCACCTCTTGGTACTCGACCCTGGCCAGCAGCCGGCCGGCCGCCTCCAGCAGCTGCTCCAGCTCGCCGGCCGCCAGCCGCTCGTCGCGCAGCACCTCGAGCAGGCGCGCCGCGGCGGGCGCGCTCCACTGCGCGCGACACACAGCGGCGAGCGCGTCAGCGCGCGCCTCCTTGCCCGTCTGCGGCACGCCGTCGTACTCGACGTCGGCCAGCTCGGCGAGCGTGCCCAGCAGCCGCGGCAGCAGGTCCAGCCAGCGGCCGGACAGCGGCTCGCCGCGACTGATGGCGCCGACGTACTGGCGCGTCAGCTGGCTGATGCTGCTCGCCGGCAGCGCCGCCAGCTGCAGCAGCACGACGCCCGTGACGTCTCGCGCGATCTGGGCGTCGATGCTGTCACTCTTGAGCGCCGCCACGCATGCCTCAACGAGCTGGAGCTGTTTTGGATGCAATGCCTCCGAATTCAGGGCGGACAGTGCAGAATTGAGCACGGAGCTTGCATCTGGGCATTTCGTTATGCTGAGTACAGCGCTTGCGATATCCTCTGACGAGGCCTTTGACAGAATACTTTTCAGCGCTTCTTCATCTTTCGCAGCTGCTTGAATCTTCTCACCAAGTGAACTCATGCTGACTTCATCAGTGGAGCACCTGAAAGATGGAAGTCTTGCATTGTGTAGCCAATAATGGAATTTATTGTTCAAATAACCTTCAGCTGCGTATTAGCATCAAAATCACTCTCCTGGTCACTAGTTGACGTGGGATATTGATCACGTGAGTGTAGGGGTTGAAAATTGTCAAATAGCCAAATGTGGGTGAAGTTTGGCTTTTATCTAGAAACTGCAGTGCCTTGCAGACCATGTAGAAGGAGGAGGAGGCAGGGGGGGGGACAGTGTGGCCAAATTCGCCCAGGTAGACATCAGGGCAGTGTCATGATTTTTTTTTGTAGAGTGAATGATGAGGTCAAAAGGGCCATGTAAAAAAGCTGTGATGTTCTTTAAAAAATGTTCAAATGCATATGAATAATGCCTTTTGATGAGTTGATTTCCATGACCATTGTTGATTGTCTGATGATGATGATGTCAGTAGTGCATCTGCTGCCTTTGTTGATTGATGATGGTGTCAGTAGTGTACCTGCTGCCTTTACCAGCTGACAGTGTTCATTGTTTGATTATGATGTTGGTACTGTATATACTGCCTTTACCAGTCTGAAATTTTGCTGCTGGCAACCATGCACACTTTTACAGATGCAACTCTCACTTATGGCCTGCAGCAAAAAAGGAAAAATTGCACTTAATGTTGCCAAAAAGAAAACAATGTAAAAGCAATTGTCATTATGTGTGGGTATCAGTTTCAATTTCAAAATTTAAAGCACTGTGTCAGGATGCTACAAAAAATACTTGGGGAATTTGTGAGACAATGGAAATGAAACCACATTCAGCTGACATTATCTAGAAATGTGTAGGTTTTGCATGGATTTTCCAGTATAAACACAAATATACACAATAAATATACCTGCAAAGGAGTTAGATAGCATAGTAACATAGTTAGTGATAGTTAGATTTGGTTAGGCCAGGTTTGGTTAAGTTTTTTTAGGGTAGAAAATTGAGAAAATATTTGGTGATAAAAATAAATTGATTTTCTTCAAATGTAAATAAGGCTAGCTTGGGTTAGGCTGGGTTTGTTTTTTTAAGTTTGTAAATTCTGAGATAAAAAAATGTGTTATATTGTCCCACAATTTCCCATTCATATTTATGTTCTAAAAGGGAGGTTAGGCTGGGTTATGTTATGCCAGGTTATGTTACAAATTCTTCTTCTTTAACATTATTGTTTATGCTATATTGACTAACACTAAGCCCCTTGTTGGTGCTATTTTGCTTGCCAACTGAAAACCATACATTTGTAGAAGAAATGAGTGCCAACTTGTCTTAATGATGTTCATAAATGTTGCACAGCAGAAAACAATGAACAAATTCATAAAGCATCATAAAGAAAAAATGTGTCAACTTATTTGCATCACAAAAAATCAATTCTCAAAGAAATTAATATAAAATCCATTCAGCTTCAAAATCAACTAACTTATCAGCACATTGTTTGGTGTTATTTTGCTTGCCAATTAAAAAGAAAGCATTTGTAGAAGAAATGCGTGGTCACATAATCTTAATCATGTTCATAAATGGGTAAACTTGCAGTTTAAGATAACTTTTGAATTCTTGGAATTTCTTTTCCAGTTCTATGTTATGTAGTTTGGTGCATGCTTCAACTCATTTCCCCTGCAAATGCCTACTTTTTGGTTGGGAGGCAAAATATCAATACGAATACTGAGCATACACGTACCAAAGCATATGAGAAACCATACACACGTGCGATAATAATACCCAGAAACCCAAAAGCGTGGCAACAAAATACTGACCAAAATAACCGAAGCGAGCAACACCGCTATCTTCAGCCGCAATCAGTGGGCTTTAATCTTGGCGCGCAAAATAAATGTTTTGAAATTCAAGCGCCAGGAAAGTCACCGAACAATTGGAGATAAAACTGATTCTTGAAATGAGCCTGGTCCTGTACCACTTCAATTTTATTTTTCTCTAAATTGGAAAACGAAATGAAATCAATACAAATAATACATAAGACTAGGTGCACAAGACGCTATATAAGGCTATATTCTGCACATTTTTACCGCCCGCCTTTAAGCATACACCAGTGGCAAGAATTGGATATGGTAGCCTAATGTTGCCATAACACTATTTATGGGCAGAAAAGCAAAGGATATTTCATGAATACCAGGGTTCAGTTTACTTCAAAATTGATATGATACTTGGTAAATTTATTTTTGTTCAAATTCGACTACACACTTACTACATGCAACCATTACTCATCCAAAGAGCATGCCAAGGAAAATCTGTATGGGCTTTGGAAGACAGGGGTGCGAGTTTTTTCGTACTTGTCCTTGCCAATTTTTGTGCACGCTTTACAAAGCGCGGAAGACCATTTACAAAACTTGGTTTAACGTGGCGTGGATGGGAGTGTGGGAAGGGAACGACTTCTTTAATTGTGTAATTATGAACTCAAATAGTTGTGATGTCAGTGGGCCAAATTTGTCAAATGAAGGTAAGCTAATATTGTCGTTGCTCTACAGGTGTGATGGTGTACCTATAACTGTTCCAGGGAGTATGATTTGTATCCTTACTCATATCGCTAAAATGAAAGCAGAACAAATGTAGTGGTATAACCGTCGCCCTATTCCACGTGCAATAATTATAATTAACATGTCATAATGCGATCAGACTTAATGAGCCGCAAGGTTAAGTCTGTGAAGGGAAGATACCAATACCATAACCCTGGGAAAAGGGCACTCCTCATCCCAACCAACACCACATCCCCAATTCCAGGAAATACATCCACCAATATCCCCAACTCATCAATGTCTATCTATCTTACCTATTCAGCCCTATTCAATATCGGATATATGGGAAGACCTATATAGGGGAAGCAGGGGGTATCTGAGTAGGTATGTTCCATTTCCTGAACACCTACCTTTGGATGCCCCCCATGCCATGTTCAGCACATAAATATCAAATATATGGCAGTATTCATGAACAATGGATCTTCCTCTACCAAAATATGAGGGTCTGATTGCATAGTTCAACTGATTTTTTTTTGTGTACAGAGCTAGCAAAGTCTGCAGATGCTATTTTTATGTTTCTGAGAGCAGTCTGCTTAAGAAGACCAGAAGGAAGTAACCTCCAGTATTTTTTGTCTCAATTATACCAGCATTTGTTAGTGGCTACCAATAACTTGTACCACAACAGCTACAGCAGATTAATCCTGCACACCCACATTCTCATGTTCGGAATATGGTACGCCACTGCAAAAGAATCCTCTGTTTTAAAGTTGCTCTTTGCAAGTGGTTATAAAATTTTCATTGATGGGAACTGTTTGAATATTGATAACTATATGTGTATGTATGTATATATATATATACATATATATGTATGTATGTATGTGTATATATATATGTATGCATATATATATATAGGTATATATATGTGTGTGTTTTTTGTTTTGTTTTTTAATAAATTTAATCCAAGCTCTTGTTGGGGTGGCTTTCTGAACCAGGGTCCTATTGTTAGGCAGAGCTTGTTGCGTGGACCCTGGCCCCACCACCCGATCCATGAATTCCAGTTCAACTGCATAATTTTTGCCTAAAGTTTAATGTGCCATGAATGCACCAACACAGCTGTCTGGTAGCTCGTCCCCAGCCTTATCGGTCCAGCTGCCAACTGACCCTCCCAGCCGGGGGCTAAATGCGAGCAAGCGAAGAGACTGGAACCCTGCATTGCCAGAACAGGGGAGACCAGAGCAGGCCAGCACTCTAACCAGCTGAGCTACCAGGGCAGTGATAGCTATGTATATGTATATATATATATATATATATATATATACATATATATATATATATATACATATATATATATATATATATATGTGTGTATGTGTGTGTGTGTGTATATATGTATATGTGCATATGTATCTGTATATGTATATATATATATATATTATATATATATATAATGTTAATTGTTGGAGGGTTCTGACATGACGTAAAGGCTTGCACTATGGCTTTTTATTTAATGCAAGGTTATCCAAAATAATATAACATTACTCATATATTATTGCATCAGCCTACCCCTATGTATGTTTGATCATGTGGGCTTGCATGTATGGATGTCGGATCTCATTGGCCTACACATAGAAAATATGGGTATGTACAATTGATTGCATTGGCCTGCACACATGGATAATTGGTGTTGATAGCATACACCTAAAGTATTGGATTGTGTTGGCACTTGGCTTGCAACTATGCATGTTTGGATTACATTGAGATGCATCTACTGCTAGTTGATTGTGTTAGCCATGATGGTGTAGGTTCATTCCAATCACTTTGAGCCATGCCAAAGTCTGAGTGAAGTTGGTGTGGTGTTGAAGCCATCAGCTTGAACAACCTCTTCTGTTGATGTAATTTTACACCTTGATTCTCATTTTGCACTTTTACATGCTTACACTTCAACTTTCCGGCTTGGAAATGCTGACAATCACACTGACAGACAGCCCCATCAACATTTGTGCCAGTGCTCTTTAAAATGTACAGATGTTCAAGGGTGGATGCAGAGGTGGCACATCATCATTGAAGGTGCCATTCTGGGTTGACTTGAGTGCACCCCTCCCCCACACATTTTTGGCCAAGGACCTCCAAAACTCACAGTGTCTCTCCTACAGACAAGTATTGCCCCATGGGAATTTCCCCATGGGATTCCATTGCAAGTGGCTTATCATTAGGGAACTGGTGTTCACTGGGTATTTCAGCATCATGCCTCAGCCACAAACTGCTGTCATTACTTTCTGGTTTAGCAACATACACATGTAGTGAAGTGGATGTTGCTTGATGTTCTTTGAGACAAAGTCAGAGTCGTTTTGTGATATGCCAACACAGATCCTGACTAGGATGTTAAATTATTGTGGGTCATACACATGCAACTTAATTTCGGTTTGGTATCATTCATTACCTTTTCTTGAGTGCCATCTGTTTCGAAAATTGTCATCTCCAGCAGTTAATCACATATTTCCAAACATTTGACCTTCATGAGGTTCAAAACCTCGACGTTTGCAAGTGCCACCTGTGTTGACCTGATTCTTCAGTTTACATATCAACAATATTGAAGCAAGAAATAATGTTTGTTTTATGTCTAGGGTCCGAAGGCTTCAGGGGAGACTGGGAAATGCACCCAGACATTGACCTGATTAGTGTGGCCTGGAATGTCAATCAAAAGAGATGGGAAGAATATATCGGGTAATGCTAGAAGTTCCAGGATGTAGCTACACTGTGTCTATCCTCGTAGCCTATATGTTCACAATGAGCACATCTTCGAGTTCCCCTGGTGATGCCTGCCTGTCAAAAAAAAAATAGTCCCTGAATGACCAGGACCCAAACTGCTGACTCTGACGTTGTTACAGTCTAAGAGCACATCAGTCTAGTCAGCCTATTCCATGGCTGGGGATCCTGGGGGGGGGGGTCTGGATCTCCCCTGGTTTCATGCCCTCCAAATGTTAAATTGTCATTTTCTCTATTCAATCTGAAAATATGTCTTGAAAATAATGACTTGGATCCCCCTGGCTTCGTGAGATCTCCAGCCGTTGTATATTCCACCACTTGATCTCATGCCACAAATATTTGCTGTTTTTGCACTGCTGGTATTTTGTGTTAGTTGCCTGATTGTTGTGCTTTCAGATGCAGTGAACGGAAAAGATAATGATGAGCCAGGAAACATGACAACTAAGCGTAAGCAGCTCCCGGAATCAGAATCTGAATCTTCTGATAAGAACCCAGTATGTGCAGAAAAGGAGGCCATCACCACAGAAGGTTAGTATGTCGTAATTTAGTTCCTGGTGATTGAGTACTCTAACAAGAAAATGAAAGTTAAACCAGAAATTAATCTGGAACTCTACTGTCACCAGGCTGGCAGAGGGAGGGAGTTTGCGAGAGCTCCTCCCTCAGGCTTTTCTGTGATGGGGTCTGATTGTATAAACACAGGTACATGCAATTTTCAATAGTTTCTTATGCATCTATTCTGCATATTTGGTGGAAAAAATCAGGTCCAGGTCGTGAAAGGTTATTTATTGACCTGGGATGTATCAAAATGTGATTTTCCAAATTTGGGGTGTTTGCAACAGACTGAAATCAAGCTGTCCTTTCATCAAAACAAAACTCATATCTGGAAGTTTAGAGTAAGGTCATTAAGTTACTGATTTGTGGTTGGGTAAATTTCGGTTTTCTGCATTGTGTGTGAAGCATTTAATTAGGGGGTAATTTTCCTGCCAAAATTATGAAGGATACATAATAAGTATCCTGGGTTAAATTATCTGTTGAAGGTCAATGACACAAGTTTAGATTATGTATATTTTATCAATGCCATCTTATGCAGAATGTTGCTGTTCCTCACCAAGTGATACCTCATTTCGGTTTCAGCACCTCCTAAGTCATGCACCATGTCATTGGATGGCCAACAAATGACCTGAGATGACTTGACCTCATGTAATCTGACCTTATTTGATCTGATTTGACCTTTCCTTGGACTTGCTTTCCAATCAGTATCCACTTGGCTAATGGCTGAAGAGATCGTTTTATGAACTTATGCATTGTCCCAGTGTGACCTGAGATCAGAAGCTGTACAATTTACAAAGATGTTTCAGTGTCATGTCAGTTGTGCTTGGAACATATTTTTATGCTTCAAATGTGATGATCCAGATATATTCAAGCTTAAACTTGTTTGCCCTGACCATACGGCACGACCTGACCTGACCTTAGGGTTTTCGGATGTCAATCAGATATAAACATTTTGCTGGAATGGTTCTGTTGAAGTGATGATGCATTTACATATATACATATATGTATGCGCATTCATATTATGCCAATGCATATATATTGATGTTCTTGGTACCTGATGCATATATATTAATATGCTCAGGTCCTTCCTCAAGGTAAAGGTCATGTCACTTGGTTGACCTTTATTGACCTTGGCATGACCTAAAATAGGACTAAGATGCGATATGAGCTATATATAGGACTATATTGGTTTGCCAATGACATTTCCCTCTGTCTCTAACATGCATAGTTTGGAGGCAAGTTTTTAGCCTGATTCTGACCCAACCAGACCTACCCCATCCTGGCCCTTTTCACTATAATCAATAAAATCCATTAGTTTATGTTAATTCTTGAAAAGTAATGTCAAAATAAAACAAGCTGTGCCTTTTAAAAATAATTTCCAGGGATTTCAGTCGGGGTCCTGATATTGCCATTCAAACGCAGTTTTAAATTGTATCCTACCATAAGTAGATCGGAAGTTATGGAGGGGGCGCTTTCAAGAGCACCTCACCGGCCCGGCGAAGGTGGATTTGCCGGCTGGCCCGACAAGGGTTAAGCGATGCACCTGACAGGACTTTCTACCTTGTCTTGTTCTTGTATTCTGTTCGCCTGATTTCGATGGGTGAAGAGTGTAATTAAAAGCAAGGAAACAATGACTAAGCCGAGCATCGTCTATGATAGTTCTATTCCTTTATTTTCCTAATTCCTTTAAAAAGGTGGGCGTTCTTTAGGTACTACCTCCGAGCAATTGCTTTTCATATGCGTGGCGCTTCCTGTGGTGTTTACCGTGTTTGCGTTGCATTGTTAGCGTACTGTGCTGTGGCTCCCTGTGGCCGGCCATGGTCGACTCGAATTTGGGGTGGACGTAGGACTTAATCTCGGAACGGGAGGGACGGCCCCTGTCGGAGCGCAGAGGTGACCCCTCTCAGAACTGCAGAGGTGATCCCTCTCAGAGCTGCAGGGGTGACACACGGTGGGAGCCGATGGCTCTTAGTATAGCCAGAGGAATGACCTCTGTCAGACAGGGAAGGATCCTCCTCTAGTCGGAGGAGTGACTCGCCGTCAAGCTTTGACGAACACTGTCTGAGCCGGAAGAGTAGCCCGGTCAGCGGGGGATGGGCGCCGCCTGCGTCTGACGCTCGGTCAGCGGAGGGATGGGCGCCGCCTGTGTCTGACGCTCGGTCAGCGGAGGGATGGGCGCCGCCTGTGTCTGACGCACGGTCAGCGGAGGGATGAGCGCCGCCTGCGTCTGCCGATCTCACCTGGTCTGGACGGGTAACCACTGTGTTGACGTCCCAGCTGACGTCGATGGCGACGCGGCGGCCGTCGGCGCGACTCGACCCAGTCGACGGAGCCGAGCCGCCTCCGCCGAGAACAGCGACGCGGAGTCCACCACCGGCCTCCAGGAGGACGAGTACTTGGTCGAGAAAGTCATGGACTACTCTTATGACAGCGTGAGTGCGTGTGTGTGTGTGTGGCGGGGGGGGGGGTGGCAGCATCCATTTCCCGATAGACCGGTTTGTTTTAGCACATGCCTGTTTATAGAAAGACTAGCACGTCGGTCCCCCGTACCGGTGTGGCGTCGCCGGTAGAATGGGCAATGTTGGCAGTCGTCACAGTTGTGTCGGAATATTCACCATGCTCCAAGGTTCTTGTATCCTGTATTGCCAATGCAGTTGATGTGTCCCTGGCCTTCAGGATTTACTAATCAGCTGATCAGTCTCGCAAAGTCGTGATTCGTTTATCAGCAGTTTTAGTATTAGGATTAGAAGAAAGCGGAATACATGGCAAGAAGACAGATGAGACCAGGAGAGGATGGGACGAAAGTGTGCTGGTGACTTCTTTGCAGCTAAGTTTATTGCAGAATGACATGTTCTGGCCTGTCAACAGGGGGTCGATATGTACCTCATCAAGTGGAAGGGCTGGAACCATTCCCATAACACCTGGGAGCCGCAGACAAACCTTAACTGCCTGGAGAAGATAGTGGACTTTTTCAAGCACCGCGAGCGAGCCAACCAGAGCAAGTAAGCGGTGTCTGGTGCCATTGTGCAGTGTCTCGCCTTTTCACTGACTACGTCTTGACTGATGCAACAGCTGTCCTTTCTGATGCCAGATGCCAGGTAGTTTTATGTTTGTGGTAAATGCATTTTATGTTCACTCCTAGGACGTTAATTAATATTATGCTTAATTGATGGTATGCAATTTACTGTGCAATTCAGGTTTAATGATTTATATAATTTTTTCCTGAATTAATCGTGTTCCTCCCCGCTTTGACAGGGAGCGGACCTATCGCCATACATCGTAATTTAAGAAAGCCATTGTGGCCTCCCCTCAGGCGACGTAGGGTGGACCCGTCGGCGGCACGCGATGTTTCTCTTCGCATGTTTGAGGAGGCCCACTTTCAGCCAACTGAAGAGCAACTGGCACAAGAGTTTACCAAGTTCAGCGTTAGCGGACAGCTGAACTTTAAGAACAAGATGAAACCCATCAAAATGGTGCACATGGTAAGCACTGCTCTGAGGTGATCCTGAGTCGTCATTGACATGCACTATGCATGACATACACATAGTGGATGCATTCTCATATGCATTATATTTTGGCTATCAATGCACAGTAGTTTCTTCCTCATTTAATGGTGACTTTTTTCTGGTATTTATGCATTGCTGCATCTTTTAGAAGAAGGCTTGCATGTTATTTGATGCTCTGACAAAACAAAATCCTTGGGTTCTTCAACGACGCCTTCGGCCACTACGCCATATTAGCGTCCCCAACCTTTCACGCCGATTGGTCGCGGATGAACTCGGCGACAGTGATAAATTATTCGCGAAATAGAGTGGAATATACCACTTCCTGAGTACCGAAAAGACATCCTTCCCCAGAAAGTATCGACATCGTGTTTGTTGATGCGTGTTTGTGAAGTATCCGTGACTCATTTGTAAAAGTATTTTGTGTATAAGTAGTATATTATGCTCAGCATTACAGATTGCGATACACAAGCATCTCGTAACATAGTTCCTGGTACAGAGATTATATATGATGTAGTATGTAAGCAATGATATCTGCTGCAAGGGCGTCGCCACCGGGGGGGCAGAGGGGGCAGTCGCCCCTCCTGCCGTGAGACTGGGGGGGGCGCCCCCCCCCCCACGAAATTTGAGGAGGCCCATATCCTGAAATGCACAGGACAAAAGTGAGCAAGGAGGCCGACGAGACATGAGTGGAGGCCTCCAAGACGTGAGAGGAGGCCCCTAATTTGACGAAGGAGTCACCTAGGAGAGGATAGGAGGCCCCAGAAATCAAGAGAGTGCCAACAATTGGCACGGAGGCCCCCAGGAATGCAAAGGAGGCCCCCAGGATTGCAAAGGAGGCCTCCAGGATTACAAAGGAGGCCCCAGGATTGAAAAGGAGGCCCCCAGGATTGCAAAGGAGGCCCCCAGGATTGCAAAGGAGGACTCCGGGATTGCAAAGGAGGCCCCAGGAATACAAAGGAGGCCTCAGGATTGCAAAGGAGGCCCCAGGATTGCAAAGGAGGCCCCAGGATTGCAAAGGAAGCCCTAGGATTGCAAAGGAGACCCTCAGGATTGCAAAGGGGGCCCCCATGATTGCAAAGGAGGTCCAATACGGGAAGGGAGACCTCAGAAAATGAGAGGAGGCCCAAAGACGGAAGAGAAAGCCAGTGGATATGAGATGAGGTTTCGGAGACGCAAAAGCAGTCCCCAAAACGGGTAAGGTTCCACCAAGATAGAAAAGGATGATCCAGAAAAGTGGCAGGAAGCACCTAATTCGGAAGAGGACGATATAAGATTGGAAATGAAACCCTATAATGAACGAGGAAGCCCCTAAGATAGGAGAGAAGGGTAATTAGATAAGAGGGATGGCTCCCAGGCGAGAAAGAAGGCTTCAAGACCGGTAAGAAGGTCCCCAGGAAATGACAAGGTAACTGAGATAGGAAAGGTTGCTTGTAATTTGGAAGAGGAGGCACCTGAGAGAGAACAGGAGTCCACCAGGAGATAAGAGGCCACCCTTAAAATGGGCAAAGATAGAATCAAAACGCAGAACAGGAGGCCCCGAAGACGTGAGAGGAGGCCCCTAATTTGAAACAGAAAGCCTCTAGAAGAGAAAAGGAGGCCCCTGCCGGACTCGAGAGGAGTCCCTCGAGATGGAGTAGGAGGTCTCCAGGGCCGAATGAGGCCACGACGACCGGAAGGAATTCCCAGGAAATGAGAGAAGGCCCTTAAGATGGGAGTGGTAGGTAGCAGGTATGGAAGGAGGCGATGTTTCCAAAATTGAAGATCCCCTCAAGACGGGTAAGCTTTGCGAGGACACAGGAGGAGGCCCACGAGGCGTGGCAGGAGGCCCCTAATTTGGCAGAGGATGCCCCTGGAACATGAGAGGAAGCCCCACGCCACGTTAAAGGGGTCCCAGGATGTGGGAGGAGGCCCTCCAAAACGGGAGCGGAGAACCATTGAATATGGAGGAGGGTAGGACGCACGAGAAGACGTCCAAAACCGGTAAAGAGGCTCCAGGAAATGAGACGAGACCCCTAAGACGCGAGAGGAGGTCTATAATTTGCAAGAAGCCCCTGAAATGGCAGGAGTCGTGCCGGGGTACTTGAAAATCACGATATGGGCCCAAAAAGATCTGGCCGGGGCCCCTGAAAATCACGCTGAGTCTAGGGGTACCAAAAATTCACGCCCGGACCATGAAAATCACGCTAGGGGCACGATAGGTCGTACCGTTCCCCAACAGTATCATTGGGACACAAATGAAGCCGGGGCAACGAAAAACAATCCGGACATGAATAATCATTCTGGGGCCCCAACAGTGACACCAAAAGCATCCAAAACGTATTGGACACCCACAAAGTGTCGAGGTCGCTCAAACTCGCGCTAGGGATCCAAGCAAATGACGTCGGGACACAAAAGATTACATTGGACTAAAAAAAAGTCGCGTCGCAACCCTTGCAAATCTCACTGGGGACCAAAAAGGTCGCGCCTGGACCCCAAAGGTTGCAGCTGCCCCAAATATCAATTATCAACCGGAATCTCACTCTGCGCCACAAAAAAATCGGGTCAAAGTCCCCCCCCCAAAAAAAAAAAAAAAAAATTCCACACCCAGACTCGATCGAATCGACCCCAGCACCAGAAAATTAAGAACAGGTCCGGAAAAAAATTACCCGGAGGGCATTTATACTCCGAAAGGTGCCATCGGCTGAAAAAAAGTTCTTCGGTGGCCGCAGTGACATCAAAGGGGCAAATGCCCCCTCCCTCCTAAGAGGGATATACTCCCAAGAATCGAGTCGAGGCCCCCAAAAGTCGCGCTGGGGCCACAAAAATTCGCGTCGGTCCACCAGAATTCGCGTAGGGGCTCCAAGTAAATACGGCGGGCCCAGAAAACTCGCTCCCAGGCACGAAAATCTGCAACAGGAACCGCCAACATCGCGTTGGGGTCACAGCTAAGTACAACGCGCCCCGCAAACTCGAACCGGTCCCACCAAATTTCGCGCTAGGACCCACAATTACCATCGGTAGTACCACAAATTTGGTCTGGGTATCAAAAATTAACGTCGGGGCTGCCACCAATTGGCGTCTAGGGCCCCACAGAGGCACCGTGTGACCCCCAAAGTCGCATCGGTATCCGAAAAATAAAGCCGGAGCCCTCCAAAATAAGGAGGGACTACAAAAAAAAGTCCGGGTCAGGACAATGGTTCTGGAGCACCGAACATGTCATCAGATCCCTTGACAAATCGCGTACGGCATCGAAAAACATACCGGAACTCGAAGAAAATCGAGTTGAGATACAAAAACATGGCGCCAGGGACTCGAAAAATCAGGCCGGGATTCGGAATTTAAAGAAAATTCAGAAGAGATCCACAAAAATCGCATTGAGCCCAGATAACTGGCGTTGGGTCCCGGAACCACGCGTCTGGGCGCGATAAGTCGCGCTAGGACCCAGAAAAATCGCACCGAAGCCCCAAAATCGTACTGGGGCTCCGCAAATGTGCGTCAGAAGCCCCAAATAATCACAGCGGGACCCTAAGAGCACAACTGGGACCGAAAATGCGACTGGCCCTCCAAAGCGCAGTCTCGCAAAAAGCGACAGGGCCCGAAAACATGCGTTGTAGCCATAACTATATATACCGGGAACTCTAAAAGAAAGAAGAAATAACACCAGGAAGCTCTCAAGGCACACAGGGGCCATACGACCGCACATGGGCCTGAAAAGAGGCTGGGGCCGCAAAAAGCAACATGGTCCCAAAACGAACAAAAATACCGGGCACTAAGTAAACACATCGAGATCTTTGAAAGCGCCCCGACAGCTAAAAAAATCTTCGGTGCGCAAAAAAAGCAACAAAACCCTAAAACGAGCAGGGGTTTCGAAAATGCGTTGGGCCTCTAACAAAAATGGATTGGAGCCCTAAGACACATCCGTAGACGAAGAAATACGAAACGGGCCCAAAGAAGTACACCCAGGCAGGGCCTCGGTTCGGTAGCCAACCTGGAAGCATGTTTAATCAAAGATATGAGGTGCATCAAAGCTCAGCGGGTATCCGCATTTCTTCACCATAAAATATGGGAAGTAGGGAACTAATGATCGAATTTAATTATTCGAATTTTCGCTGCGAAAGCCCATACGAAGCATTTTACACGTCAGATATGGCGCAAGTCTATCATGTGGCAGCAATTTGCAAAGCGTAGGAGGCCCAGCAGAATCCGTAGCATCGCACAAAGTGTGGCGAATGCGCCGAATGCGTAAGATGGGTGTGCACGTGCACTAACGTTGGCGTCATGGTGACCGGGCACAATGAACTGGAATGTCTGAAATTGGGAAATTTTACATTTTAAAGTGATTTGTGTAGGTGTAATTTCAGCAGTGCGAGGTGACTTATCAAGGGATACCAAAAGAATACATTCGAACAGGGTGGGGAGCTATGGTTGAAATCCGACGAATCAGAAACGATAGTGGACTAGGCCCCTCCACAGGATAATTCAGTTGATCACTAATTATTTTATTTAAAAAGGCCCCCTTTGACAAAATGGTGGTCGAAATCGGAAGACTTTATTGAGTAGTTGGACCCCCTCTACGTTTGCCCCCTCCCCTTGACGCAAATATAGGTGCGTCACTAGTCCCCCAATAATTTTCAGAAACTTACGCCCATGGAGCAAAGCCAACATTGCGGGGGCAAATTCCCCCTCATAAGCACACAAAACAACACTGATGCCCCATATTAAATGGGATGAATTATGTTTTAAAATGTATGTTCTTCCTACAAAGTTGTCTTCTGTGATTACAGCCTGCATGATTAGAGCTTCCCAGCTTCAATACCTTCTCAACGACATAATTTACAAAACGGTACAGCACAGCGATAACCATGAGCGTGACGGTGTGGAATTTGAAGGTTTTGCATTATGGATGCACTGTCATTGTTACATTGTTGCATTGCCATTGATGCATTGTTGTTCAATGCTTGTTCTTGCCGTGAATTTATTCGCGGAGGATTTATTATTTTAGCTTCTGTGCCAAGTGCCTTGCAGCCAGCGCCAAATGTTATAAAAAATATATAAATCCCCAAGATGACGATCAGAAAACCAATTCAATCCACTTCTCGTTGTCACCTTCGCGAAATTGTCGTCCTAGGACTGAGAAATGATCGTTTAAGCTTGTTTATGAGATCAAGCTGGTGGGAATGACTAACAGTAGTGATGAACCTAGCTATATTCAGTTAAACTTGGTGGACATAGAAGTGGGTTGATCAATGGGAGATATCTTTAAGATATGCTCAGCACGAGCCCACCAGCTCGCTACAATCTAGAGGCTAGCGGGAAGATTCTTCTCGTCGATAAAGCATACAGATATTGGTTTGTTTTGGCACTGACGTATTTATCCACATTTGCTTATTTGTACCCTGGTATGGCTCAGTTCTCAGCGCAAAAAAAAATGATTCTTGCTATTGCGTTTTGCGTAAATGATGCACCATGCCAAGAACAAACAAGACATCAATATGAAATCATGTTCCCATTCGTGAACCATACTAAGAGCCTAAAAAGCAATAGGAGGCCCTAACACAGTGGAGGCCCCCTTTCGGGTAGCAGGAGGCCCCCTATGAACATTGCCCCCCCTGGAATAATTTCGTGGCGACGCCACTGATCTGCTGATACCATGGTATCGTAATCGTTATCGTTAGTATAGGCATCCCTATATTTGGTGTCCCATAAATGAAGTAATAACATGCACATATCAGTACACCAATGGCTCAAAATTGAGTTTGAAGAGCTGAAACGATATTTTAATTGGCAAGCTTCCGTGACATATTTCGACATCCTACTATACTCGTTTCGACATCTCACACCTGACAAAAAAAAACAGTATTTTAACACGGTTCAGCAATCCCGATGGTGTTGTGGGATTCGAATCCGTGATCCTTCCTCTGGGAGTCCAATACCCTACTCACTGAGCTGCCGTGAGCACGAAATAGTCGGTTCTGAACACGCTATGTGGTCACGTCTCCACCCGGTGTTATTCCCAATTGCCCGCGATTTGCCCGTATTGCCGTCAGTATATTCGGTTCTGTCCATTCAGGAGTCGTCCGCACCTAGCAAAAGCCAGCTGCTACGCCGGCAAGCTTGTCCAGGGGCCACCTCCATTGTTGATCGTATGACTCTGTGTTCGCGAAAGTGACCCATGTGTAGCGGTGTTTGACATCACCGTCACTGAACAGTGCTGAAGCTCGTAGGTTAAACTGTATAATGCTAGGTGTGTATGCAAGTGCGTGTATGCTTTGTTGACCCCTGTATCGCACACCTACACCTGCTGACCTGCACCTGTATCCAAGTGCGCTGTTCACGCCAGTTGTCACGTGCGTGTGTTGAACACACGGAGTCCACCGAGGTGTCCCCCGAGTAGGAGATCGACGCATTAGTTGTCACGTGCGTGTGTTGAGCACACTGAGTTCACCGAGAGGTGTCCCCGCGTAGGAGATCGACGCATTAGTTGTCACGTGCGTGTGTTGAACACACTGAGTCCACCGATGTGTCTCCTGCATAGGAGATTGATGCATTATTTGTCACGTGCGTATGTTGAACACACCGAGGTGTCCCCTGCGTAGGAGATCGACGCGTTCGTGCGCCACACCGGCGTGCAGGCCACGACGCTGAAGGCCCTGCGGAAGATCGGCCTGCTGAAGGAGCAGCTGATGATGCACCGGCTGCAGCGCGTGCGCGAGGAGCAGCTGGTGAAGCTGAAGCAGTGGGAGGACGACCTGAACAAGCTGTGCTCGGAGCCCGCCAAGCTGGTGGTGGAGAACACGGTGGACCTGGCACTACCACCATCCAACTTCGTGTACATCGACAGCTGTATGGTAAGTGGAGGCGATCTCGCCGTCCTCATTGGATCTGAGGTTCAGATAGATGCTCCGAGGTGCCGACATGACTGAAACGTGGTGGACTTGCTGGTTGGTTGGCCCAGGAGTGGCTGGTTGAGGTAGATGATGATTGAGCCGCGCATGCTGGACGTCGCCTGTGGTGGAAATTCCGCCACCACGATGATTAGTGCGTGGACCACATCAGCAGCAAAACGGTCGTGTAAAACAGCTGCAACATTTGGGTATCAAACTGCAAAGACTGTCTCAAAATTTGCCTTGGAAAATTAAGTGCAGACAGACTCGAATAACAGTTTGTGGAGTTGTCTTAAAGGAATTAATACAATTAATATTGGTTTACATGACAACTAGACGTAAGAACTAATGAAATGATTGGATTTCCAGTAATCGAAATGGCATTATAATATCAAAATTAAATCAGTTCATAAAATCAAATAATCAAATAAAGCGTTTCGGGGGTTCGGTGCATAACACTTCTTCATTCAGTTGGATATTGAACAGATTCCAGGACAAAAAGTCGAAAGTCCAAGTTTTTAAAGACAAAAAGACGAATAGAAAATAGTTGAAAGGGATAAAGTGAAAGGGAAAAGGTAAAATGGAGTAAAAGAAGACAGGCTAAAAGTTGAATGGGAAAAGGGCAAACGCACTAAAAGCCAAAGGATAAAAGTTGGATGGATCAAGGTCGAAAGCGCAAAAGTCAAAAGGATAAATGTTGAAGGTGCAAAGGTCGAATGGCAACACCCTCATAATTATTCAGCAGCACCCTCTAGTGTCATGTTCTATCTTAAGGTGTCTTTGGCTATGCGCCCTCAGCCATTCCATGAATGCAGACTCCCATAGGGCTGGTATGGCGGCTGCCACGCCTATCATTTCCAATCTTAGCACTCCATCTATTGACGCTTAATGGAAATAATGGCCCTTCAATGTCTCTTTACCACACCAATACGTTAGGCCCGGTCTACATCGCACCCGTTTTGGGCTTTACGGACGTCGGGCGTCCGTTGGACGTCTGTAAACCCGACTGCAGATGTCCATTTGCGACGGGCACGGTGTGTCGCAGCGACCTCGTTGCGACAATTTACGTCCTAACGCTGATCTGTCGTCCGTCCGTGAGTGAGATTTATCGCGACTGTTAGTGAGGCTTCTATGGTCGCAATGTGATTCAGCTGCACCGCAAACGCTCCTCCGACGTCCGTGAAGAACGTAACGTGACTGAGTGCCCGCGGTCCTCGACTTTTTCCACTCCGTTTTAGAGGGACGTCCGACGTCCGTAAAGCCTGAGACGCGCGCATTGCTCACTGGGACTGTCTACGCCCCTGGTCTCCTCAGAGTTTTGCTATGAACCACAAAACGATGGGCGCCTAGGTATCTAGGTAGGTACCTACCCACCTGACATACCTCAGCCTGCCTACCTAGGTTGGTTATTGTTTTTTACGACACGTCGACCGTTGAGTCATGTAGCGTCGCCAATCTCTCACGCCGATTGGTCGCGGGCGAAGAATAGCGACAGGTGAGACTCGAACCCACAACCTTTCGATTGTGAGACGAGCATCTTAACCCTAAACCACTCGTCCCCCCAGCCTACCTAAGATTAAGAATATGAAGCTGCCTGACAAGTGGTCCAGTCTGACCAAGTATCTAGGTGCAGTTATGTAAAATTGTGATAGATGAATCCAAAATTATGCAGTATATCCTTGGCTGGGCGCAATTTGCATCCGGTAATTAACGGATCTTCAAGCACCACATTGTTTTAGTTCGATGTCGCTGCGCTCCGCGGACCACCAGCGATGAAGTTATTCTTGGTGAACATGTGAAAGTCACTTTACTGCGTAAATAATAGGAAACTGATATGGCACAAGAAGAAGTATTCTGTTTCAATCGTCTGCACAACATCAGGGTTTTCTTTAATCTATGGAATTAGCCCCGGAGTTAGTTCCTAGTTAGGTGTCGAAAGCACGTTCCTGTTTTCTGCCTACATCCTCAATTTACATCCTGTTTCAGTTTGTTGTCGCTAGATGGCAACCGCTCAACGGTTCTGAACTATGTGTCTACATGAGTCTGCCGGCTAATATGTGGTTATGACGCAGAGGGTTTTGCCGTTGCCTACGGCAGTCTTCGGCCTCGGAACAGCTCACAGGCTGGTTTGAGACATGAATGGAAAGTACTGTGAGGATATGCTATGTGTATCTAGTGGTGAACTTTGTGGGATGTTTCACTTTTAATTTTCAATTGATGATGTGAACATTTAATATGTATATATATATATATATATATATATATATATATATATATATATATATATATATATATATATATAAGTGTGTGTGTGTGTGTGTGTGTGTGTTAGAATAATATTTTTTTTGTTAGGTGTGAAATGTCGAAACGAGTACAATAGGATGTCAAAATTCGCCATGGAAACAATATCATTTAACATAACTTATAAGTTCTTCAAACAATTCTGATCCAACAGCTTACTCATATGTGCACCTTTTTCCTTCGTTTTACCTAATTTAGGTGTAACCATTTTAGCGACAACGATGCAAAATACCTATACTTATCAATTGACATTGCATAACAGACCACATCATAGGCAATGCTGCTACCTGGAATTGTGCTAAGAGACGTTCGTGCATCACAATGCGCAATGGTGAGTATCAGCATGATACTTATCAACAAGATACTGTGAGCAATTAGATATGAAGACTTCGTAACGACTCAGCACAAGGCACGACGCCGATACTCTGTTGGGAGGGATGTCAATGCAGTGTTCAGAAAGTCGTATAGTCCACCCTGTTTCACGGGGACGAGTAGTCGAGGGGTAAGTTTCCCGTCTCACAATCGAAAGATTGTGGGTTCGAGTCTCACCGGTCGCTACTCTTCGCCCGCGGCCGATCGGCGTGAGAGATTGGCGACGCTGCACGACCCAACGGTCGATGTGTCGTAAAGCCAACGACCCACCCACCGTATTTCACGAATGATTTGTCACTGACGCGCCGTCACGCCCGGCGCCCACAGCCGGCCGAGGGCGTCTCGATCCCGTGCGACCCGCTCATCGGCTGCGAGTGTCGGCAGTGCTTCACGTCGGCCGCCTGCTGCAGCGGCAAGGCGGGCGCGCCGTTCGCCTACACCAAGCACGGCAAGCTGCGCCTCGACGTCGGCCAGCCCATCTACGAGTGCAACAAGCGGTGCAGCTGCGGCGCAGACTGCCCCAACCGGGTGGTGCAGAACGGACGCAAGGTCAGCGGCGCGGCCGGCGGTAGTTCGGTGGTTAAGCTGAGCGTTTGGCGCTCCGGAGATACGGGGTTCGATTGCCCGCGATGCCCGCGCTTCCTGCCAGGGTGGGAGGCAGGCGACGCCATGTGACATCAGCTGCTGAGTGTGTCGTGAAGCCACAATCCAATCCAATCCAATCCCAGGTCAGCGGCGCACGCTCGGCGCGTCACGGCGACCTGTCGCGTGCCGGCTTTGTCGTGTGGTGGTCTCGTGGTGCTGTGTGATCGCTGTGCGGGATGGGCCTGTGAGACTGAGTAGCTGGTGTAAGCTCTATCTTGCAAGTGGTCGTCCCCCACCACTATCAGATAGGAGGTGGGGGATATCCATTTGCAGGAAGGGTCATTTAGCTTCACTAACCAATCATATGTAAAGGTGGGATAGGTTCGCATGTTTAGTGGTGCAGTTTAAGTCAGGTGTGGTTTTTATCCATGTTTGTTCAGGAGTGGACATTACTCTCTTTTTAGATGTTCAGGGTTGGCAGGGTTTTCTTCATGCTGTTCAAAAGGTGAACGGAAATTGGCGGTCTGTGCGGTCGCTCAGTCGTGAACCAGGGACCTTCGACTGTCATTGCATGGTATACACTGGACCAATATGACCTGTGCCGGTGCAACGTGATGTCCGTCGACTTGTTTACGTCTGTGCTCTACTGTGTCTGCTTGATTATGTCTTGATCGTTTTTCATACGTCTTCATAATGTATTGGTGCTGCATGACCCCTGCAGTCGATGTGCCCCCCCCCGATATAATGTATTGGTCATGTTCTCAGATTGGCCATACTTGATATGCTGCTGGGAGTGTGTGCGCTGCACGGTGCGTGTGCATGCGTGGTGTACAATGGACAGTGTCCAGTGTCCATACACCCTGCCTGTCGCGCCAAGTGAAGTTCGTGATGTGTGCGTAGGGTGTCAAAGCTGGTGTTGCCGGTGCTGAGCCAGTTCTCGCCGACGTGTCCGTGAGGCTGAAGTAGCCGGCTGACTGTCGGCTGTGTCGGCTGACTGTCGGCTGATGAGCCAGTTCTCGCTGACGTGTCCGTGAGGCTGAAGTAGCCGGCTGACTGTCGGCTGTGTCGGCTGATGAGCCAGTTCTCGCCGACGTGTCCGTGAGGCTGAAGTAGCCGGCTGACTGTCGGCTGTGCGTGGACGTCGTGCAGGTGCGACTGGCCATATTCCGCACCGGCAACAACTGCGGCTGGGGCGTCAAGACGCTGGAGGTCATCAAGCGCGGCTCGTTCGTCACCGAGTACGTCGGCGAGGTGATCACCAGCGACGAGGCCGAGCGGCGCGGCGAAAAGTACGGTACGGACTTTACGACACACAGTACGGTACGGACTTTATGGTACACACAGTACGGTACGGATTGTATGGTACACACAGTACGGTACATACAGTACGGTACATACAGTACGGTACATACAGTACGGTACATATAGTACGGTACATACAGTACGGTACACACAGTACGGTACACACAGTACGGTACACACAGTGCGGTACAGACAGTACGGTACACACTACGGTACACACAGTACGGTACACACTACGGTACACACAGACAGTACGGTACAGACAGTATGGTACAGGTACACATTACGGTACACACAGACAGTACGGTACAGGTACACAGTACGGTACACACAGACAGTACGGTACAGGTACACAGTACGGTACACACAGACAGTACGGTACACACAGACAGTACTGTACAGGTACACAGTACTGTACACAGTACGGTACACACAGACAGTACGGTGGGGACGAGTGGTCTAGGGGTAAGATGCTCGTCTCGCAATCGAAAGATTGTGGGTTCGAATCTCACCTGTCGCTACTCTTCGCCCGCGACCAATCGGCGTGAGAGATTGGCGACGCTATATGACTCAACGGTCGACGTGTCGTAAAACCAATAACCAACCAACAGACAGTACGGTACAGACAGTACGGTACAGGTACACAGTACGGTACACACAGACAGTACGGTACACAGTACGGTACACACAGTATGACACACATAGTACGGTACACAGTACGGTACATACAGTACGGTACACACAGACAGTATGGTACACACATACAGTATGGTACACACAGACAGTATGGTACACACAGACAGTATGGTACACACAGACAGTATGGTACACACAGACAGTACGGTACACACAGACAGTACGGTACAGACAGTACGGTACAGACAGTACGATACACACAGACAGTACGGTGCAGACAGTACGGTACAGGTACACAGTACTGTACACAGTACGGTACAGACAGTACGGTACACACAGACAGTACGGTACAGGTACACAGTACGGTACACACGGTACGGTACGGTATACACAGTACGGTACAGACAGTACGGTACAGACAGTACGGTACAGACAGTACGGTACACACAGACAGTACGGTACACACAGTACGGTACATACAGTACGGTGCACACAGACAGTATGGTACACACAGACAGTATGGTACACACAGACAGTATGGTACACACAGACAGTACGGTACAGGTACACAGTACGGTACACATATACAGTACGGTACACAGACAATACGGTACAGACAGTACGGTACAGGTACACAGTACGGTACACACAGTACGGTACAGACAGTACGGTACAGACAGTACGGTACACAGTACGGTACACACATACAGTACGGTACAGACAGTACGGTACACACAGTACGGTACACACTGTACGGTACAGACAGTACGATACAGACAGTACGGTACACACAGACAGTACGGTACACACAGACAGTACGGTACATACAGACAGTACGGTAAACACAGTACGGTACACACAGTACGGTACACACAGTACGATACACACAGTACGGTACACACAGTACGGTACACACAGACAGTACGGTACACACAGACAGTACGGTACACACAGACAGTACGGTGCACACAGTACGGTACAGACAGTACGGTACACAGTACGGTACACACAGACAGCATGGTACACACAGACAGTACGGTACACACAGACAATACGGTACAGACAGTACGGTGCAGACAGTACGGTACATGTACACAGTACTGTACACAGTACGGTACAGACAGTACGGTACAGACAGTACGGTACAGACAGTACGGTACACACAGACAGTACGGTACACACAGACAGTACGGTACACACAGACAGTACGGTACAGACAGTACGGTACAGGTACACAGTACGGTGCACACGGTACGGTACGGTACACACAGTACGGTACGGTATACACAGTACGGTACAGACAGTACGGTACACACAGACAGTACGGTACACACAGTACGGTACATACAGTACGGTGCACACAGACAGTATGGTATACACAGACAGTATGGTACACACAGACAGTACGGTACAGGTACACAGTACGGTACACATATACAGTACGGTACACACAGACAATACGGTACGGACAGTACGGTACAGGTACACAGTACGGTACACACAGTACGGTACAGACAGTACGGTACACAGTACGGTACACACAGACAGTACGGTACAGACAGTACGGTACAGACAGTACGGTACAGACAGTACGGTACACACAGTACGGTACACACTGTACGGTACACAGTACGGTACAGACAGTACGATACAGACAGTACGGTACACACAGACAGTACGGTACACACAGACAGTACGGTACATACAGACAGTGCGGTACACACAGACAGTACGGTACACAGACAGTACGGTAAACACAGTACGGTACACACAGTACGGTACACACAGTACGATACACACAGTACGGTACACACAGTACGGTACACACAGACAGTACGGTACACACAGACAGTACGGTGCACACAGTACGGTACAGACAGTACGGTACACAGTACGGTACACACAGACAGTATGGTACACACAGACAGTATGGTACACACAGACAGTACGGAACATACAGTACGGTACAGACAGTACGGTACAGGTACACAGTACGGTACACACATACAGTACGGTACACACAGTCAATACGGTACAGACAGTACGGTACAGGTACACAGTACGGTACAGGTACACAGTACGGTACACACAGTACGGTACACACAGTACGGTACAGACAGTACGGTACACAGTATGGTACACACAGACAGTACGGTACACACAGTACGGTACACACTGTACGGTACACAGTACGGTACAGACAGTACGGTACACACAGACAGTACGGTACACACAGACAGTACGGTACAGACAGTACGGTACACAGTACGGTACAGACAGTACGGTACACACAGACAGTACGGTACACACAGACAGTACGGTACACACAGACAGTACGGTACACAAACAGTACACAGACAGTGCGGTACACACAGACAGTACGGTACACACAGACAGTACGGTACACAGACAGTACGGTACACACAGTACGGTACGGACATCGACCTTGTGCCGTGTGACGTCACTGTCATCTGCCCCGCGCCGAATGCTGCTGCAGTTGTGTGAGCTCGCCCTTCTCCGAGCCCGTCGCTGTGTGATGCTGCCCATTTCCGACCTTGGTGCCGGCTGATGCGGCAGATTCCGTTGGCGTGACGTATCTGTTCGACCTGGACATCAACGACCAGATGAATCCGTACACCGTGGACGCGGCCATGTACGGCAACGTGTCCCACTTCATCAACCACTCGGTGAGCCGGCGCGCGGCCATCGGACCACCCGTGCGCGTTTGTGTCGAATGTGTGCTGTGGTAGCGACCGCCCCCCCCCCCCGGCCCCTCTCCAGGTCAGCGCACAGAGACCTGACATGTGCCTGCTGCCTAAACTTCGCCAACCCACATTGAAGGTCGCGGACGCACGGCCGCTCACAACTGCGCCACGATTTGGAATTACGGGCCATCGCATCGACCACTAAAAGTGGCGTCTCGAACTACGTGAGCAAGTGGGGAAATCTAAATTTAGGACTCGGTGAAAGCTTGTCGTGTTTCACAAATGTTTTATGCAGGGCAGCGTGGTGATGTTCGGTATGTGGGCGAATTGCCTGGACCCGAACCATCCTCAGCTCGTTCTGTTCAGTACCGCTCGACTCCCACCCCGGTGGACTGTACCACCTGACTGACCACCACCCCAATGCACTACACCGCTGACTCTCACCCGTCCCCACAGTGTGCGCCGAACCTGGTGGTGTTCGGTATGTGGGCCAACTGTCTGGACCCGAACCTGCCCCGGCTGGCACTGTTCGCCTGTCGGGACATCGGGCGCGGAGAGGAGCTGTGGTTCGACTACAACTCGCCGCTGGGCAGCAACTCGGCCGCCGACCAGGTGCCCAGTCCAACAGGTGAGTGAGGTGGCGGGCAAGGCAGCTGCCTGGTGAGGCGCAATGTCCACGCTCGTCGCGAACGCGAGCGGTCGTGTTTGTGTGGCGTGGCTGACGCGTTCCTAAGGTTGCCGGGCGGTCTTTACATTTCCGTTTTTGTCGCCCTCGGGGATTCTGATGTCTTGTTGAGCCTATTCAGTGGCTTGATGAATCTGTACTGATATGACAAGGCGCCCGCCGGCGGAGGCTCGTTCTATTTCTGTGATCCTACTTTCTCGTTCGCTAGTCAGGCGGTGGCTTCTATTGCTCTGAGTATCGCTAGCTCGCCCACTCGCTCGCCAAGTCCCGGACCGACGTCATACCGAGCGCACGTCAAGTGTCGCCGGCCAAATGTGAACGCAGCAGTCGTGTTGTCACAATCCAGCCATGCAGTAGTCGTCCGACGTCGGTCCGCCTGTCTGTCGATCTGGTTCCTAATCTGTGTCTGTTCGTTCCTAATCTGTCATCTGCCTGTCCGACATGGCACGGTGGTTCCTAATCGTCACGACCGCCATGCTTCTGTCAGTAGGAGGCGCCGGCGCCAAGGCCAGCCGGAAGCCGGCAACGCCCGGCGCCGACACGGCGTCCACGCCGCGGCTGGCCGCGACGACGCCGTCCACGCCGACCACGCCGACCAAGTCGCCGGCGGCGCCGCCGAGCGTCACCAAGTCGCCGCGCAGGCCGCTCGGCTCGCACCCGGCGGCGCGCGTGTCGTGCAAGTGCGGCGCCAAGGCGTGCCGCCGCTACCTCTTCTGAGCCGCGCCGAACGCGCCCTGTCGCCGGCGACGTGACGACCGGTCACAGGCGGCGTCACGCACAGGCCGCTGTCGGGGAGCGTCCGTGCTGTCGGGGGGGAGACTGAGTGCCATCGGTGAGCTTCCGCGAGCGTGCTGGTGTGTTCGTTGCGGGCGGTCGGAGATCTCGCTGTGTTTGGGTGTCCGGATGATCAGACTGTGTTTGGGTGGCCGGATGATCAGACTGTGTTTGGGTGGCCGGATGATCAGACTGTGCTTGTGCAGTTGTGATCGTCTGTGCATCGTCCCGGCGCCGATTTCCGCCCCAGCGGTGTGATGACGTGCCGAAGCGAAAGTGAGCGAACGGGGATGACCGTACGGAGCGGAGCGCCAGGGACGGGCCGCGCTGAGTGAGACGCGCCCGAGGTGGGGCGACACCGAGCGGGGTAGCAACTACGTGGCCAGTGATCCTGCGAGGAAGTACTCCGAATTGACGTGAAATACCACGCTCTTGACATGGTCGTACGCCAGATGGCGTCTGTCTGGCTTCACCTCAGCTGAGGGTGTGGATGGGGCGGTCATCGGACGACAGCGGCCGTTCGTTCACCTGACACGAGCTGTCGGTACCCATTCGTGGGAGCGTCATATAGCATTAGCCATATGATCTATGCAGCCGGTGCGTCCCTAAACTACAGTACTACTACCATTCGTGGTGTTTGTTGTGCGCGAGAGTTTTCGTGATGGTGTCTGCGTTTACAAAGCTGTAGCATTTAGGTGTTTTTTTTTTCTGTAAAGTAGTACAGCTTCTCGTCAAGCTCCGTTACCCGCACCGGTGCAAATCTGATACATACTAGGCTGATGTTCAGTGTTTTTATCGGTTGTACATGATCATTGCTCATTCCCAACTGTCATCCCCGCATCAATACAAGGACCATATTTGGACGCGGTAATTATGGGCGGAAGTCATCTTGGGGCCCGGTTGATGTCTTACTGCAGCTCCTAGTCTTCAGACAGTCCCCAGTCACGAGTCGCTCCAGTGGCCGGGCGATAGCCACCTCAGGAGCGGTTCGTGTCTTACTGCAGCTCCTGGTCTTCGCACAGTCCAGTCGCTGGAGTCGCTCCAGTGCGAGGATAGTCATCTCAGGGTTCATGTCTAGTCCACAGTCCAGTCGCTGGAGTCGCTCCAGTGGCTGAGCGATAGTCATCTCAGGAGCGGTTCATGTCTCGCTACAGCCCCTGGTCTTCGCACAGTCCAGTCGCGAGTCACTCCAGTGGCCGAGCGATAACCATATCAGGAGCGGCTCATGTCTTGCTGCAGCCTCTGGTCTTCACATAGTCCAGTGGCTGGGGGACAGCCATATCAGGAATGGTTCATGTCTTGATGCAGCGTCGGACCGCGTGCTCTCCAAAATATTTGTGATTCGAACTTCCACGAACGGCAGCTGCTAATCAATTGTGTGCGTGTGACACCAGCGGTGGATCCGGTAGTCGTACAAAGAGAGATTGGCTGAGGCTTGTTTTCGCCATGTCCGCCAGTGGCTAGCACTAATTTAGACAATTTTAATAATTAAATCAGCAATTAACGCGGCGAAGGTTTCAGATGACACTAGCAAATCACCCCCCGAAAATATTCAGTTTCAGTTGGCCGCATTGAAGAGCAAGGAATATAGATTATATGCGTTCGATGCAAATACTAGCTAAAACTAAATCAATGTATCTTCCCAATAATAAGTGGAATGGAGCATAGACCATATGCCAACGTGACGGACACGCGACTTTCATCTGAGACAAATTCCAGGAGCCAAGGAGAGAAGAAAAAGTAAGCTGACCGTAGCTGTCCGATGAAAATTAGTGCATGCACCACCTAGGAATAATGTGCGGCATTCCCATGTTTCATACATATCCAATGTTACTGGACCATGTTTTTTTTCCTTCAAAAAGGAACATGTGCACTCCCATATCTGGGCGCCCCCGTTTATGAGAAGTCATCACAGAATGTGGGCTCTTGTAGTCCATTGGCGTGATTTGACGAGGGAGATCTGTCCCCTCGGCCAGAAGTATACACTTTTGCCCTTGGACACTGATCAAATCAATGTATTCGTGGTCCTGACCGAGTGCACCTGTAATGACCGAGTGCGGTGCATGAGCGAACAATCTGACACGACCTGCAAATATTTCGGACATCACGGCGCTGCCGGCTTATCATAGAACTGTGATAGTTGAGCGTTTTCCGAACTGAGTTAACGCTCATCCTGGAATACCGCTATTTTCTAAGGCTCTCCTCTTTTTAACCTTTGTCTGCCAAACACATTTCACCAGCCTTCCGTACGAGGATGTTGTCGCTCCGCCATTTCGCCTCTGACTGAGGCACGGCTGGAGGAACAAAAGCCCGGGCTACCTCCAATGTGCCCCCATTTTGTACTTTAATGTGACCGCAAAAAACGGCTTGGGGTCCCACCCACCTCTGCGTCGCAAGTTTGATGTTTTAGTAATCGGGTTGACCAGTCTGACCTCCAGAAAAGGTCAAGTATTTTTTGTTGTTTATCGGGTGGTTCACGACGCACTTCATGCACGATCACGGCTAATGGCGCCGACCACAGTTTCGCCCGTGGGCCGCGGGATTGGAAAATGTCCCGAGTGGTGAGAGTGTTGAACCATGGACCTTGGTATCCGGAGCTCAACAACTTAACCACTAGGCCACCCCTCCCCAACAGGTCAGAAGTAGATATTTCTCAAAACCTCCAGTATCGACAACCCCAACCTACTCGAGATATGATCCAGGGTACGCGCCGGTACATAGTTTGGTTTCGTACCAATCTATCAACATTACATTTAAACTCGTGGCTTGCATGGTTGACGGGCTATATCCGGTCAAACCCTCGTAGCTCATGCCAATTAAGATAACCATACAATGTCTTGTAAGCTCTTGTAAAAAAAATGTTCAAATTTCCAGTGCAAAATGGTCCCAGAATACCAATTTAGGGCGCAAAAACACCACACAATGCACGAGCTAAAAACAAGCATCGGACGTCGGTCGAAGGCGACGGCCCCGTTCAACATCAGGCACGCAGCGGTGATACGATCTGACCTGAAGGACTCTACAAACACGGAACGCCGGCCGGCCGAGGACATTAGCTGATATACAACCGACAGAAGCTTCAAAATAACCAAGCATGGAAATGACTGCATAGCTCAATGGCCAGACATCTTCCCCCACCCCCAACCAAAAAAACTTCACGACAATGCACCGCCATGCAAGCCAAACCGCGTCGCGTAGTCAGAGCATCGTCCTCCCGTGGTCGCCAGAGAACACTTGGCGCCAAACTGTGGCGCCATTCATCCGCCGACTGATCGGCTAGATGATGAAAAGGTGAGGTGATGGCTACACATTTCCCTTCTCCGGGTTTGTGGTATTTGCACCTGGAGCATTTTTTTTAATTATCTGCGGCGGCGTTCCTGGCACCTGTGGTGTTGCGCTGTTCTGGTCCCCTCCACTGGCGCCTGTGGGATTGTGCTGTGCTGGTCCTCTCCACTGGCGCCTGTGGGGTTGTGCTGTGCTGGTCCTCTCCACTTGAGCCTGTGGGGTTGTGCTGTGCTGGCCCTCTCCACTTGCGCCTGTGGGGTTGCGCCGTGCTGGTCATCTCCACTGGCGCCTGTGGGGTTGCGCTGTGCTGGCCGTCCCCACTCAGAACCGCGGAACGAAACGAGGGCGAGCGCGAAATTTTGCATTTCAATATTTGACGGTTCCGCAGAGACAAGTTGATGATTATATGTGGATGTTTATGCGTCAGTTAATGGTGTACTCACTGTTTAGCATTAGGTGGGGTGAACCCGCCTGGTGACAAGCTATCACATGATCAGAATAAATTTAGGTCTGCGGCTCGCCTCGACCACCGGCTGTATTCCCGCCATTCTCCGTCGCGACGGGTTTTCCGCCCGAAACTCGAACGTCAGCTGCCAGCAGACCTGCACCATCTCGCCCGTTCACGTGGTGGTGGGTGTTTCAGGCCCATCGACTGCGTTGGTCATTTTGTGCCCATAACGCTACTGTCATCGTATTATCGTTAAGTAGGAGGCCTTACCTCATATCAGAGTGCTTACGATGAGCGGTAGATTACATCAAAGTTTATTCTTCGCAGGAATGTAAACATGTGTCCAGATGCTACGATCCGAGTCATCTGCCAGCATTTGTCGCATATCATCTCAGTACTTCGAGCCACAAAATATTTGCGGCGTGTAGGTTCCAGTGCTGGACAGCCAACAAGTACGTGGCATACTGGCAGTGGAGCAGGGCAGCGTGCGCACAGACGACGGTCACTTGCCGTCAACAGGTATCTATGCGTCGCTAGTCTATGGCCTATCCGAAGACGACACAGCGCAACTTCCTCTCTCCTTTGTGTGCGAAATGCTGAATTGCACGTCCCGAGTACTGGTTTTACAAGCTTCAGTTTGCTGGCTTTCGCTCGTTCACGTGAACACCAGTGTTTCTCTGCGCGGATTCGCCTCGGTTTCTCCAACGGTGTTGTGACCTGAATCGATGTTGTAGTTGATGTGTCAGTCAGCTAGCACACTGAAGTGACGGCTATTGGTGCCCGCGGCTGCTTCCCGTGCTGGACGCATCGCATGGCTCATCGCATACAAACCTAGTGAAGCTGATTTACATCGCAGTTAACTCGGCCGGTAACATAAACCGGAATGCACGAGTCAGTGTACTGAGCACGCAACAATTGAACGACATTCGGCCCAGTCGGAGGAACTTACGCCGCTTGCACGGCGCCAGTCTAAATCTAGATATTTTCCACCTGCAATATCCGCTGCACAAAAATACGTTCTTCAACCGAAGCGAGAAGACTGTGGACACAAACCAGGCACCAAGCCAACTCGCTACCGCCAGGTCGTAACTCACGCCGAGAAAAACAGCGTGCACCAGAACGTCGAGGTTTAATTAATGGAATAATACACAGTGGGTGTGGGTAGGAGCGAGCACGAGACGCAGACGAGCGGCGGACAGACAGACGGCAGGAGCAGCAGGGGCAGCCGGCCCGCAGGCGGCGACTGACATCGAGACACAGGCAGCCAGCAGCGCGTCCACCTCGCGGCCGAAATTTCGCGCGCAGTTTTCTTACAAAAATGTCTCTCGCTGATTAAAACTGGCGGTGCGCGTGCGCGGCGCGCGGCGGAGCGGCCGCAGTGCCGGCCGGTGCGCGGCCGCCGCCCGCCCGCCGGCACGGCGTCGGTGTCGCGCCGAGGCACGCTCCCGCGCCGTGGTAAGTAAGTCCACTGGCGGCGGGCGGCGCGCTCGGCACCGCCGCAGTGACGTCAGCGCGGCGACAATGACGTCACACTGGCACGCACACCGCCGCCGGCCGTCGGCCAGCTCTCTCGACTCGGCGGCGGCAGCGAGCTGCGCACCACACGACTCGACGGCGCGCACCACACAATGCAATAAAAATGAAATACAAATTGCCGAAAGGAACGAGCCAACTTCGGGCGGGTCGGCCGCACCACTTCACAACACACTACGAGTAAAAAATCCGAACACACCGATTGAGAACTACGACGAAATCTAAAGGAGACAGCTATGTATATTTATGCACACAGAGGTTCGAAGAGAACAAGGGCAACTGTCGTGAAGCAAACCGGTCCCGCTCTAACCGTGCTCGTCTAGCCAAGAAGGCACCGAGATGGTACAAAAATAGTCAGGTCTGAGTGATATGTTCTCGCCCGTTGCCGGGCGACGCGTGCGCCGCCCCGCGGCCGGACGACCAACTATCCGAACGGGCGGATGGAGCGGTTTTGCTGTCGGCTTTAGCGGTTGTCACAGCCCAAACTAATTTGACAGGCGGGCCTTAAAGCTGTCACAATACTGTTGGCGGGAGCGCCGGCGCACGTGCGGGCTCCCCAGCTGGTTTGTTCCCTTGTAGTTCTCTTGCGCGGCGCGGGCGGTCGCGGCCGTGGCGCGCCGACTCGCCTCCACCGCGCCACCGTTCGCCGCGGCCGCGCCGGCTACACTGGCCTCTCACGGACACACTAATAAATTAACAACACAATGACTTGAAAATTTTGTTCGCTTTACAGGAATGATACAGCTACACACTGTGCACGCACGTCAAATTCTCCACCATGTCTCTCGTTGGCCTCGCTCTGTGTCGCGCCGCGCACCACGTCCGGCGCAGAGCCGTGCTGTCGCGCCCCTCCTCTTCGTCACATCCGGCCGCAAACGCAGATCCTTGTTCGGACAGCTAATAACACCGTCAAATAGGTCTAATTTACCTGCGCGGGCTCTCCAAAGCGTCCCGGCGCGTCGAACAACTCAACTATACACTACCTATACGTAAGCGAATGCAAAAATAGTCTTCGCACGGTACCGTACAAAGACGGGAGTTCTCTGCGGCCCGCGCCGGCAGCGCCGCGGTGCGGTCGGCGGCGCAAGCGGAGCCTGCCCGGCCCGCCGCGGGGCGCTCCGGGCGGCGTGTTGTGACGTGTGAGGTATGGGTGCGCGCGGCGGTCTAGATGGTGGACTTGGAGAACGACACCCGCAGGTGGTTGGCGTCGCTCAGCTGGTAGTTGTGCATCCTCTGAAAGGCGACACGGGATGGAGATCAGCACACGCAGCACGAACGCGCCGCCCGCCGGTGCAGGCAGCGGCGTTGTCTCACCTTCGGGGAAGTGACGTGTTTGTATTTTTTTAAAGCAGGGTTGGCAAAGAGCCGGACAGAACTGATTTCATCGAGCCCATGGCTCTAACCGGGATTTACTGGAGAAAACTGGCTGGGCGCAACACGTGAAGCATGCGCAACATATTTAATGCGTTGATCTTTTATTCCAGCCACAGGTATTTCAGTTCTCATGCCAGTTTTTGTTGCAATTTTAGTTCATAGACTTTCTTTTTGTGAACATGATTGACATGAATGAAGGTTTGCATCGAAAAATAGTCCTTTACAGACATGAAGTCTGCCGTGACATATGTTTTATTAATTGGAATTCAATTTGTCTGCTCTGAAAAAATACAAGTTCTGCTAGCAGTAAATGAGACATTAAATACATTGCATGACGGTTCTATTTTTGCTGAAATTATTCATCACATGACATGCAAAATTTATTTGTCAAAAACTTGGGCATGCTTATCACTCACTCCACCCTAATCTCTTACACATGTCGCGACAAAGTGGACTCAACCAGCATTGGCAAGCTCCCAGTTTTGTCCAACTGATGAGAAAAAAACACAAATGGTTTCAACGGAATTTAA
The DNA here is from genome assembly GCA_034440615.1 of Ashinkailepas kermadecensis. Taxonomy (NCBI): domain Eukaryota; kingdom Metazoa; phylum Arthropoda; class Thecostraca; family Neolepadidae; genus Ashinkailepas; species Ashinkailepas kermadecensis. The sequence goes on along the minus strand of JAOTOM010004782.1, from coordinate 354,709 downwards.
CAGCTCAGGAGCACGAAATATGCCACTTCGGTTCTTAAATGGAGAATCATCGTGTCGCCATCAGTGTCAGACTGGCAACCCCATCAGACCAACAGCACCATGGCGCCATCCAGGTCAGACCGGCAATCCCATCAGACCAACGCCACTATGACACCATCAGTGTTAGACAGGCAACCCCGTCGGACCACCACCATCATGGCACCATCCGGGTCAGATCTGCAACTCCATCAGACCAACAGCGCCACGACCCACCAGTGTCAGGCCGGCAATCCCATCAGACCAACACCACCACGGCGCCGTCCAGGTCAGACCGGTAATCCCATCAGACCAACGCCGTCAACCAACGGTCACCGGTCGAAGCTCCCAAAGTACAGCCAACGCTGCACAGCAGACTGCACCGTACTAATCAGTCACCAGCGGCGCGCCTGACGCAACTATTCCCGAGAGCCGGCCCAGTGTCAGCCGCTGACCTTTCGAGCGGCGACCTCCCATCCGACGACCTTGGCGCCACCTTGGCGCCCAGCACCGGCCCAGGTCCAGCGCGCATCGCTGTGCTCACGCAGCGCCGGTCTCGCGGTTCACTCGACGAAAGCGATCCGGGTGATTCTTTGGGTGTATGGCTGCACTGACTAGGTGTGGTTGTAAAGCAACTCCACACGCTCCACGTCGCTTCATCTCTCTGTCACTTTCCCATTAGCATACTGAGATAGATCGCAGCACACGGTGTGCTCATTGTCCGGGCTGTGATGCCACTCGTATTGCCGCAACTTTCAGGGTGGGCGCCACTCTGTTCTCCCAACGTGCGCGCTTGGCGAAGGTGCACTGAAGCACCACCCACCTTTCCAGAGGTCGCGGCTCGGCCGCCTAATAATGAACACCGCCAAACTTTGTCACGCCGCTTTATCCAATCCTATTACAAGTTGGTAATTAAAATTGACGCCAACTTGGAAGGCCACTTCGCTGCGACGGCAGAGCCAACGGCAAAGGCCAGTGACAAAGGCACGTCCAGCGAATAGGCATGGTCAGGCTTCGTGTTAGGCGCTTTCAATTTGAACGGCGCGGACGTTTGCCGGCAGCACAGCTATCGGACGGAGTTGGGTCTCCATCGATATTCTCATTCCGACAATGTTCTTGTCGGTGGGGTGGGGCATTCAGGCCAAGTTAAATGCAACAGCGTGTAACTGCGGACAGCGACAACATGCAACAGAAGACGGTCCCCGACAGACCGGACCGTCCGCGTGTCCGACAGACCGAACCGTCCGCGTCCGAGTCAGACAGACCGGACCGTCCGCGTCCGCGTCCGACAGACCGGACCGTCCGCGTGCCGACAGACCGAACCGTCCGCGTCCGACAGACCGGACCGTCCGAGTCAGACGGACCGAACCGTCCGCGTCCGACAGACCGGACCGTCCGCGTCCGACAGACCGGACCGTCCGCGTCCGACAGACCGGACCGTCCGCGTCGGACAAACCGGACCATCCGCGTCCGACAGACCGGACCGTCCGAGTCAGACAGACCGGACCGTCCGAGTCAGACGGACCGGACAGTCCGCGTCCGACAGCCCAGATCGTCCGAGTCAGACGGACCGGACCGTCCGCGTCCGACAAACCGGACCGTCCGCGTCCGACAGACCGGACCGTTCAAGCAGTCACGAATAGTGAAACGATTCTTACAGACGCTCAGGAGAGCGTCCACAAAGTACCGCGGTCGCCTCGCAACTGCTCCAACAGCCAAATGACGCCGCTCAAAAGTCATTCCAGCCAATTCACACGCAATCTGCAGCGAGAAACCGACCGGAGAGCCAACTTTAAACGTGGCGTCAAATCTACCGACGGCTGGATAGTTTTCGAGGATGATTATACATGGCACACCGGCGCCACGCTATAGGCCGTGCCGAACAGAGCATACCCGTGGCCGGCTCACCAGGTGCCCCCGAAAATTAGCCCGACTGGGGGCCTGACCAGGACATGGAAGGTTGACGCGCTTCGATGAGAGAAAACGTCCCTATTTTGGCGCAAGGTCGCATGAACTGCATTGTTGGCGTGGGCACACTCACGACGTGGGCCAACGCAAAGGTCACGAATCGCAGGACATAAGAGGCCACCTCGGAGAGTGGCGGACAAGCGAACTGATGGGACGTCAGCCGGAAACGTGGGCCATGATCGCTCAGTCGGCTACCGTGCACGCGGCTACCGTACCACATGCGCGACTCCTGGCGCGGGTTGTCGACCGGAAGCGAGGCGATGAGGTATGAGCGAGGGTGGGTGGGGGTGGGGGCACCACTCACGATCAGCGCCATCACCGCCTCCTCGACGCCGTTGAGCTGCACCAGAGCCATGCGGTGGTCGCGGCGCTGGCCATTGTCGCCCTCCTGGTTGTCTCGCTTCCTGTCGGCGGGTCACAACGTGTCAGCATCCGAGTCGGACCCGAGGCGACGCGTGCCATCACCACCACCGCCGATACAGAACGATACAGGCCGCACGCTGGCTAGCAGGATGACTGGCCAGTTAACAAAGAGCTGGGACCGCTTTCCGTTACAGTGGGTACTGAAACACTCACCGACCGCTGTCGGGACGGATTACCGGATGGATGCAGTGAGAGCACACGGGCAATGCTGGCAGTAGAGCGATGTCAGGAGCGGCTTGGAGAGCAAGGCACGCGCCTCCACTGACTGCCATGCGGTCCCAGTCTGACCACATTCTGTCCCCGTGAACGTCAGTGGTAGGCGGCAGCGAACCAGCCAACCACTATAAGCTGGTGACAACCCAGCAGCAGGCTTTGCCCCCCCTCCACAAGTAGCATGGCAACGTACTGCTCACAAGACAACCTGCAAGTCCACAGCTTGCGCCGGGACGACTCGCCCAATGCTCTGAACCGGACAGGAGAACACTCCCATTGTACGCTTTCAATTTCAGCAGCGACACGCGTCTCGGGAGCCCGCCGGACGAACGGCCAGTCCCGCTCACTCGCCGGCGTCAAACTCACGGGAAGAACTTGAAGGCCTTCACTTCGAAGCCGGCCAGCGCGAACGCCTCGCGGATCTCCTGCTCGGTGACGTGCGGCGGGATGTTGGAGAGGTGCAGCGTCGCCGACGCCGGGTAGATGTTCTGGTAGTTCTTGCTGCCCGGCTTCTTGAAGCGGTGCAGCGACGAGTTGGTGAAGTCCTTGGTGAGGCCGGCGTCCGGCTGGCCGTCCTTGGGCATCTGCACCACCTGGTGTTTGCTGGGCATGACGCGAATCTGCTTGCTCCACACTTTCACCTTGTCCAGATGCGACAAAGCTGCGGGCGGCCCACGGGTCAGCGGACGGCGGTGGCACACGCGCCGCAATACGACGCCACGAACAGGGTTGCCGGTAGGCGGAGGCGAGGCCGAACAGAATACGGATAAAAACGCATACACGCTGCGTAACGCCCCGCCTCCACCGAGGGCGCTCAATTCCAGGAACGGACCGCATCCGTCTGACAGCGCTACGCACCAACCCAACTGCCGGCGGCACGCGAAAACGGGCCGCCGCGTTCTTGCCGACCGTTTTGCACACCGGATCCGATCAGCGCGGCGCCAAAACAACAGCTCCCGAGACGAGCCGGCCGGTCCGCCTGTCGCATCACCTACTCGGGATGGCAAGATGGATCCCCGGGGCCGCAGGCCGCACGTAAACACCGTCCGTCTAATCTGGCTGAGAGCTGGCTCACCTGAGATGGCGCAGCCTGCCCGGCGCCCCGGCTAATAAGCCGGCCCGGCCCGCCGCCTCACCTACACCACCCGACCGTGCGCTGCTGGTGTGCCGGCGCACGCCACCAGCAGTGCGCGTCTCACCGTGACGCCGCCGCAGCCGGCTCGGCGCCGTCGCCGCACTCACCTAAGCTGGCCTGGTGCGGCTCGGCCATCTGCACCAGGGCGTTGTCCTTCTTGTTGAAGAGGATCTTCACCCGCACCACGTCGCCGTACACGCCTGCCGGCGCACAGCGGCGCGTCACGGGCGTCCGTCGCGGCGCCGCCGAACAGCACAACACGCCCGCCGCACACGCACTCACACAGCACACGCCAGCAGAGCATGGCCGGTACAGGCAAGACGACAGGCAATGTCGAAGACGGCGGCCGTCTCCGGCAGCACACCTCGGACGCCACGGCAGTGTGACGGAGACACGTGACGTTACGGCAGGCAAAGAGGCGCCACACTCGCGCCGCCGCCGCCGCCGCGCCGGGAACACGCTCGGAGGTGCCGCACACGGCACCGGACAGCCCGCGCGCAGAGATTGGTTCAGACCAGTGCATCTTTAGATGGAGCCAGCATCCAAGCCAAGATAAAATGACTCGCTTCGCATAGTTAAACATTATGAGGTGGAATGTCGCGGTAGTACTCGAAATCTCGTATTTTTAGTTTTTTTTTCATACACAGATTCTATGTGATTTAACATCTTAACATGCACAGCTAAGAGTGAATAATGACTCGTCATAGCAAGACATACGAATGGGGAATCATTCCCAGCTGCGTGCCACTCTCAATCCAAATCGGGCAACTTGAAGCCGCACCTCAAACGCCAGTCCAGTGTCCGTGTCGGCGTGCGAGCGTGTTCCCGCGTCGCGGCGCGGCGCAACGCGCCAGCGGTCGCGCTGGCGGCCGCAAAAACAAACCAACGCTCGATAACGAAGAGAGTAGGAAACGCAACATACCGAAGAGAGTGAAGAGAGCTTCAGGGGAGGCCATCTACAGACGCGAGCAGACGGAGGACGCGGCAGGCAAACAGAGAGAAGACCGATTAGAACAGGCCCGGTGGCAGCGCATCGAGGTCACACACACACAGTCGCACGCCTGCCGAAACTCGCGCCGACCGACGCGCTAACAAACTCTCACTAGCAAACTCTCGCTAGGGTGAACTGAGCTAGAGGTCAAACGGACTACACAATCGAGTTGAGAGCTCTAGCTAGGTAAGTACTCTACTTGCCACACGAAGACTGGAAACTTTTGCCTGAACGCGACCGACGGCCTGAACCGCCCGGCCGCCGGCTGAACAAACCATCAGCGAGAAGTTCACAAGCATCCGCACACGCGTTAAATCAGACATTTCCTCGGCCTAAAGAATGGCAAGCGCGATTGCAGTGACTCCCCAATGCACTACGAGCACCCCCGGCAACCCACGAAGCAATCACCGGAATGAGAAAAGTCCGCGACTCACATCGACACGGGCACACCCCCGACACTGGCCACGTCCGGCCAGCGTCGGGGAGGGGGGGGGTCGGCACGTGGCGTGAGCCGGCACACGGACGGCGTGACGCGTGACGCGTGACGCGGCTATGTACAGACCGCGCGCCGGCGCGCACGGCCGCGCAAGCGGCAAGCGCAACAGCAGAGCGGGAGACGACGGCACAGTGAAGCGCGTGCGCGCGCGGCGCGCCGCCGCCCCGAGCAGCCACGCCGCGCGTCGCGACCCGCCAGCGGCCCGCGGGCAGCGCGCGTGGCGTCTGCCGGCACTTACGTCCTCGTCCAGGTTGGAGACGAGCAGCACGCAGCCGGTCATCTGGTGGCCGGGCAGTCGGCCCATGCTGCCCATGCCGGCGCCGGCCAGGCCGCCCGGCATCATGCCGCCGAACGGCACTGTCGACAGACACGAGCGGGCCGTCAGTGGGTGTGGGACGGCTACACCACAGCAACACCATGTACATACAAACAGCGGAGCAAATACATGTGTGTGTAGGGGGGGCGGGAAATAGCAAGAGGGTTTTAAAAATAGGTTGTTCCTGAATTTGGGGTACCCAGAACATTACTATCTCTCTCTCTCTCCAAAAAAAAACACCATTTTTTATGAGTTGAAAGTTGAAGTGTTCTTTGACAATGAACTGCTCTTTGACAATGACAAAGAGCCTAGCATTCACTATTCAGCGATTCAGGCCGAATTCAGCCTAAGGCACACCGATCGTCTCCCACTGTGCCGGCCGTCACGAGAACAGCCTGCGCACCGGCCATCTCCCACTGTGCCGGCCGTCACGAGAACAGCCTGCGCACCGGCCATCTCCCACGGGGCCGGCCAACTGACCACAGCCAGCCGACGCGTCCGTTCACGGCGTAGTCATCGGGCCACAAACACACACACAAACCCACCGTCCAGTCCCGACGACCCCCGCCTCTCCACGCACTCACTAACGCTCGATGCAAATGGTGCCCCCCCCCCCTCCGCCCTTGCCCCAGTCAGCCGTGGCCGCCGCTGCCATTGCTGGGAAATCCCAGCCGGTTGCAGGACAGCCTCACGCGCACGGCTGCGATTGTTACAATCAATGGATGAAAGGATCTGGGTGGATTAGGTTAGATAAGAATGGTACCCAGGCGTCAGGAGACGGGATAAAAACTACGGTGGTCATATTGAAGAAAGCCATCACGGACAGGCAGGCAAGGCGCTCGTTGGATGCTCATCTCCCCAGCTACCAAACCGGCAAATCACAGTAGTCCATGCCCAGCCCACTGGGTCTACTCGCAGCCCATTGTTATGGGCAGCAATCAAGTCAAGGAGTCGACGGTCTCATCCCGTAACGACAGACACAGCGCTCACCTCCCATGCCGCCCATGCCGGCCATTCCTCCCATGCCGGTCATGCCGGCCATGCCGCCCATGCCGGCCGGGAATCCGCCGGCCAGTGGCGGCGCCAGGCCGTGCAGGCCGAACGGCGACAGCATCCCGGGCGACCCGCCTGCTGGGCACCAGGCAACGGTAACGGGCCGTCACTGCACATCAGGCAACGGTAACGGGCCGTCACAGTACACGAGGCGACGGTAACGGGCCGTCACTGTACATCCAGGCAACGGTAACGGGCCGTCACAGTACACGAGGCGACGGTAACGGGCCGTCACTGCACACTAGGCGACGGTAACGGGCCGTCACAGTACACGAGGCGACGGTAACGGGCCGTCACAGTACACCAGGCGACGGTAACGGGCCGTCACTGTACATCAGGCAACGGTAACGGGCCGTCACTGCACATCAGGCAACGGTAACGGGCCGTCACAGTACACGAGGCGACGGTAACGGGCCGTCACAGTACACCAGGCAACGGTAACGGGCCGTCACAGTACACCAGGCGACGGTAACGGGCCGTCACTGCACACCAGGCAACGGTAACGGGCCGTCACAGTACACCAGGCGACGGTAACGGGCCGTCACAGTACACCAGGCGACGGTAACGGGCCGTCACTGCACATCAGGCAACGGTAACGGGCCGTCACAGTACACGAGGCGACGGTAACGGGCCGTCACTGCACACTAGGCGACGGTAACGGGCCGTCACAGTACATCAGGCGACGGTAACGGGCCGTTACAGTACACCAGGCGACGGTAACGGGCCGTCACAGTACACCAGGTAACTGCAACGGGCCGTCACTGCACATCAGGCGACGGTAACGGGCCGTCACAGTACACGAGGCGACGGTAACGGGCCGTCACTGCACACTAGGCAACGGTAACGGGCCGTCACAGTACACCAGGCGACGGTAACGGGCCGTCACAGTACACCAGGCAACGGCAACGGGCCGTCACAGTACACCAGGCGACGGTAACGGGCCGTCACTGTACACCAGGCAACGGTAACGGGCCGTCACTGCACACTAGGCAACGGTAACGGGCCGTCACTGCACATCAGGCAACGGTAACGGGCCGTCACTGTACACGAGGCGACGGTAACGGGCCGTCACAGTACACCAGGCAACGGCAACGGGCCGTCACTGTACACCAGGCGACGGTAACGGGCCGTCACAGTACACCAGGCAACGGTAACGGGCCGTCACTGTACACCAGGCAACGGTAACGGGCCGTCACAGTACACCAGGCAACGGCAACGGGCCGTCACTGTACACCAGGCGACGGTAACGGGCCGTCACAGTACACCAGGCAACGGTAACGGGCCGTCACTGTACACCAGGCAACGGTAACGGGCCGTCACTGTACACCAGGCAACGGTAACGGGCCGTCACTGTACACCAGGCAGCGGTAACGGGCCGTCACAGTACACCAGGCAGCGGTAACGGGCCGTCACAGTACACCAGGCAACGGTAACGGACCGTCACTGCACACCAGTCAACGGTAACGGGCCGACACCACACATAGGCCAACGGTAACGGACCGACACTGTACACGGGGCAACGGTAACGGGCCGACACTGTACACAGGGCAACGGTAACGGGCCGTCACTGTAAATGGGACAACGGTAACGAGCTGACGCTGGCTGGTTATTTGAGCTTGGGGGCGAATCGACTGCGTTGGTCGGAGGATGACGGGAGGATGACGGGATGACGGGAACGGGGCCGACACTGCCAACAGGGGGGCATGGTAAAGTGCCGACACTGTACACAGGGGTACGGTCACGTGCCGACAGAGGTACGATCACAGTGCACGGGAGCTGCGTACGCAGAACAATAGCGCCGACACCCGCCGTGCGCACAGACCAGCCCCGAGTGGGACCTGCGTGGGTCGCGGCATGTCACTGGGAACGGCCACTCCCGCGTCGGCGGGCCGCTCAGCGCGCGCACCCGGTCTCCCGGCGGGCAACTTCCAGATTGCTCCGGGAATCGGGTCACACGGCTGACAGGATTAGGCCACACGGAGAGACAGACGTGCCCTGTTGTCGACATCTCCACATGGTGTATGCACTGTCAAATGTAGTGTTCAGGTGCAGTTGTGAGCAGGGTAATCGTACACTGCGGTGTCAGATTTTATCTATATCTATATGTGTGTATATATGTATATGTGTAATATATATATATATATATATATATATATATATATATATATATATATATATATATATATATATATATATATACATACATATCTTAGTGTCGGATCCGGAGTACATGAAGCCGTATGACCACACACTTTCCAGTTACTTATGGATCAAAAAGAGAACTAGCGTCCCTGGGAGTTGCTTACGACGGATACCAATCACTACATGTTTGCAAACATACCCAGACAAAAGCTTAATATGGTTCGAAACCATCATCACAAGTACATTTTGTCTGCCAACCTAGATGTGGAAATGCGAAACCGCACACAAGGAGAGAAAGCTGAAAGGTATTCGCCATCGGTAACTAGTAAACTCTGTGCCCAGCAAGAAAGGAGCCCTGGCCCTGTTTACTCAGTTATCGGAAACTAGCAAACTCTGTCCAGAAAAACAGCAGCCCTGGCACGGTTCACCCCGTTATCGGCAACTGGTAAACTTTGTTCCGCCCAGCATGGCAGGAGCCCTGACACCGTTTACCCCACAAAGGAGAAAGGAGAAGGGTTTACACATCATGCCAGTCAGACCTCGTGTGAAGACACTTGCCAATGGTCGAGTAATATTCGGTGCAGAACACATGCCACCAATATCCTATCCCACAATGCCGAGTGCATTCAGCAAAGGGCGTGTATATCCCTGGCACAGTACACGAGTCTGAGAACTAAAACAGTACGGGCTCCGGGACACAGACAGCAGCGTCGGGGAGTGCTCCGTCAGGTACAGCCGATCACACTCCTCGTACCTGGGGATGCCTGGGACATCGTACCTCGTACCTGGGAATGACACACTGTTCACGATGTCCACACACGGGCACATCTGACCGGACAGGCTCAACCACAACGGCACACCACGGACTCGATCACACACACACACACGCACGCACGCACGCACGCACGCACGCACACCTCGGAGCGCCAATACCCTCTCGGTGCGCAAATGGAGCCACAAATACTGCTCAATAACAGTGGCAATTTACTTCACGGGGCATAGAACATACATCGAGCGACAACGCTAAGTGCAGGTAGCGTAGGTCACAACCCACGCGGTGTCACAGCGTGCACGCCATCACTGGCACAGTGTGCAGCAAGCCGTGCCCCGCCGACTGCCAGCCAGCCTGTGAGACGGCGCGCCGACCTGCCCGGCCTGCGGGTCATGCGGTAAGTGGCGCCCGTTAATGGGGCCGAAGGTTAATGGCGCGGGGCGAGCGAGGCGGTCGGGCGGTCGGCAGGTTAGCCCGCGGAAGCGCAGCAGCCTGGGCAGCGGCGCAGCGACACACGTGGCACGGAGGACGATAGCTGCGCGCGCAGCGGGCCGGGAGAAGGGCCGCGGCGACAGTGTGAGCGCTGCGCCGACTGTGGCGCCGGGAGAGCCTGGCCCAGAGACGGCGCAGCTTGGCGGTCGGGTCGGTGGACTTGTGGATACGGCATGACAGGTGTGGCAGACTCGCATTCGGCGGCTCCGGCTTTGACGTGGTGGGTAGCTTGGGAACTGATATAGTCACCTAGCCTGTGGTCTCGGTTCGGGTCCAAATGCTTCCGAATAGCATCCAAATGCTACTCCAAGTAGAACAATCGTTACACGTCTGACCATCAATTACTTGACCATTACTTTGTCAATATGAAGGCACTGAAATACATCTTTCGTGATACGTTTCGACCGCGGCAAAATTAAGGTAAAAACGCACGATGGAGGGCTTTAAAACATCTCGGTTACACCTGATAGACGACACTGAGATGCACCACTTAAAACTGATCCCAAGCAAGCGGAACCGCGCAAGCGAACACAACAACGGGATACCGTTGAAGCGTTGCAGTCAAACGTGGAGCCATTGGGCCCGACTGGATGTGTTTGGTTGGTTACTTGGGCTTAGGGGCGCATCGACTGCGTTGGTCATACAGCGCCCCTTCGACTGGGTGTGGCTGCGCCGACGCGCCGGGTACCGCGCCGGGTACCGCGCGGAGGACCTGACCAACAGCGTGTCAGAGCGCCGTCGACAGCCGACCGGCCGCACGATCGTCCATGCGGGAGCCAGGTGGAGAGTTCACGTAGCCGACCGACAGTCAGTCGCTCGCGGGAAAACACAGCAAGGAAGACGGCAGGTGGCATCGGGGGTGTTCAGCCGAGCGAACAGTGGCCGGCGAGCCAGGGCGGCGCTCCGGCCGGCGTGGTGATCTGGCGCGTTGCCGGGAGGGCCGCCCGTCTCGCCGGCCACCACACAGCGCAGCAGCCCGACAGCCGGTGGTGTTAGCGAGGAAACAGCCGTGAGCAGATGAGAGGCGCGGCGGCGACGGCGGCGGCGGCCGGCCGCCGTCTGCCCGCGTGCCGCCGCCACCCCACCCCACCCGGCGGCCGGCCGCCCAGCCGCCGCCGCCGCCGCGCCCCCAAGCAGCGCACCCGGACACCTACCTCCCAGCAAATATGCGGAATCGAGCGTGGGGTCACCTGTAGGCAGGCTGGGGTTGGTGTAGTCGCGCGATTTGTCGTTGTTGTACTTGACATTGAGACTGGTTAGTTTGGAGTATTCGATGCGCAGCGTGCAGCACGAGTTGTAGATGTTCTGGCCGTCCAGTTGCTGCGGGCAGGCGGCGCTGTTAGCCGAGCTGGCGACGCGCGCGGCCAACACGGCGGCACCAGAGGGTCGTCACCTCCGGCGCAACGACAGGCGCCGACAGCGCACACGGCACGACGACAGGCGCCGACAGCGCACACGGCACGACGACAGGCGCCGACAGCGCACACGGCACGACAGGCGCCGACAGCAAACACGACGACGACCACGCCGATCGCCGGACCGAAACAAGAAGCACACAAAACACCCACCCTTCAGGCGAACACGATTCGCATTACGGCCGCTGGAAAATCGCAACATCAAACGCGCACCACATCCGCACGCACGAAAACACTGGGCGCCGCATAATTTGACGTTCTATAACTTAGCGTCGGCCGCCATTACCTGTCGCCGCGTTCGCTGACACGCGAAAACAGCCGACACCGCCGGCCCGGTGCGGGCCGACCAATGAAGGCGGCGGCCAATGAAGAGCCGTCAGCAAAATGGACGAGCAGCGCGGTTTTCGGTAGGGCGTCGCACAACAGGCCAGGCGTAGCGGCAAGCACGCGATCACACCAGACGAGGAGCCGACGGCCGGGCGTCGGCACGGGAGGCAGTGGTGACGACTGACGACCACGGCTGGCCGCCCAACCCCGGCCCCAGTCGGACAGACAGCGCCGCTGCCTGCCGGTCGTGACGACTGACGACCACGGCTGGCCGCCCCCCCCCGGCCGGACAGACAGCGCCGCTGCCTGCCGGTCGTGACGACTGACGACTGACGGCTACGGCCGCCCCCCCGGCCGGACAGACAGCGCCGCTGCCTGCCGGTCGTGACGACTGACGTCTGACTGACCACGGCTGGCCGCCCCCCCCCCCGGCCGGACAGACAGCGCCGCTGCCTCCCAGTGACGTCACGTCGACTGCGGCTGGCTTTATCTAAGCAGGCACACCTCCACGGCCGAATGGCTGGTGAGGCGTCAATGGGTGGAAGTGTCGATTAATAACGTACGTTAAGTGGATTACATTCAGTTGGTTGCTGTTCGCAGGCAGTAGCTGTACGTTAGATGACTCAAGCAATCGATAATGAAGTCTCACAGAAAGAGAAATGGACCTTAGCTGATAGTCCAAATTACGTCAGTTAGCAATTGGCAAACTTAAATGAATATTTAATCACATCTCAAATTCGATACCAGGAGCAAGGTCGTTTCTTCCCAGTGAATCTTCAGCACACTTCCTGTATTAACACGCGCCCTGGAGGGCCTCTGAAAATTACGCGCACTGGAAGGGGGCCGGATTCCGCCCCCCCTAAGATCTCGGCTCCTAGTGAAGCTAGAGGAACGAAATTCGCAGGGTGGATGGGTACGGTAGTGAACTCTATTGTGTACAAATTTCGTGACCTTAGGTCAATATCTTCAAGGTCAAATGAGGTCAAGTTTGCAAAATGTTCTGGTATTGCGTGGCTTGGCTTGTCATCGTTATGGATCGCTGTGATTGTATTTAAATGCTCCAAAATGGGCATCAATGATGTTTTGGACATCACTAATGATGCAATGCAGATGCTGAACCCAACAGTTGACCTCAGGTCACCTATATAGCACCACTTTATCAGGTCAGTTACCTGTTTCAGTTACCGAAACCGGGCTGCCCGCCCGACTGCTCCGTCGGGCAGCTCGGAGCAATCGGCTTCGTGAAGAAAGGAATGAAGTACATGAATAAAGTATCGAAACGCAATGACAAACAGTACAAATGACAAACAGTAGTGCATTTATGACAACATTCCAGTTGATCAAGTTTGGTTCCATTAACCTGACTTGACCTCGGTGACCTAACATGATCTTGAAACTATATAGCATATCAATATACATCAAACAAGTCGCTAGTGTTGCCAAGAACACTTCCCTTTTGCGAATATACGGGAAGCGCATCAGCGCCGATTATTGTGGTCTGGCGCTATAATTTTTGTTTACTTTAGCGGCCCCTAACTTGAAAAATTTTCCGTCGATTTCCATTTTTCTTGCTTTAAACGACGCGCCGGTCATTTCTAAGCAGGTACGCGGAAAATCGCGTATATCGACCGGTAAAATCTGCAGTTATTTATGAAAAACCGGAGGGGTGGGCGGATTTCGCCCCCCCTCCAGTGCGCGTGTTAAAGCAATGATAGTACAATGTTACACTCTCTTTTGGTTAAATACACATCTAAGCTTATGGTTTATCTAAACGACGCACGAAGCAGCTGCGCCTATATGGATTGGATTGGTGTCTAGGGGCGCGTCGCCTGCCAAGGTCCCAAGGTCATTTTGCGCCCTGAGCCCATATGGCATCGCCTGCCTCTCACTCTGGCGGAGAGGGCGAACACCACGGAGAATCTAACACCGTACCTCCGGCACGCCAGATGATCAGCTTAACCACTGAGCCACCGACGCCCTGCACATCCAAACTGCTCCCACCACGCAGTCACAGCGTCACTATCCAATACAAAGTGTGTCCGGCCCGTCTCCACCGCGCACGCGAACTGCGGCGCGCCTGTCGGCCCCGCTATATGAGGCGGACGTGACCTAGAGACGCATCGCAACGACGCCAGTACTCCGAAGTAGCTCACCACCCACGCCTACATCACGCCCACGTCACAACCACCGGACGCCGACGGACGGCGCGGCGCCGAGCCGGCCAGACACAGACGCCAACCGACGACGGCACAGACCCACCGCTCACGTCACGTCACGTCACGACACGACACAACCACCGGACGCCGACAGAGGCGCGGCGCCGAGCCGGCCAGACACAGACGCCAACCGACGACGGCACAGACCCACCGCTCACGTCACGACACGACACGACACAACCACCGGACACCGATAGACGGCGCGGCGCCGAGCCGGCCAGACACAGACGCCAACCGACGACGGCACAGACCCACCGCTCACGTCACGACACGACACAACAACCACCGGACGCCGACAGACGGCGCGGCGCCGAGCCGGCCAGACACAGACGCCAACCGACGACGGCACAGACCCACCGCCCACGTCACGACACGACACAACAACCACCGGACGCCGACGGACGGCGCGGCGCCGAGCCGGCCAGACACAGACGCCAACCGACGACGGCACAGACCCACCGCCCACGCCTACGTCACGACACGACACAACCACCTCACAAAGCGACAGACGGCCTGGCGCCGAGCCGGCCAGCCACAGGCACCGACCGACGACAGCGCAGACCCACCGACGGCAATTTGCCGACGCGCACACCCACCCGCCGTCGGACGGCCGTCAAACGGCGGCGCCGCCGGCTGCCGTATTGATTTGATTGGTTGGCGGCGCGGCGGCCGAACAGCAGCTCCGCCAGCGGCACAAGTGGTCCGTGTGCGCCCCTCGCACTCGGCCGGGGGCGCCGCCAATCGTCGATCGCCGCCTCCACCCCCCCTGTCTAACTACACACAGGTTCCGCTGCTCAGAAGTGCTCTCCACAAACGGCCTGCGTTCGGAGTACGCGCCCACGTCCAACAGTTGCCGAGATACGGCAAGCGCAGTTGCAGCTTTGGCCACGGCAAAGCTGCAACTACAAAGGCGCGCATAACGGGCCCCAAAGTAACGGACCGCAGAAGCACCCATACTACAACCTATTGATGGTTCATACATACACTACGACCGCAGAAGCACCCATACAATTGGTCAAATATTTACGCAACTGGAGCAGTCACACATGCATTCGGTCAGCGTGGGAGCCGTGCTTGGGTGTTTATTGGGTGCTTGATGGACGGTTGGTGGAATATTTATGAGTATTGACCGGTGTGAGCCCGCAAAATGCGACTGTCGTACAATAGTCAAACGATGTACCGCCGTACCATACATTGCCTACACACAGTACTGTGTGTAGGCCACGTATTGTAATACGCCCGATACCGGCGTCCAATACAGCTATGCACTGCAATACGCGATCTCCAGTCAGCATTGCATGCGCAGACGGTGCGCTGTGGTGGGGCCGCCAGGGAATCTCGTGTCGTGTAAAGACGGTGCGCTGTGGTGGTGCCGCTGAGGAATCTCGTGTCGTATGAAGACGGTGCGCTGTGGTGGTGCCGCTGAGGAATCTCGTGTCGTGTAAAGACGGTGCGCTGTGGTGGTGCCGCTGAGGAATCTCGTGTCGTGTAAAGACGGTGCGCTGTGGTGGTGCCGCTGAGGAATCTCGTGTCGTGTAAAGACGGTGCGCTGTGGTGGTGCCATTGAGGAATCTCGTGTCGTGTAAAGACGGTGCGCTGTGGTGGTGCCGCTGAGGAATCTCGTGTCGTGTAAAGACGGTGCGCTGTGGTGGTGCCGCTGAGGAATCTCGTGTCGTGTAAAGATGGTGCGCTGTGGTGGTGCCGCTGAGGAATCTCGTGTCGTGTAAAGACGGTGCGCTGTGGTGGTGCCGCTGAGGAATTTCGTGTCGTGTAAAGACGGTGCGCTGTGGTGGTGCCATTGAGGAATCTCGTGTCGTGTAAAGACGGTGCGCTGTGGTGGTGCCGCTGAGGAATCTCGTGTCGTGTAAAGACGGTGCGCTGTGGTGGTGCCATTGAGGAATCTCGTGTCGTGTAAAGACGGTGCGCTGTGGTGGTGCCATTGAGGAATCTCGTGTCGTGTAAAGACGGTGCGCTGTGGTGGTGCCATTGAGGAATCTCGTGTCGTGTAAAGACGGTGCGCTGTGGAGGTGCCGCCGGGCCTGAGCAGACGCCGCCACACACTCGGCCCAGCCACGCGGAATTACTGCTCAAGCGACGCCCCTGCCGCATTTTTCTGGTCTTCCTCACAAAGCAGACGGCCAGCCGACGACGCGACCGACGGAGCAGACAATGGGGGGGGGATACACTGGCCGCCTCACCGCAGGGCGAGAGCAGTCCTCCAAGCGAGAGCAACAGAGCACAGCCCACTGGAGCGCAGTGTTAGCCGGTGAATAAACCATCAACAGCGCCGGCTTAGTTTGGCTTATTCAGTGCTACTGCTGGGAGGAGGCCGAGTCGACAGACTAGTCCATCCAATACAGAGTCCGTACACACCTCATCGGATCGATATACAGGTATCGTGGCGGGTGCTCACCGGCTTGGCTGCCAGATACAGGCGACACACTCACCAGCCTGGCTGTCAGATACAGGCGACACACTCACCGGCTTGCTCAGATACAGGCGACACACTCACCAGCCTGGCTGCCAGATACAGGCGACACACTCACCAGCCTGGCTGCCAGATACAGGCGACACACTCACCAGTGTGGCTGTCAGATACAGGCGACACACTCACCGGCTTAGCCGTCAGATACATGCGACACACTCACCGGCTTGGCTGTCAGATACAGGCGACACACTCACCAGTGTGGCTGTCAGATACAGGCGACACACTCACCAGTGTGGCTGTCAGATACAGGCGACACACTCACCGGCTTAGCCGTCAGATACAGGCGACACACTCACCGGCTTGGCTGTCAGATACAGGCGACACACTCACCAGCCTGGCTGCCAGATACAGGCGACACACTCACCAGTGTGGCTGTCAGATACAGGCGACACACTCACCGGCTTAGCCGTCAGATACAGGCGACACACTCACCGGCTTGGCTGTCAGATACAGGCGACACACTCACCAGTGTGGCTGTCAGATACAGGCGACACACTCACCAGTGTGGCTGTCAGATACAGGCGACACACTCACCAGTGTAGCTGTCAGATACAGGCGACACAATCACCAATGTGGCTGTCAGATACAGGCGACACAATCACCAGTGTGGCTGTCAGATACAGGCGACACAATCACCAGTGTGGCTGTCAGATACAGACGACACACTCACCAGTGTGGCTGTCAGATACAGGCGACACAATCACCAGTGTGGCTGTCAGATACAGGCGACACAATCACCAGTGTGGCTGTCAGATACCGGCGACACACTCACCAGCTTGGCTGCCTGGGCAGTGACGACGTCCGGGTACTGGATCAGCGCTTGGAACGAGTTGTTCTTGGTGAAGGTGACAATCTTGAGCACCTTTCCGACGCGCGAGAAGATCTGCAACAACGGCGACAGCAGCGTGGTCAGCTCAGCGCCACCACCGGCACACGCAGCCACACATCCAACAAGCGCACACTCACGCACGCACGCACGCACGCACGCACGCACGCACGCACGCACGCGCGCGCGCGCATACACGACCGACATGACCTGCGTCAGACACACGCACTGACGGTGTAGGACAGCGCCAGCCAGACGGCCTAGCGCCAGCCAGCCGGCCGCCGCCGTGACAACGGAACACACAGGCGGAATCCGCGCGGAACGACGTCGGCAGCAGGCAAATCGCCACTCGGCCGGCCGGAGAGCGCCGGTCTTAAATAGCCGGCGGCCGGGCCGTCCTCCGTCCCGCCGCCGGCTGATTATTCCCCATCGGCGGCCGACGCTCTCTAACACCCAATTACCCGCCGACGGGTGGGCGGCGGCAGAGGACCGGCAGGCTACGCCAGTGTCCCAAGATATCCTCCCCCCCCACCCCCCACCCAGCCGACAGCAGTGCCCTGGAGAGTCCAGTAATGCACGAATTGGCTCAGCAGCAGCAGCTCAAAGGACCGGCAGGCTACGCCAGTGGCACAAAATCCCCCCCCCTCCTACAGCGGTGCCCTGGGGAGTCCAGTAATGCCCGACTGAGCTAAGTATTGCCCAACAGGGCTCAATACTGCCCGACAGGACTCAGTATTGCCGGACATGGCTAAGCATTTCCCGACAGGGCTCAGTATTTCCCGACAGGGCTCAATAATGCCCGGCAGAGCTCAGTAGTGCCAGACAGTGGCGCAGCAATATCCTGAAAATACTGCAATAGCAAGTGGGAAATCAGAACCAGAAGAGAACAAAAGTTGCAGATTAACGTGAAGAGCTATACATGTGCGCCAACTTGGTGTCAAACAGCGCCATTTAATCATTCGTGTGGAGATAATACTCCGGGAAGCACAGCACTCCGGAGGGTAAAGATCCGAGGAAGGATCCCTTCAAAACCTGCGGTATCAACAGTGCCCAGGAATGATTTAAAATGCTTAGGGATCGCAGTAGTGTTGATTGTCCGGCAAGGACTCGGCCGTGCTAGGGAGAAACCCAACAAAACACTGGCGTCTTGCGCAGCCACAGGATTGACCCCCCACCCACACGCCGAAAGCAATGCTATCCAGGGCACCACACAACACGAACTGAGTCGGCCACCACTGGACCCGGTTCCAGTTTGGAAAACCACCGAATTGAGTGGCCAACAGCCGAATAGCCGCCGTCGACACGCAGCAAACGGCGGCCATTTCTTGTCCGGCGATTAATCATCATGATACACGCAGGCCGGCCGACACAACTGCGGCAGAACAACGGCGGCAGAACAACGGCGGCAGAACAACGCGCGCCCCGACGTACGCCAGTCATTAGCCGACACAGAGGGCGCCAGGATCGATCCGGCGGATTTCCAGCGCGACACACCACACGACTGGCGCGACACGATAGCCAATGACCGGCCGACTGCACGACACACTTCCTCCGCGGCTCCTCGGGCGGGTGCGAGGCGAGGCGACTTCCGCGCTGTTCAATCTTGCACAACTGCACAAACTCGGTACCGATAGGAATTTAGGAGGTCGCGTCGCCGGGCGGCACGGCCGACAAAGACAATTTCCAGGTAATAGGGTCGGCGTTCGGGCCGAACGACCCTCGTTTGTTCGTCGGTCTCGACAGCGGGTCCCGAACCCGCCACTGCCGCCACACGGCACCAACACACTGGCGCGCCAATTGCAGCAGCGCCGTCCGGCGGCGGTATACGGAACCACTAGTTCGTTATAATGATGTTGGTCATCACCGACCAACCCGCCCTGCAAGCAATCCCATCCTCTATGCTATGTTACTCTCGTGTCCACTCGGTGTATTGAGGGGAATCAGCCTGTCACCAGTTAGTTAGTTAGTTAGTTAGTTAGTTAGTTAGTTAGTTAGTTAGTTAGTTAGTTAGTTAGTTAGTTAGTTATTAGGGCGCTCTGTCTTCAGGACAATGTGTCACCGAGCTTGTACAGCGATAATGGTCTGCAATATAACTGGGGTAGCATGGTTTATTCTTGTTGTGGTCATTTTTTGCCAGGCGACCAGCTAAGCCCAATAATGGACCAGGTGTAGGTCGAGAGGTGTGGTCAGGATCATGCGTGGTGGCGGTGGTTGTGACTGTACGACGCACTCAGCAGCTGAGACCATGACGTCGTACGACGTCGCCTGCCTCTCACCCTGGCAGGAAGGGCGGGCGACGCGAGGGATCGAACCCCATACCTCTGGCTTGCCAGACGCTCAGCTTAACCACTGAGCTACCGACGCCCCAGGATCATGCGTGGATAAATTTGGAAATGATTCGTCGGGCTCGATGCATGGAGGCAATGAGAGTTGCGAAGTTGGTTGGTCGGATCCACCCCATGGAATCCCGGGGAAAATAACCTGCATTGAAGGAGGGGGAATTATAACGCGAGAAACAACGCGGCCTACATCCCCTACTCGACAGTGTGTCAAAAACTGACAACCACAAACAGCGTGGCCCACATTCTTGTACCATCCTCAATGTCATAAAACTCAGATCACTATCCACACCCGCCAAAAACATACCCAAGCACGTTTTCACAATAATTAATATAAACAAAAAGAAGAAAACGTCGCCACGGATTATAGAATGAGCTGAATTATCTGACCGCGTCCTGCGCAATCGAGCGTGTCAAGTTCGCCAACCGCACTCCGCAGAGGGAATAGCTAGCTGGCACACACTGCAACTGAAACACATCTACAACACCACGCACCAAATAACCGGCTGAAGTATTGAGTAGCCCAGACAATCTAAGAATACACGTAAACGAATCGTTCGATTTCACGGTCGAGTTAGTTGGATATTTGCGAGAGACTAGTGTCTTCCGGCTATGGCCGACTGCGTAACGGTTACTCTTCTCGACAGCCGACGGTGTTTCCCAGAAAGGGAGGGCATAGCAGAGTGAATCGGCTAAGTCGGTCTCGCCAAACTCAACAAAATAATACAGCTCCAGCGCCTCAGCCGCCATAAAACCCTGGAATACATCATCTAAGCATGTTTGGAACCTCACCTAAACTGAAGTATTTAGACAACAAATTGCAAAGCAGCTCAGCTTTCCATCTGTGCCCGTAGAGTGCCTCAGAGACCATACACTGGATGATAGCTTGCCGACATATCAAGAGTAGACTAGGTAGTTAGCCCCTTCATTGCTTGATCGCTCACAGCTACGGATATTAATTTGGAGCCTTCCACGCCTAATGCATATACTCATTGTTGTACTCATTGTTGGCAATATTTCATCAGCATAATGTGCCAAGAAGAAGCGTGGAAAATATTACCATCATTCGGCAGAAGTATGGTTTCAACAACTCATACAAATAGCGTTTTGCTCATATGAAGACTGAAAATTCGAAAGAAATAAAACGACACCTATAATTCGGCTCCGGCTCTTCTTCTGGGTACACAATTTTCATAAAAGCCAATATTTCTATGACACTGTGCACCCTCGGGAAAGCCCCGAGCCGAAAATTATCCCACACTCACCCGCTACGTGTCACGGGCCAGCGCGGTGGCCAGGTGAGCACACCCGGCCAGTCCGGCTGCCCAATGAGCCGGCACCGGGCCGGCTGGGCCCACGTCAGGCACGAGCTGTTCGGTCAGATCAATGACACCACACGGGTCGCAGCGCACAAACCTCGACCGCGGCCGTGTTTACCTTGTCGGCCAGCACACACAGCAATTTGGAGTGGGAGTGGTGGTGGTGGTGGTGGTGGTGGTGGTGGCGGGGGGGGGGGGGGGGGGGCGGGACGTCGGCGCAATTTGTGGCCACACACTTTGTGTCCTGCCCGCCGATCGTGTGTGCGCATAACGCCCCGGCAATTCCGATTGCAATCGATACGACGACGCGCAGAAAACACAGGCCGCTCGAGTCACGAAGCTGGCCGGACGGGCCGTTCCGACGACTCCACGACGAGTCCCTGCGGCGGCCCGACTTTCGGTCTCGTGTGGGGAGAAAATTTGGCCGCCCCGCGGGCCGACAAACTCCCATGTCAGGCCGAGAACCACCGCCCAGGCAGACACTTCAAACTCCTGCGGAACAACGGTGCCGACCGTCGGATTCACAAGGCAGCCACTTCGCAGATCACCACGCTAGTCCTGAACACCAGACCAGGATTGCCGTCGACCCACGAGCACCGCACAGGCCGCTTCGGGCACAGTCGAGCTGAGCAAGCTGAGCAAGCAAAGCAAGCAAAGCAAGCAAAGCAAGCAAAGCAAGCAAAACAAGCAAAGCAAGCCAAGCATGCGGTTGGCTCACGCCTGTCCAGTCGATTCCGTTTTGGTTGGTTATTGGTTTTACGACACGTCGACCGTTGAGTCATGTAGCGTCACCAATCTCTCACGCCGATTGATCGCGGGCGAAGAGTAGCTAGCGACAGGCGAGACTCCAACCCACAACCTTTCGATTGTGAGACGAGCATCTTACCCCTAGACCACTCGTGCCCTCGATTCCGTTTTCGCGCGGCGACAACACTGCTGCGCGGCAGCAGTCGCCGCCGTCAGCCCGGCACGATGCGGCGTCCGTCCACCTGGCGGCGGCCTCCTGCCGCAGCTGTCGCGTGGCGCCACGTGACGCGTCACATTCCGCCGACAGACTGCGCCCTCCGGCAACGTCACGCCCGCGCGCCCTTCACGGATCGCAGAGCACGCGCCGGACAGCCTCCTGCCGCATCGAACACGTGTCGGAAACCGGCCGCCATGTCGGCAGATGCAGAGGGGGAGGGGGATCTCCGCGAGGAGTGCAACACCGTCCGGATGGCGGCGGAATGGCCGAGCGTCGGTCTGTTGCACCGTGCACCCCCCCCCCCCCGGACACACCTGCCGATTACAGGACACCAGGCTGTCCGGTGCTGTTCCCGGGACGGAAGACCGAGCTGAGCCGTGCACATTCCCCAGACACCGGCGGCCACATATGTCCATTAAAGAACACCCGGCTTTTCCACGGTATTCTCGGGATCTCGAAATCCCCATAAACCGAACGTCCAAGAACAGACGTCTGCGCGTCCCAGGATATCACTACGCTGGTAACACCGCCCACGTCCCAGCATCTCTAAATGGGAGCCGGATGTGGTGCTCACCGTACGGGCATATTGTCACAGTCTCGACAAGTGGCTACCGCGACATGCGTTCTCACTTTCCAGATAAAGTCGGAAGTGTGTTTTGCTTTGTTGCCCACAGCCCAGCACGAGCCCCCCCCCCCCCAGACTCGACTGCAAGCAAACACGGCGAGCACGGCCGCATCGTGTCGGCAGACGCCCACCGCCAAATTGTAAATAGCAAACCAGATTAGACCGCACTGGGCTGCATCCGTGTGGCTGCTGATTGTGACCAGAGCTCAGTCTGAGGCCCGGCCGTGACGGTCTGACGGTGCCGGCGGAAGCTCGGCGGCACAGGACCACTTCCGTCTTCCATCGCACCACCGCATCCGTTGCAGGAGACAGTCATCGAAGGGCGCACACCTGGCTCCGATGGCCGTCACAGCTGGTGGCCAGGGAGTCGTATCTCGCGCAGAGGATCGTGCACCGAAGGCTGCCACACCTGGCACCGAAGGCCACCACACCTGGCACCGAAGGCCGCCATACCTGGCACCGCATGCCGCCATACCTGGCACCGAAGGCCGCCACACCTGGCACCGAAGGCCGCCATACCTGGCACCGCATGCCGCCACACCTGGCACCGAAGGCCGCCACACCTGGCACCGAAGGCCGCCATACCTGGCACCGAAGGCCGCCATACCTGGCACCGAAGGCCGCCACACCTGGCACCGAAGGCCGCCACACCTAGTGCCGAAAGCTGCCACACCCAGTGCCGAAAGGTGCCACACCTAGTGCCGAAGGCTGCCACACCCAGCACCGAAGGCTGCCACACCCAGCACCGAAGGCTGCCACACCTGGCACCGAAGGCCACCACACCCAGTACCGAAGGCCGCCACACCTGGTACCGAGGGCTGACACACCCAACACCGAGGGCTGACTGACGAAGGGCTGACACACCTGGCACAGAAGGCCGCCACACCTGGCACCGAAGGCCGACCCCGACCGGCGAGTCTCGCCGCCGATCGATGGTGCGGTGCGGCGCGGTGCCGGTGCCGGTGCCCGTCCTGTGTCGGCCCGTCACGGTGTCTGTGTGACGAGGCCGACACAACAGGCTCGCGCACAATGGCACCAGCCGGCGCCGCCGACTCGTCGCATTACCGGATCACCGGTACCTGGCCGCGGCGCCGCCGAACCGGCAGCCGCGGCTGGTGCGGAAGCGTGCCGCTCGCCTACCGTACAGACCCCGCGTCGCCGACGCCAGGCTGTGTTCCGGGCGAAAATGTGCGTAGTCGGCAGCGAAGGCGTATTCTTGCACCTGCACTTCTTTCCAATGAAGTTCCTTCACTCCTCACGTCTTTGCGCACTTCCCGTCTTTGCGTCAAGGCTTGTATTTTAAGCCGTTTTCATTACTTTGAGCCTAATTGATGATATCAAATGACAGTCTTACCCTCACAAGTAGTTCTCTGCCACGTTCACTTCAAAGTGTTGTTTTCCTTTGACGAAAGCTCCTCTGCGATGCGCACACCAGAGAGGAACAGTCCGGCCTCGGCAGTCACGGGCAGTCATCCACCGACCTCCACCAAATACGGCGGCACGTGCACACCGGATGTGGCACACAATGGACGGAAAGCCCCGGTAGGACCGGCGAGCTTTTTCACCGTTATTTGAAATATATACCGGGCTTTCAACCCATTTGTTCATCTGTTGCTGCATTGCGAAATGGAAAAACATAAAAGTTCAAAAACAGGTAATCAGAGGAAATTTAAATAGTATACTGCACATGCTTAAACACCTAATGATTACGTGCATTGCGCTTCATTCTGACATTCCAGCCTTCGTCCTGCCATTCAACACGGTGAAGATACAACCATAAATTGCTCTACAATATCTCGCGTGCTATTCGTTGAAAATAGCAGATGACCAAAGGCATTGATTAATAGCTCAAACATATCACTGGCATGTTTTTTGCAAAAGCAAGACTTGTCATTGCAAGCAATACAAGCAATGTTTAAATCGATTTCCCCACACATTGAACAATATAAAATGGCTGGAGCCAGATTAAAATGAGTCAAAAACTGGAAGTGCAATACATGGTTCAAGATGACTCAGTAGTGCCAATATTTACCTAAAATATATGTGATATGTATGGTCATAAAATCAATCTACCTCAATTTCCTCAAAATATATTCACCCAAAATGCATGCGAAAGCGAGCTCGCTTGGAAATTTATTAATTTGTATTAGTAGGCTTCAATAGTTCACAACACAATTCTGAAATAGAAACGAACTTAAAATACAGTGCTTAATGCTGAACCTCATAATCCAAAGAAACCAATGAAATTGTGACAATCAACAAGATGTACTCATCCATCCTTAAACAATCTGCAACATGTTGCATACCACACATTTGATTCATACCATTGTTATATTCACAAATGAACATTACAATATTCGTCAATATTCAAGCTTCATATCGGGTCCGCGGGGGGGGGGGAGAATGAGCTTAGGCGGCCGGACGATAGAGGTCATTTGCGCTGCCTTTAAAGCGAGTGGGTTTTGCAAGCAAGTCTGAAGCAAGTGTACATTTGCGTTGGGGAGTCTTACGTTTTAGTGCTTGTGACATTAAGATGCTGAGAGGTGGGGGCATCTCCCAGATGTTAAGGTAGTTAGCTTTACTTTGCTCCTCCGTAAGACAATCAGTAGCTGGGGTGAGGGAGGGGTGACGAGAAAGTTGATTTTGACAGGATGCCGGCATTAGCCTACTCTTGTCGAAACGCACAGTGACGTTTACCGTGCGGACAAGGAAGTAATTGTAAACACCGCCTATCACGCCGGCTGCCGCGTATCTGTTGTAAGTAGTAGTTAGCAGCAGCATGTTTTCATGCCGGATTGTATGCGAGGTTAGTACAGTGTTTTTGAATTCGGCTCATGTACGTCCGTTGTACCTCTGGGTAGCCGTTTGTTTTGAATTGCAAGGCAAATCGGGTCATCTAGGCCCGATGGCACCTCTGGGCAATGGTCTTACGTTGTTAACTTTAAAGAAGTCGGCTCATCTACGTCCGACGGGACCGCCATGTAGCCACTTCAAATGTGAAAGCGATTCGGCCCAAATACGTCAGATGCCATTCGTGGGTGGCTATTTACACTATTCCTACTAGTGTATGCGCGGGCATGCATTGCGTGTTGGAGTGCGTGTTGGAGTGCGTGTTGGAGTGCGTGTTGGAGTGCGTGTTGGAGTGCGTGTCGAAGCGCGTGTTGGTGGCGCTGTGTCCACAATGCTCCTGCTGGTTCAGTGGCGTACAGATAGCCAAATTGGAGGATTTCTGAGTGCTTGTCACCCAGAAGCGATGGAAGCGAGATGATGATGCACTCTTTTTGGCAGCAGGCATTAAATGATCATCTTTGAGCGTGAAGACTACAGTCTAGCAGGATGTGGCCTGTACGTAATGTGGTGTTGCCGGTGTTGCAATGTGTTGTATAATGGCCACCCTCCAGTTGAGGCTGTGCTAGTTTGGTGCAACCAGTTAGCCTAGTGTCTAGTGAGGATGCCTTTCTTTTGACGGTGTGATTGATTTGATGTGATCCATTTCCCTATCGATGGTTTGATGTGAGTGTGGTTGGAACTGCGAGGCGTAGAGTTGCGTTGTATCCCTGTGTTCTAGTGATGCTTACGTATGTGGAGTTGTAGAAGTGCGCGGCAATAGTCTACCGAATATTGCATGTTGGGATAAGCGGTCAGTGCTTGGGCTTGCTTTGCCAGCCGATCTACTTGTTCGTTTCCTGTGATGTTGGCGCGGCCCGGAATCCAGAGGAAAGAAAAGTTGCATACGTTGTGGGCCACGGCTTGTTCGATTCGAGCAATGGCTGGATGTCGGCAGTCGTGTGTCTGGCTAATTGACTGAAGGACTGATTTGGATTCCGAGCAAATTACTGCGTTTCTCGTTTGATGCCTCTTTATAATGGAGATAGCGACCAGAATAGCCATGCTGCAGCGGGGTAGATGAAAAAATTATCCGGTAAGATGCTTGGAAAGCATAAGGCCAGTGATGCGCCAGTGCCAAATTTGACTTCTTGTTTTTAGCCATTCGTGAATACGAGTGTTTTGTGATTGTTAACAAGAGCGAATTTGTTGGAAGGAGCCAAGAGTTTCCACCGATGTGATATCCGATTTCGCTTCTGAAAGCATGTACTCGACCTTTGGTTGACCGAGGGTCCAGAACGGCCAGAATGGCCGAGCTGCAGTGGCTGCTATTGTGAGGCTAAAATCTGAAAGAGCCGTGGAAATCTCTGAACATTAAATGGAGACAGTTTGCGTCCAAAGCGGCTCTTGTCGTATCTGTCAGGCTTAAAGCATCGCTGTGCCGGGTGATCTTCAATGGATTCGAGTTTAACGTGGTAGCGGCACAGCTGTTGTGTCCTCTTGAGGCATAGGGAAGGTGTGTTTGACTCTACTAGAAGACTGGTTATCGGTGTGGCGCTGAGGGCTCCTGTGGCTGCTTTGATGCAGTTGCTTTGAATGGTTTATAACTATTTGCTAAGTGCTGGCGAGATGGTGGCACAGATGGTGCTGTCGGGTCGATGGCGGAATGGGATGGGTCGAATGATTGACTCTTAGTTGGTTGGTTATTGGTTTTACGACACGTCGACCGTTGAGTCATGTAGCGTCGCCAATCTCTCACGCCAATTGGTCGCGGGCGAAGAATAGCGACAGGTGAGACTCGAACCCACAACCTTTCGATTGTGAGACGAGCATCTTACCCCTAGACCACTCGTCCCCCGAATGATTGACTCTTAGAGTTGGTTGGTTGGTTATTGGTTTTACGACACGTCGACCGTTGAGTCATGCAGCGTCGCCAATCTCTCACGCCGATTGGTCGCGGGCGAAGAGTAGCGACAGGTTAGACCCGAACCCACAACCTTTCGATTGTGAGACGAGTATCTTACCCCTAGACCACTCGTCCCCGAATGATTGACTCTTAGAGTCGCAGTAGTGTTGTCCTGTAGCCGACCCAGTCCGTGGTTGCAGGTGCATGGAGTAGGTTGATGCGCTCCGCGCATTTCTTTGAAATGGTAGCGATACGTGTATTGAAGTGAAGGTTTTGGCCCAAGTTTACTACCACGAACTTTAAACTTTTCACCTGTTCGATAGCTTTGTCGTCGATGTTAAGGAAAGTTGTGGGTGTGGGGCGGAAGCGACTATATGTAACTGGCCCATTTTCTGCGGACAGGTGAAGCCCCAAGTTTTGGACCACTTTGTTATGCGGTCTAGAGCTGTTTGAATGGTTTCCTCAGCTGTTAGGAGCATTTTGCCGTTGTCCAGATGGCGTAAAGTAAACATTGAAGTGATGTTCCGGTGTGATCAGCAAGTATATCGTTAATCATGAGGAAGAAGCTTGGCGAGAGCACGCTCCCTTGTACCAGGCCCTGATCCTGAGGAAGTTGAGAATGAACTGTGCCATGTGTCCGCGTAGGCCTATCTTGTGGTGCTTGTGTGTTAGTACGGACTTTTGTACTCGATCGAACGCGGCAGCGATGTCTAAGTATGCAGCTATTGTTGTGCGTTTGATGCGTGGACCACTTTTGATGTCGTGCACTACCCTAATGAGATCGTCTGTCGTTGATTTTTGACGCTGGAAGCCGCACTGAAATGCGTCGGGCAGGGCGTTGTGTTCTATATCGGGTCCTATCAAACCCACCTGATGTATGATCAAATTGTTATATAAACGTCGGTGCGCCGCTTCTGGCACCAAACTACACTCGTTAGTTGCTTTGTAAGATTCGGTGTTGACTGCAAGCTACCTGGCACAAGAAGTGAAACAATAGATCACCAATGTATGACAATTTATGGCAAAATAACGCTGGAACAGCGCCATACGCTGACGGCAAGTCGTAAATGATACAAGAACCTGGCCCGTTTCGGCGTAGTGCGCCACCAACAGCTCAGCTAATTATGACCGCGTTCCAAGCTGCCGTCTTTGCCTCTATCTTCGTGTTCGATGTCTATCGGTATGTGACGTCGCGAGACGAAGAGACAAGAAAGATACGTTCACAACGTTAAAGGCAGCCTGCCACGATTATGCTTGCAGAAACAGAGGAACTCAAATCACATCTAAATAATTTAAGCTACAGGTACAAATGCATCATATTGCAAAGCGCGCGAAGGACTCGCCATGCACAATGAAGACATTTGCCAGAGCGCACTATCGCGTGCCTTTAGCTGAACTGATATGCTGCGTTCTTTTCAGTGATCCTTGTTGAACGCCATGCAATCCTTGTGATGGGCGAGTGGAGTGTCAGCTGGCAGTATTTTCGAAATCCGTGACGCTTCCCAGCTCATCGTTGCACATTGCACATTTTCTGTTTTACTAATGTCACAGGCACTTCGCATCATCTTTGCAGGCCTTCTTCATTCTCAAAACACGAATAAAGATCAATCTCGTCTTACCAAGGCTCTGTTATATTACCATGCGTTCACAGGCAACAAGATCATGGCAACCAACGCTTCTTAAAATACGCAGGTTAATACGCCTTAATATACCCCTTAACACGCGCACTGGAGGGGGGGGGGCGAAATCCGCCCACCCCTCCGATTTTTCGCAAATAACTGCAAATTTTACCGGTCGATATACGCGATTTTCGGTGTACCTGCTTAGAAATGAACGGCGCGTCGTTTAAAGCAAGAAAATGGAAATCGCCGATTTTTTTCTCAAATTAGGGGCCGCTAAAGTCAAAAAATGTTATAGCGCCAGACCACAAAAATCGGCGCTGATGCGCTTCCAGTATACTGACAAAAGGGAAGTGTTCTAGGCAACACTAGCGACTTGTTTGATGCATATTGATATGCTGTATAGTTTCAAGGTCATGTTAGGTCACCAAGGTCAAGTCAGGTCAAGTTCATGACAGGTTAATGGAACCAAACTTGATCAACTGGAATGTTGCCATAAATGCACTACTGGTTGTCATTTGTACTGTTTGTCATTGCGTTTCCATACTTTATTCATGTATTTCACTCCCTTCTTCACGAAGCCGATTGCTCCGAGCTGCCCGACGGAACAGCTCCAGTTACCGGAACCGGCGGGCGGCCGGTTCCGGTAACTGGAACAGGTAACTGACCTGATAAAGTGGTGCTATATAGGTGGCCTGAGGTCAAATGTTGGGTCTAGCATCTGCATTGCATCATTAGTAATGTCCAAAACATCATTGATGCCCATTTTTGAACATTTAAACACAATCACAGCGATCCATAACGATGACAAGCCAAGCCACGCAAAACCGGAAAATTTTGCCAATCTGACCTCATTTGACCTTGAAGATATCGACCTAAGGTCACAAAAATTGCACACAATAGAGTTCACTACCGTGCCCATCCACCCTGCGAATTTCGTTCCTCCAGCTTTACTAGGAGCCGAGATCTTAGGGGGGGGGGGGCGGAATCCGCCCCCCTCCAGTGCGCGTAATTCTCAGAGGCCCTCCAGGGCACGTGTTAATACGCCTTACACCCTCAACCTAGGGGACAGCAAAATTGTGGCTATCATGCTTTGATACTCAGTGTCCAAGTCATTCAGTTGCATCATTAATGGTCACTTGACAATCGGTGGCCAAGTAGCTTGCAGTCACCACCAAATAAGTCTTAAAATTAGAGTCCTGGCTGAAGACGAAAACAGTGCAACAAACAATGGTCAGGTGGGCCATTATATTGCTTCTAAAGTAGATTGTTGTGAAGCTTGAAGACTGAACAAAATTAGTTCGGATTCCTTATTCTGCTAGTGGTATGGCATGATTACTACATACACGGTAGAGCACTTTATAACTGATTGGATACTGAATAAATCAAAGCATGATAGCCACAATTTTGCTGTCCCCTAGGTTGAGGATGTAAGGCGTATTAAGGGGTATTAACCTGCGCATTTTAAGAAGCGTTGGTTGCCGTGATCTTGTTGCTTGTGGACGCATGATAACATAACAGAGCCTTGGTTAGTAAGACGAGATTGACCTTCATTCGTGTCTTGAGAGTGAAGGCCTTCAAAGATGATGCGAAGTGCCTGTGACATTAGTAAAACAGAAAAAATGGTGCTGCCATACATGCAAAAAAAACATGCACTGCAAAACCGGTCTTTTCATCGGGCTTCAGTGCAGTTTTACGAGGCCCAGCAGGGCTCAGCCACGGCAGACCGGCCAGGTCCGCGCCTGGGTCCAAAAATGTCGGACATTCGCCACCTCTGGGACACCAACCGGAGCGTGGTTGGTTGGTTATTGGCTTTACGACACGTCGACCGTTGAGTCATGTAGCGTCGCCAATCTCTCACGCCGATTGGTCGCGGGCGAAGAGTAGCGACAGGTGAGACTCGAACCCACAACCTTTCAATTGTGAGACGAGCATCTTACCCCTAGACTACTCGAACCGGAGCGTGGGGAGACGGCGTCCAGTGGACGCGGGTCGGCCCATTCGGCGTCGACCTGACCCGGTGTCAGTGACCGACGCGCCCGGGCGAGCGGCGGTGCTTCTCGCGGCCGGCACCTGACCGCGGGCGCAGCACGCCGGCCGGCCACGTGCGGCCTCGCGCCACCGACACGCCACACCCAGCCGGCGGGCCGTGGACACCGCGCCGCCGGCCGGCCGCGCCCTGCCCTGCCCGGGCGCAGCGTCGCTCTCGGCGGCCGCGACAGCCCCCTCTCGGGGGACACTGCCGATGAGCTCCGCGGCGAGCCACCGGCCGCCCAGACGCGGCCACGTCGCGGCCGCCCACGTCTCCACAACATCACAGACTCAACCTGGATTAGCCCTTGCGGCTCATTAAGTCTGAACACTATGGCTTCATCGCCGCTGCCACCGGGGCAGTGCACGCGCTGACGCCGCCGCCGGCGAAGGACACCCCTGTGCCGCGCGTGTCTCGACCGGCCCCGGCCGAGTCGCGCCGTGCTCACCTGTTGCAGCACGTCCAGCGTGACCGGGTACACCATGTGCTCGATGATGACCCGCAGCACGGTGTTCGGGCCGCCCTGGGTGTCTCCGCCGGACATGGACTGTGCCGCTTGCAGGGCCGCCTGGGCAGAAGCGTTCTGGGGACGGACGGGCGCGACGGTCACACACCAACAGGGCAGCGACTGGGCAGAAGCGGTCTGGGGACGGACGGGCGCGACGGTCACACACCAACAGGGCAGCGACTGGGCAGAAGCGGTCTGGGGACGGACGGGCGCGACGGTCACACACCAACAGGGCAGCGACTGGGCAGAAGCGGTCTGGGGACGGACGACCGCGGGGGTCACGTGTGGAGTGTAGCACAGAGGGCGACCGAGCCCGATGAGCCAACAGACAACACAGCCGACAAAGCTTGAACATCGGATAACACATATCGAATAGGCAAGACAGAAACCCTGAGATAAAAACATGGTAAAAGGTAGCCGAACAGGTAACCACCACACATAGGAAGAGAAAAGCACACATCGCAAAACCAAACAGACAGGAATGCAGAGATAGACAGACAGAGACAGACAGGGTCAGACAGGGACAGACGTGCATACACACAGGGACAAACAGACAGAGAACACGCAAGGAAAATCAGTAATCCGGTCAGCATCAGCATCAATAATCTGAGCTTCGCACGCAGTGAAACGATTAGCATCCGAGAACACAGGTCGGATCGTGACCGATAACGAGACGCGCTCGCCGCCCCCGCCCCCAGGAGCGCGGACGAGTGGCGGTGTACAGCACCTGACCGGATCGGCTGTACCGCACAGTGACGCAGTCCGGGTCGTAGGATGGCCAGACCGGGCCATGAGCGTGTGAACACTGCACTCCAGCCGCAGGCGCACCGCCACGTCTGGACGTAGGATGGCCAGACCGGGCCATGAGAGTCTGAACACTGCACTCCAGCCGCAGGCGCACCACCACGTCTGGACGTAGGATGGCCAGACCGGGCCATGAGCGTGTGAACACTGCACTCCAGCCGCAGGCACACCACCACGTCTGGACGCAGGATGGCCAGACCGGGCCATGAGCGTGTGAACACTGCACTCCAGCCGCAGGCACACCACCACGTCTGGACGTAGGATGGCCAGACCGGGCCATGAGCGTGTGAATACTGCACTCCAGCCGCAGGCGCAACACCACGTCTGGACGCAGGATGGCCAGACCGGGCCATGAGCGTGTGAACACTACACCAGCCGCAGGCGCACCACCAGGTCTGGACGTAGGATGGCCAGACCGGGCCATGAGCGTGTGAACACTGCACTCCAGCCGCAGGCGCACCACCACGTCTGGACGTAGGATGGCCAGAAAGGGCCATGAGAGTGTGAACACTAGACCAGCCGCAGGCGCACCACAACGTCTGGACGGAGGATGGCCAGACCGGGCCATGAACGTGTGGACACTACACTCCAGCCGCAGGGGCACCACCAGGTCTGGACGACAAAGAAGGTCATGGGTGACACGACGCGGCATTGCCGCTACGTGCCGACCGCTAGCGATTCGATCACGGCCAAACGTGGCACGGCAGCCGCCGACCGTGGTGTGTCGGGGTGGCCGCGGGGGCATCACGGACAGGCGGTGGGACACACCAGCAGTGGTGTGTCGGTGCCGCCCCGGGGGCATCACGGACAGGCGGTGGGCCACACCAGCAGTGGTGTGTCGGGGCGGCCCCGGGGGCATCACTGACAGGTGCGCGCCACACCAGCAGCGACAGCACACACCACGTTTCACCGCCAACCTACAGCACACCCCACGTTTGACCGCCGACCTACAGCACACCCCACGGCTGACCGCCGACCTACACCACACCCCACGGCTGACCGCCGACCTACAGCGCACCCCACGTCTGACCGCCGACCTACACCACACCCCACGGCTGACCGCCGACCTACAGCACACCCCACAGCTGACCGCCGACCTACAGCACACATCACGTCTGACCGCCGATCTACAGCACACCTCACGCTTGACCGCCGACCTACAGCACACCCCATGACGCCATTTCTGTCTAATTTGGGCGAGGCACAGAGCAAAACATTCTATGCGTTTCGCCTATATGCTATGCGTGTCACAAACATTCTACGTCGTCCGGCCCCCCTGCGAACACCAAAAGGAGCAGACTAGCTTTGATCTGACGTCATCCGGTGACATAAACATACAATCTTCGTTGTCCGGGGCGCTGCGAAAACACAGTCAGTGTTGTGCCCATCGCGTTCGAGCCAAACCCATTCATTGCGCGTGCGAATGATTGATGTATTTGCGGCGATGGTCGATCGTAACTACATACACGGCTGCCCAGCTGGTCAATACAGTCTGTAAATATTGCGGAAATGCCCTCCGAGAACAGACAACATGGGCACAGTTGGTTGACGAGACGG
The DNA here is from genome assembly GCA_034440615.1 of Ashinkailepas kermadecensis. NCBI lineage: Eukaryota > Metazoa > Arthropoda > Thecostraca > Neolepadidae > Ashinkailepas > Ashinkailepas kermadecensis. The sequence goes on along the minus strand of JAOTOM010004782.1, from coordinate 320,922 downwards.
GACGGGACGGGACGGGACGGGACGGGACGGGACGGGACGGGACGGGACGGGACGGGACGGGACGGGACGGGACGGGACGGGACGGGACGGGACGGGACGGGACGGGACGGGACGGGACGGGACGGGACGGGACGGGACGGGACGGGACCAGATGAGACGACACGAGACGCGAACGTGCCGATCGGGACGGAAATGAGGAAGACACTGAATAGAACGGTACTAAACGGTCTAGGACCAGACAAAGCGGAGGGGCTGGTCGGACCGGAGACGGGGACGGGCGGGGATGTGAAAGACACCGAATGAATACGCACAAGAAATGGCACTAAACGGGACAGAGCGACCCAGGACGTGGCGAGGGCGCGGCGGGGACTCACGGCGTTCGAGTGCGTCTGGTCGGTCTTGAGCTCCTTGTGGTTGGAGAACTGGACGTACACGGAGCGGCCGCGCAGCTGGGCCGTGCCGTTGGCGAAGTAGGCCACCATCTGGGTGGCGGCCACCTCGTCGGCCATCTCCAGGAACGCCTGCAACAGGTGGAGCGACGTCACACCGGGACCCGGGGCCACACCGGGGCGTCACAAGTAGTCCCGGGGCGTCACAGGGGTGCGACATCACACCGGGACCTGGAGCGTCACACGTAGTCCCGGGGCGTCACAGGGGTGCGACATCACACCGGGACCCGGGGCGTTACACCGGGGCGTAACACGTAGTCCCGGGGCGTCACAGGGGTGCGACATCACACCGGGACCCGGGGCGTTACACCGGGGCGTCACACGTAGTCCCGGGGCGTCACAGGGGTGCGACATCACACCGGGACCCGGGGCGTTACACCGGGGCGTAACACGTAGTCCCGGGGCGTTACATGGGCGTCACACGTAGACCCGGGGCGTCACGCAGGCGCGCGGCCACCGCCTCAGTGCGCAGCACCCTGCCGTCCGCGGCCGACCTGCCAGCGACCTGCCGGCCGCGGCCTGCCTCACGGCCAGCTCAGTACCACACGTGACGTCACGATATTGAACCGGCACACAGCCGGACACGGTACCGCGACCCGAAAATAAAACAGATTGGCCGCCTTATCTGGAGGGGCCGCATGACACAAGCCGGCCGCGATATTGGGCGTGTTCAGGGGATCACAAGCACACCAATCCATATGGCTCGGAATTGTTCTAGGTTCAAATCCACCACTTTCCTCACAAAACACGTCATACGAGGGCACACACGAAGCAAAAAAAACGTTCAGTAAATAGTAAGAAAACAGCATACATCAACGTGGTAAAAACAGCATAGAAAACAGCCTGCAAACTGGCAAACATGACTGACTATGATGAATTGGAGTATATGGGCGCGTCGACCGCCAGGATCATTTTGCACCAATACCTGTGTTTATAGGCCATCTACCACGCTCCTATGGTAGTCAGTAATTATGAGCGTGTGCGAAGTCCGTCGCGGGTCTGTCGTACTCCATCATCGCCTGCCAAGCAGACACGGCCGGACATCACTCACACCCAGTTCCGAACGCCGGGAGCCGCACAGCTCTGTTGACCCGACCTACTCCCGGGCACAGAATGCCCACAGCCTGGCGGCGGCTCTTTGTTGACTCGACCCGCGCCCCGGGCGACCGCCCCGGGCGACCGCACCGAGCGAGAACTGCACAAAAGTGATGCATGGCCTCGGGCACAACAATTTCCGCCGGGAATGCCAAATCCGGCCGCCAGCCGCCGTGCAGGCCGGCGGGCACGGCTGCAGCGAGCGAACGGCGCCGACGGCCACGCGCCTGGACAGCCCGCACACGGCGCCGCTCATCGCGCCAGTGACGCCGCGACTGGCAAACAAACCGGCCGACGCGCCGCGCCTGCTGCAAGAACAGCACGGCATTTAGTCAGTTATTTGGGCTTTAGGGCGTGTCGACAACCATGGTCATATTGCGCCCAGAACAACATGGCTTTCTGGATTGTTCATTGCACAGAAGTTGCTTGGTTTGCGCGGCGATTGACAAGTGCGTTGTGTTGATGGCGGTAGTGGTTCGGTGCTTTGGGTTCTAGATACGCAACAACTTAGTGACTGTCACCTGGGCTAGCAGTGTGACAACAAGGAACCATGGCAAACATACTTATTAATTTGGCTTTGAAGAAAACCATGCTCTTAATTTTGTTCTGCTATTTCTATTCCTAAAATTTCACTTAACTTCAGAAGTCTTAGATCAAACGAAGCTACCATGCGGTCCCGGCCTGACCTGACCTGACCTGACAGCGCACCGCAACAGAAGCGTCGCTCACCTCGCCGAACCGGAGCCATCTCCCCCCCCCCGACATAAATCGCCTCAACAGAGGGGTCAGTCCGCCAGTGCCGGCCGCCGGCGCGAGGCGGTGTGAATTTTTCAGCCGAGCCCGCCAGACGTGAACAGGCCGGCAGGCGTTAGGGGGTCGTTTCGCAGCTCACAGGCGGCGCCAGCTGCAAGATTTAGGCGCCGGCACGCTGCCGGCGGCGGCTAATTGCCGAGAGCAGCCCGCCGCCGACGGTAACGACAGGTCCTCGGGGCGGGGCAGAGTGGAAAACCCGCCGCCGACGGGAACGACAGGTCCTCGGGGCGGGGCAGGGTGGAAAACCCGCCGCCGACGGGAACGACAGGTCCTCGTGGCAGAGCAGAGTGGAAAACCCGCCGCCGACGGCAACTCTGTTTGGCTTTCATCAAGCGTTGGCGTTCGCCCTGGAGTTGGCCCGGTCCCCGCGCCGAGCGCCAATGTAATTTCCGACAAATAACCTGGGAGGGAACTTGTATTACGTGGCTGTTGGAACAACAGTGCATGCCCGTGGGCGCGAGCAGTCCGGACAGGGGATTAGTCCCCACCGGTTAAGGGCTGTGTGCTCCAGAGTCCGCTTCTGTCCACAAGCAGTCAGCATATTCGTTCCTTTGGCATATATACCCCGCAGCGTTCTCAGTATTCATTTTCTTAGTTCTTGGCACAGACACCTTTGCTATTCAATTTGATTAGCGACTTAAAAGCAAACTGCTTCAATAATGAAGCGAAATTCAAATATTGCAACGGTGTAAAACATTAATGCGAACAAACGGAAAATGTCAGTCGACGACTTGGAGCAAAAATGAGCTTGGAATATCTCCAGTAAAAAAACTAGGTGTTCCAATACGTAGGTGCTCCAATGCATAGGTATTCCAACACGATTAGGATACATGGTAACAGCATGCACTAAACTTGCCAACCGGGCCGCAGTGCAGTGCAATTTTCGTATATGAATATTCCTCCGCTTCCGAGTACGAGATCCTTGGATTGTAGCTTTACGACGCACTCAGCAGCTGAGGCCATATGTCGTCGCCTGCCTCTCACCCTGGCAAGAAGGGCGGGCATCGCGGGGAGTACGAGTTCCTTGACTGCATCTCTCCATCCATTTGGATCGTCCGTCTGTTGTTGGCATCACTACTAGGCTGATAGTGCGATCCTTGCACGTCGTCAGACACCTTCCGCCAGGTGCAGACATTTCCCCTCGCGCCTCGCAACACGGCCGCTGTTTATACCGCGTGTAAACGCCAGCCGCCGGCCCCCCGCCGCCGCTACAGTCGGTTTACACAGACGTTCGCCGCCGCCGCCGCGCCCGGTGCGAATGCGACCCGGTCCGTGTACATTCCTGGCGCCCCCTTCTGCACCCACCCGCCCGCTCCCGCTCCCCCCCTGTCAGCTCTCGCGCTGTCCCGTCCCCAGGCCGCCGTCCGCCCCTCGCCGACTGCCGGCCACTGGTGGGCAGGCACCAGTGGCCACCATCGTGGCCGCGTCTGTCGCGCACCGTTCGGCGCCGGCGCGAGGGGACGACAGCGGGGGAGGGGGGGGGGGAGGGGTCAGAGGCCCGGCACTCGCATTCCGACAGCACAACGCGCCAGCACCTGTCCCGCTCGCCTCACCGTACCCGCGGCGCCGACAAACAAACCACTCGGCCACATCCCAATGACAAATTGAAAAAGTGCACAGGCGCCCGGCCGGCCGGCCGCCACGCCCGTCCGCCGCCGCCGCCGCCGCCGGATTGAGCAATATCAACACGACCGGTTTCAACTGGCCGCAAACATCGCGGCGGGGACGGGCGGCGCAGCGGGCGGCCTGCAGACGGCCGGACGAGCACGAGGCGCTCCTAACGACGCCGGCAGATGGGCGGGCCGCCGACATCAGCAGCGGCGGCTGATCCGGCCGGGCGGCCGCGTCGTCTCCGCGAGCATCCTCTGATGACGTTCTGATGGCGGCCGCGCCCCACCAGCGGGCGGGGCCATCCATTCCGGCCGCGGCCAGCCGCACGGCCGGCCCGGAAACCGTGCGACGGCCGAACAAAGCGCGCGCCGGCCGGCTCGCCCGGCTCCCCTGGATGGTATTTACGAGCGCCCCCAGAGCGACCGGCCGGCCGACCGACCGGCCGGCCCGAAATACCTCGCCGGGTCAGCCGCCAGGTGGCAGGTCGAGCGCGCGCCCGGGCCCGTGCGGCGCGGCGCGGCGCGACAACACACGGCCCGGCCCGTCGGCGGAGACGCGGCCGCCCGGCCCGTGTGTTCACTGTCAAAACATCCGCCACCCGGCGCCGCCGCGTCCCGCCGGCCGCTGCCGCGTGACGTCACCAGGCCACGCCGCTCCCCGGAGAAATCCCTCGCCGGCGACGCGGCGAGCCACGGCATTAGCCGAGCCGGCCGGCGCCCGAAACGGCACCCTGGCTCGGCGCCGGACGCCGCACGGCGGCTCGGACGAGACAAAAATGGCACGAGCTACGCGCCGCACGGTCGGCGGCGAATTTGATAATTGGAGCGCAATTCCATTTGCGGCGGCGTGCGACAGGTCGAAACACTGCCGCCCGAGCAGATTAATCGTGTCGCTTGCCGTCTCAGGCCGTAATTAAATTCCAATTAAACCGGAGCCGGCGCTGCCGGTCGACGGCGCCGGAATTGCCCGGCGCGCCACGGCCGCCGTCGGCTCGCGTCGTTACACCTGGCCGCCGCGTGATACGGCCTCTCGGATGGTGTCCGGTCGACCTAATCAGTCGCACGATCGCCGTGCACTTCCGCCGCGCTCGGCCGAGTGAGTCGACCTGGCAGGAGGCCGCCCACTGATGGCCGCACCAGCCATCGGCGTGCTGAACCCACTGGTGCCGGACGCCAGCCCGGCATCTTCGGCAGGTCAGAGACCTTATCGAATTTTCTGCGGTCCAAAATAACTCCAGCAACGAAATTAAGTTAGTTATTGTAGTTTTGGGGTGCACCGAACGCATAGGTCGCTACAGCGCTCATGCAGCGAAATTAGGGATTGTTCAATTGCACGCATGTTTTGGGTGTCGTGCCGTACACAGCTAAGCAGTAGCGACGAGGGCTGACATCACAGCCCGGATGACACAGTGTGGGAGCTGACCTAGGTGAGCATGGCAAATCGGCACATCAAACATCCGCTCGGCACCAACGTCGGCATCCCGGTACCATGGGCCGAAACGTCGGCATCCAAATACCACCGTTTAATCAACGATGACTCCTAGATTTTCGCCTAAGGGATTGGGTGCAGCTCCATGTACTGGAACCTGCTGATACAATTTTGAGGGTTGCACAAATCTTGTTGCTGCCGATAACCATGACCTGGGTTTTGCAAAATTGACTTAGTCTGCTTGCCTGAAACCACGCCTTCCGATTGTCCAGTTCATGCTCAATCACTTGGATGAGATTTTGCAGTGCCATATTCTTTTCGGCGAGAAGCACGAAATCATTTCCATCCGCATAATGAATGATATCGGCCTTTCTAGAGAAGACATCGTAGAAAATGCAGTATAGGAGTGGACTAAAGGTGAATCTCTGAAACACGTCAAGTAGGCAGCCTTCAGAAGATGCATTCCCTGCCACAACTCAGCGAAGCCGACACTGGCTGTCACCCCGGAGATACGAAGCGAAACAGATGTCAACTCCATGCAGCTCCAATTTGGTGACCAATTTTGCGTGGTTCGATTGCGCCAAAACATTTTTTCAGGTCCAGGAAGTAGAGCAGATAAATTTCGGCGTTGCCGGTGGCAGATAACGTGTTATTGGAGACATGGCTGAAGATCCCGGGTGGGTCGTGGGGGTGGGGGGGGGACCCCTTGGTTTGGCACCCTGCTAATGTTATTTTGTCGTGTTCTCTATTAAATTTGAAAATGGCTTGAAAATAAGGACATGGACCCCCCGGCTTCGTGATAAATCAAAAGCCTTCATTGGCGACCACCAGGCGTGCCGCTTTCGTGCTGGGCTGACAGGAGGTGGATGTCGACACAGTAGCTAGCCATGAAGCCGTCGTTGAACAATGCGCTCAACCATCTTGGCAAGGGTGGTAACTACTGATATGGATATGGTCTGAAAAGTCAGTGGAATCTGCGGACTTGCTAGCTGGGTGTACGATGATGATGAATTGGTGTTTAGGGGCGCGTCGACTGCAATGGTCATTTTGCGCCCATTAGCTGGGTGTACGAAGGAATGTTCCCGTACGAAGGAATGTTCCCTAGACGCTGCGGCACTCCAGGGAGGACTAAGGACGAGTTAACAATGTGAGGATGACGTCTGCGATCGCATCAAAAGCGGTCTTCATCACACAAACACAGACACCGTCCAGCTCGTTGGTTAGATATTTGGGCTTTAGGGCGCTTCAACCATAATTGATAATTCACGCCCATACCGTCCAGCTCGGAGAAGGTGCTTGGCATCCGAAAGACTCCGGCTATAGGTGAGAGGAACAGCGCGCAGACGCCGACCGAGGAATGCGCCATGAAACCTTACATGTGGCAAGGGAGAGGGTGAGGAAGATGGAAAGAGCCCGAACCGGCGCCGCCCGTGTCGTTATGTACATATAAACGACCACTCAGGTCGTCCAGCTGCAGTGTCGTGCCTGGCCGTTCAACAGCCTGGCCATGCTTCACCGTTCAGGCGCTCACAGCCGGCAGAGTCTAAGAGTCTACGACCCTTTACGACTCCATTCACTCGACAGCGTGCCATCATGTGATGATGCGTTGCCGTGTCGAGGAGGCCGACACAAAAACGGCCGTACATCGCTGCCGGTGCGGCCTGTGAATAGTGATCGGGGGGAGACTGCGTGTCGTGAGAGGCTGGGGAGACGACACGGCGTGTCGGGCGTGTCGTCAGAGGCTGGGAAGACGACACGGCGTGTCGTGAGAGGCTGGGGAGACGACACGGCGTGTCGGGCGTGTCGTCAGAGGCTGGGAAGACGACACGGCGTGTCGTGAGAGGCTGGGGAGACGCCACGGCGTGTCGTGAAAGGCTGACGATGGGGCCGGCATGTCGCGAGAGGCTGACGCTGGGGCCGGCATGTCGCGAGAGGCCGACGCTGTGACCGGCATGTCGCGAGAGGCTGACGCTGGGGCCGTCGTAGCGTGAGAGTGCTCACGTTGTGCACGTGACGGCCAACGCCGCGACTGACGCCCTGCTCGTCGTGAGCGACGTCGCCGGTCCGACGGACGCGAGTTCCGCCGGCGGACAAGGACAGCCCCGAGCCCGTGTCGGCGGACCACCCGACCGATATCAGTTTTTTCTACGCTTACGTGTTGCAAACACACACACACACACACACACACACACACACACACACACACACATAAACACACATACACATTTTGTGCGCCACCCTTCTGCGACACGCTCTGCCGGCACGCCTTTCTGTGATCGGATCTTCGGATCCGGCATCTGGTGTGCAATTTGCAATGCCCATTTACCACTGATTAAAAAATGCATGCACACTAATTGAATACTGCTTTAGGTCACATTAGCAAATACAAATGCTTAGTGTTCACTGCAACAGGAAAATAAGGAAATATCTTGATTTCGGGTGCATATTTTTTTTGGCGCCGAGAGATATCGACGAGCCTCTTCTTCAATATTGTCTGTGATAAAATGCTATCCAAACATCAAACCAATAAGAAAATAGCACCAACAAAGCAGCCATTATAAACCAACCACATCATTATACTGCAATACCTCCAGAAAAGCACCATTTCCCCTCTTCTATTGGAGAAAGTAAACTCTCCCAAACATTCCTTGAGGAACAATTTCCCGCTCCAGTAGCCTGTGGCCAAACATCCATTGTGCTATCCTGCCACAGGCCGCCGGCAAAATCTAGCACCTGCTACTGTTGTCCTGCTCGTGGGCCAGCGCCGTCCGCCTACCGTCCGGCTGCCGTCCGCCTACCGTCCATCTGCCGTCCGTCTGCCGTCCGTCTGCCGTCCGGCTGCCGTCCGTCTACCGTCCGGCTGCCGTCCGGCTGCCGTCCGGCTGCCGTCCGCCTACCGTCCGTCTGCCGTCCGGCTGCCGTCCGCCTACCGTCCGTCTGCCGTCCGGCTGCCGTCCGGCTGCCGTCCGCCTACCGTCCGTCTGCAGCCGTCGCACCAGACCGGTCCCGCCGATCGACCGTCTGGCGCGCCCCTCCCAGAAGACGCATTGTGTCCGGTTTAGGGGCCACGGCCGGTGGCCGGGCGATGCCGCGAGAGCAGCCTACTCCGCTTGTGGCGCTGCCGGAACGGCCAGCGGCCGCGCCACTCCTCGACATGAGGACGTCACGAGCCACTCCTGTTGTCCCCCAGTCCCCACCCCCCCCCCTCCCGAGCCACCCACGAGGTGCTGGTCCCCCAGCCAAGGAACGGACTACCAGTCAGGGATGCGGTCCACCGTCCCCAACATCAATGGACAATATTTCAGCCCTTACCTGATAAATTCCGCACGGGTCGGACACTTTTCGGTGCTAAATGACGGCCGCTGTGTCTTAGAATGGGAACAATAATAATTATTATAATAATAATAATACAACCTGCAGAAAGTGCTCCGATCGCCATGGATGTCTTTCATCAGTCTCCAGCTTACTGTGAATGGGATGGATCAGTTGTCAATCCCAGCGGCATGATGAGCGACCAATCATGGCCCGACCCAAATGCGCATGGGATCGAACACCCTGTCCCACATCCATGCCCTGCCCCAGGAGTTGGAGGTGTTCCCGGACACACCACTGACGTCACCTGCCGTTTCCCGCCCTGTTAGGAGCGGCACTAGTAAGCTCCCGCCCTGCTAGGAGCAGCATCAGTAGTCTCCCGTACTGTCCGGAGCAGCACCAAACGTCTGCAGTCTTGCTAGGAGCGGCACCACCCGCACCAGCCATGTCCCACCTCGCCAGGAACGGCATCAGTCATGTCCCACCCCACTAGTGCCGTTGGGAACTGCACCAGCTATCCCCGGCCCGCTGGGAGCGGCACAAGACATCCCGCCCCGTTAGGAACGGCATCGGGCATGTCCCACCCCGCTAGGAGCACCGCTGGAGACCACCAGCTATCCTCGACCCACTGTGAGCTGCACCAGCTATCCCCGGCCCGCTGTGAGCGGCACCCGCCATCCCCGGCTGCTGTGAGCTGCACCAGCCATCCCCGGCCCGCTGTGAGCGGCACCAGCTATCCCCGGCTGCTGTGAGCTGCACCAGCCATCCCCGGCTGCTGTGAGCTGCACCAGCCATCCCCGGCCCGCTGTGAGCTGCACCAGCCATCCCCGGCTGCTGTGAGCGGCACCCGCCATCCCCGGCCCGCTGTGAGCTGCACCAGCCATCCCCGGCTGCTGTGAGCCGCACCAGCCATCCCCGGCGCGCCAGCAGTACCGCCAGGACCTACACCAGCTACTCTACTACACAGCCACTCAGCTAGGAGGTCCCGGCCCCTCAGGGACGTCGGTTGCCGATGCCGCTCGACAGCCGGACGCAAAGTCGAAGTGAGATGCGAGTTCTCTCTCGACGCGGACAAATACGGAGATAATTTCCTCTCGGACACAGAGCAGCGCTGCCGCCGGCTCTCGGGTCGTCCCACGAGACGGTCTAGTACCGGTCTGAGATGTGGCACGAGGGGCACGATCAGGAAGCAATATCGTGACACGTCGAGACGGTACTAGACTTAGACTGGGACTGGGACTGGGACTGGGACTGGACGGGACGAGATGAGATATTATATGAGATAAGATGGCATGTGACGAAAAAGCGACATGAGATGAGAGAAGACATGAGACGAGGAGATGTGAAGAGATACGAAATGAAGGAATATGAGATGAGATGATACGAGACGAGACAGGACAAGACAAGGCACAGCAAGATAGGACGGGAGCAAAACTAGACACGGATAGAAAATGGACGAAGAGCAGATGACTAGGGACAATATGGGATTGGATGGGGAGGACGGGATGATATGGGTCGTGACGTGACGTGTCGTGACGTACAATGTCAGCTCAGTCACTGCCTGCCCAACACCAGAAGGGAACACGGTCAACAGCCATTGGCACCGTTCAAGGCACTGACGTGACGCGACACCAGAAGCTGTCATATTTAGATAGAGCGCATGACATTCGAGTTTTGTTCGCATCACGTGCTGTGTCCTATTTTCAAAGTTTGCATAGCTTAAGTTGTGTTTGTTATTTAGACGTAACGCAATGGAAACAGAACTCAAAATACAAAACACGCAGTACCGGTTACATCCGTAACTAATTCCCCGGTACATTGCCAATGAATTAAAGTTCATTGAAAGTCAGAGAGTCAAAGAACAAGGATGCGAATAAGAAGATTGGTATCACGAAACGACAACGAGTGTATGTCAAGCAACTACCAAATAGCATCGCAGAACCTCCGCTGCAAAAGGACAACATTTATACGGAGCATTAAGACGATGCACTATTACGGAGAGCATAATTCACCGGATGGCACATCGTGCAGAACAGCGCCGCCTTCTACAGCCATGGGGCCCGCGTCCGGACCACATACGGGTGCAGCGACAGCTCAACCCCAACTCACACCTGCCGACAAAGCATCCGAGCCGGCCGCCGAATTTTCGAACATTCGACCACCGCAATCAGCAGCTGCGAAGCGATTTAATTTAAACGCTGCCGCGCGCGATCGCACATCGCGGCACGTGGAGGTGCAGCTGCACGCCGTGTCACGGCACGTTCACTTCGAGCACGAGCCATGCACGTGGCAGGACGGTGCCATCCCGTCGGCCACAGCCACACGCGGCGCCGCTCACCTGGTTCTTGCCCTTGAGCACGAGCACGTTGGTGACCTTGCCGAACGGGATGCCCAGATGGATGACCTCGGTCTCGCTGATGTCGGTCGGGATGTTGCGGATGTGCACCACGCGGCTGGGCCTGCTGTCCAACTTCACCTGGCGACAGAGACGGCACCACGCGGCGGTGAGCGGCGGTGAGCGGCTAGAGGGCGTTGTCATCGTCACCCGGTCGCATCGTCCGCACGTCACGTGTTGCAACACGTGTCCGCACGTGTTGCTAATCCTGGGCTGCAACGCCCACAGTCAGCAACCTCCACAGACACACAGCCTCTCCGCTATAAGACACAGGCGGTCAGACCAGGCAGCACGCAGCGCGACACACACGGCTGTATGCTGAGAGGACGGAGAGGAGAGCCAGGAAAGAAGAAACGAGAGATAATAGATCAGAGGAGAGGATAGGGGAAAGTGAGAGGAGAAAGAGCAAAGTGAAGATAAGACAAGAAAGAGCACAGAAAATGAAGGCAGAAGAGAGTGGAGGCAGAAGAAGAGAGTGGAGAAAATGAAGGCAGAAGGCAGAAGGCGAGAGAGGGGAGAGAGGAGAGAGGAGGCGAAAAAGATGCGAGAGAGAAGAGCAGGTACTAGCCCCAACAACTCCAGACTTCGGCGACCAGTCACCCCGGCGACCACAGTGACCTCAGCGACCCCGGCGGCGGCGGCTCGCCGGCGCGGTGACCCCGGCCGCGCCATTGTTGGCCGCCCAGATGAACTGGTGATTCACCGCCGAGCGACCCTGTCGCCTTGAACCGGCCGGCGCGGCGTGGGCGGCCGGCCGCGACGCCGCCGCCGCCGCCACCACCCGACACGGCGGACCACCACAGCAAGGCTACACTGCCCACCAGAACAACTTGAACGCCCGCCTGCTGCTGGACAACAGCAGGAGGCCGGAGGCTAGGATAGCAATGAGCGCTCACACCATGCACCCCGAGAGCGAGGTGCAGGCATCCGTCCGTCAGACGGGGGGTCCACATAGAGAATGAAGTCTGCACAGATGGCGGCCTACCCGATCGGCACCGAGCAGCGGGCGGTCTGCGTACAAGGGGAGACTATCCGTGCAGAGAGGGGAGGCGCCGGCGTGGGTGTACCACAGCCTCGCCCCACCCTACCGTGCTGTACGCTCTCGGCGGCCACTCGTCGGCGCTGCACTGGCGGCACGCGTGACGTAGCCGGTGACGAGAGCCGGCGTGCAGAGGACCGCCCGCCGCCGGCCGGCCTGCAGCCGAGCCTCGTGCACGTCGGCTGCACGGTGCACACTGCACACAGTGCACACCTTCGACCGGCCAACACGCGCCGGCCAATGTCAAGGTCAGCAGCCGGCCGGGTCGGCACAGCTGCCCAGGCAGAGCCAGCCGGAGCTGCTCGGTTGGCACCGGCGAGTGATGCGGTTGGCACCAGGAGTGGTGCGGTTGACACCAGTAGTGCGGTTGGCACCAGGAGAGGTGCGGTTGGCACCAGGAGAGGTGCGGTTGGCACTAGGAGTGGTGCAGCAGGCACCCAAGAGTGGTGCAGCAGGCACCCAAGAGTGGTGCAGCAGGCACCCAAGAGTGGTGCAGCAGACACCCAAGAGTGGTGCAGCAGGCACCCAAGAGTGGTGCAGCAGGCACCAGGAGTGGTGCAGCAGGCACCAGGAGTGGTGCAGCAGGCACCAGGAGTGGTGCAGCAGGCACCAGGAGTGGTGCGGTTGGCACCAGGAAAGGTGTTGTTGCGAACAATGAATGTGTGGGAACACAGGAGTGTGGCCTCAAAGCCCACATGATTCAGAACATGCTGAAGTGCCTGGTGGTTGAGCTCAAATTATTATGGGTGCCCAGACTTCCACAAAGAGATACGAAATGACGCCTCAATTCCCAGCCTGGGCCCTCCGACCCCGGGGTCGGCTGCAACACCATTTAACACTTACAGTTCTACTACCTACTAGCTGCAGCATTTAGCCTGCTGACAGCGTTTGCCAAACCGCCTGGGGCAGCTGGCACTTCTCTGCTGTCTATCTGCGTTTTTTTAACCAGTGTCGCAAAACAAGGTAGCAGGGCAAGGTGCATGCGACAGGCCACAGCCGTGATCCAACGAGCGGCCAACGGCCTGCTGCGGCCAGATCCAGCGAGGTTCGGTGTGATCCCGCCGTGGTTGGGCCGGCAGTTGGACCAGATGCCAACGTCGGACGGCCGGCGGCGGTCCAGCCCCGCACGGACGGCAAACGCCGGCGTGCGTGTCGCACGAAGGCCACGGCCGGCTTCCTGCCGGGCTCCCGCCCTCTGTCCTGCCAGCGCGCTGCTCTCCACTTCCGGCCGCCGTCTGCTCGGACACTCCTCTGTCCACCTTTGGCCCACCCTGTGTACCCTTGTCCCACCCTGCCCACCTTTGTCCCACCTCGTCCACCGTGATCTGCCCACCTCGCCATCCGCCCGCCGCGACGTTCCTCTCCATTCTCTTTCCACTCCCTGGCGTCCGGCCGCCATTCCCTTGTCCTCGGCTCTCCCTTTCGATTCGCCGCGCCTCTCCCCCGGCTCACTGCCACAGTGGCCGTGGCCGTGCGGCGGCTCGGAGGCGGGGCGGCGGGGCGGCGGCGCGTCTGGCGTTCCCACGAGCGGCCAGGGCCGGCGGGCCCGAACGTCCTTACCTGTGACGGCCGCCGGTGCATCAGCCCCGTCCCGGCGGCGCGGCGCGGCGCGGCGCCCGCATGGCGCCGCGCAGCCAAGCGGCTCCGACCGCACCAGCCACACAAAAAAAAACACAAACATGCGGCCACAAAAACGGCCGGCTGAACCCCAGCCCGGCCCGGCAGGCAGGCAGGCAGGCGGGCGGACGGAGGATGAGCCGAGGGACGACGCCGCCGCCGCCGAGGCACCGCGTCTGCTGACGACCAGCTGACAGCCTGCCGACGTCCGGACGCGCCAGCTGACCGTGAGAGCCGCCGGAAGCGCGGCAAAAACGGCCGGCCGGAACGCCGGGCCGGCCGGCAACGACCGCGCCGCGCGCCGTGTTTTGGCGGCCGACGCGGGCGGATTTCGCGCGCTCGTCGGCGCCACGCGGCCGCCGCGCGAGGCCCTTGAACCTGGCGCGCCGCTGCAACAGCCGGCAGCCGGCCGGCACATGACGGATCACGCCAGTGTTGCCGTCGTGGTACGATCGTACCAGATCTGGTACTTTTTCGACTCTTCTGGTACGCAGGTACGCCGGAGGGAAATCTGGTACTTTTTCGCCGCAATACATTTCTTTCGTATTTTTATTCATTTTCAGTTCGCATCTTCTTCTGAAATGGACAGGCCAATTTGTTTTCTTCTAAACTGCTTGTATTCAGAGGGGATGAAGTTAGGCCATACAATTACATCGATATCTATCGTGCCTACTTTCACTTATCTCGCAGCATGGTGGCGCTAGCTGGTACACATACAAAGCACTACGTATTGCTATGGCTATGCTGCTGCCCCATCTGAAGAGACACGGGACAACTGAGGGTCACAAGAAGAACGCAACCGGCTCTGCAGGCTGTGGTAAGCCACCCGCGTTTGTTGCCGCCGCAGAACCATAGCCACCATAAACAGCAGGATAATGTGGCCCTGTGGCCCAGGGCGAGCTACTGCTGGCGGGGCTCATCGTTGAACATCATCCGCCATTATCGGCAAGCGGCCATCTCGTACCGTAGTCAAAAAGGTATTCCCAGAATCGGAAGTGGAAAAATGCCGGCCAGAACGAGGACTACTAAGACTATTAATGATGTCATAGGAGCAGAGGAGAGGGTAAGAGTGAGTGCACTCATGCGCAATACCCATTCTCACTGATCGTGGACAAGACGACCGACAGGTCTACTACCAAATATCTCATCATTGTGGCACGTGTTTTTGAGGACCGAGACGGCAAAACCAGGGACCTGTTCTTGAACCTGGTGAAGGTCAAGGATGCGACCGCCCAGGGCCTGCATGACGCCATGTGGCGTGCTGTCAGTTAATGATGTGCCCCTGAAGAACATGATTGGATTTGCGCCCGATAATGCTAGCGTCATGATGGGGTGTCACCAGAGTGTGCAGGTACTGTTTAGGAGAGAATTCCCGCACATCTTGATCACCGGCTGCATATGCCACTGCCTGCATCTGTGCAACTCCGCAGCGTGCACGAAGCTGCCTTCATCCATAGATGTTCTAGCCCGAGACGTGTACAGCTATCTCAACAATAGTCCGAAGAGACTCCTCGAGTACCAAGCTGTCCAGGATCTAGTTGACGTCCCAGTCCACAGGCTGCTGCGTCCCTGTAGGACGAGGTGGCTCTCCCTCGAGGCGGTGGTGAAGTGGATGTACGAGCAGTGGGCAGCCCTACTCCTCTTCTTCCAGCACGCGGCGGACGAGGATCACGTCCACGCCGCTCGAACCATCCTAAACGCCCTACGCGATTCCATATACAAGATGTACATCGCTGTCCCTAACTACGCTCTCCCACTGATGACTAGGGCGAACGAGGTGTTCCAGTCCGAGTCATCCAAGGTCCAGAATGCACGAGCTGTGCTCCTGAAGCTCTACCTCTCCGTGGCCAGCAACTTCCTGCGTCCTGAGCCAGGTGTGCTACTGGAGATGGTCAATCCTGATCACCCAAGGAACTTCCTCCCCCTGGAGCAGAAGCACTGTGGCGCCAACGTCGAGGCCATCGTCCTCTCAGCGTTTGTTCCCCAGGAGGTGGTCCAAGCCTTCCGACTCCGTGTACAAATGGTCTACACCGAGCTCTGCAGGCAGATCCGGCGACGATTCGACTTCAGCGACAAGACCATGGTGCTTCTGGAGCTGCTGAACCCGACCTCGCAAGCGCCCTGCATCGTGTCGCTGACTTTGAGATTTCCCAATCTCATCAAAGAGACCGAGTACGAGGTCCTGGATTCAGAATGGCGAGGACTCCAGCAGGCAGCGAAGCAGCAGCTCCCGAATAAGGAGAAGCCGGCGTGCGAGTACTGGGCGGAGGTGAAGAAGCTGAGGGATGGCAGTGGCGAGCCAGCATTCCCAAAGGTAGTCCAGCTGATGCAGGATCTCCTGTCCCTGTCGCACTCCAGCGCGGCCGCCGTGAGAGTATCCTCCAGCCTAATTAGGCTGGAGGTTTAAACCTGTCTTTATGAGGTTTAAACCTCATAAAGACAACAGCGGAACCGCCTCC
Source organism: Ashinkailepas kermadecensis (assembly GCA_034440615.1). Classification (NCBI taxonomy): domain Eukaryota; kingdom Metazoa; phylum Arthropoda; class Thecostraca; family Neolepadidae; genus Ashinkailepas; species Ashinkailepas kermadecensis. The sequence goes on along the minus strand of JAOTOM010004782.1, from coordinate 304,704 downwards.
AGGTGGGAACAGTGCATTGTCTGATCCTCACCAAGCAGCAAGTCACGCCCTCCTGCCACGAGTGGACGCCTACGACTTCCATGAAGTCAAAAATGAATCACCAATAACAAATGAAAATGACTCACCAATAACAACGCACATTCCACTGCAGGTTCGTTCCAGTCTTTACTCCTCCACCCCGTCCTCATGGCCTGCGATATTAAATACGGCGAGCATCCAGAATCTGCTGGTGGTAAAAACTTATGAAGCACTGACTGACATTTCTTATTTCTATGTGATACCGAGAATAGCTGTTTTGCGCATTGCATTCGTATTGTCCTTTTTCGTCACAATTGAAAACTACTTTCACTAGGCGGCGTTAGGAGTCTAAGACTGAACCTGTTCTGATTTCCGACAATTTATACCAACGCATCTAGAGAGCACCTAAAACACCAAGAAAATGATATAAATTACTTGTTTAACCATACAATTGTCGAAATTATGCCTACTTTTTATGGTACGAAATTAGGTACATTTTGGCTTATGATCTGGTACGAAACATAGCCGATCTGGTACGATTTGGGTGCGATCCTGGTAGGCTGTGAAATTAAGCCGCGGCAACACTGGATCACGCTCGCAGCGGCCACTTCTCCGGCGCCGCACGGCCTCGCCCGGCCACGTGGACGGCGGCACCGGTTTCCGAGCGCCGACGGCCGCGGCCGCCAACGGCTGGCACTGCCGTCGCACGTCGCCACGGCACTCCGGCGCTGTGTTGACGGCCCGCGGTGTGTGGGGCATGTGCGTCAGTCGGCGTGGCTGTCTGACGTGCTGTTCACCTCGTGTCATCACGGTGCAGAAGGGGCCTGGCCGAGTCAGCCGCCTGTAGCTATACAGTTCAGACGTGCAACACGGCTGCTGAATGGTGGTCGGGCCGTGGCACACCACGCCACACACTCGGCCAATTATATGGCCAGTTTGGAGGCATTTAGTTTGGAGGCATTTCGGACCGCATGGGCACATTGCGCCGCCCACACAGCTCTAGGCCAGAACACAAATGTTCCCATATCAGGTGCAAATGGCCGTTTACATCGCGGTGGGTTTGCGAAGGCTTACGATAAAACATGGTTTGCATTCGGTTTAATGTGTGCCAGCGGCAAGCTACCTAGGCCCAAGGGAAAAAGGCCTTGATCGCCCTCCGGTTGACCTTGAACTCCCGCAGACCGGCAGGCAGTAATCGCATCCAGAAGAAACATTGGCCTCAGTCCTCAACATACTCGACGCACAGGGAGGAGACAAGGGCATACGGCCAGTTCCTCTTGTCATAGAGCGAACGAGATCACCCTCGGTGACGGAGCGCCGTCCGCCACTCCTGCACAGACAGACGGAGTGACGAAGCGCCGTCCGCCACTCCTGCACAGACAGACGGGGTGACGAAGCGCCGTCCGCCACTCCTGCACAGACAGACGGAGTGACGAAGCGCCGTCCGCCACTCCTGCACAGACAGACGGAGTGACGAAGCGCCGTCCGCCACTCCTATACAGACAGACGGGGTGACGAAGCGCCGTCCGCCACTCCTGCACAGACAGACGGGGTGACGAAGCGCCGTCCGCCACTCCTGCACAGACAGACGGGGTGACGAAGCGGCCGGACATGTGACCAGACGCCGGCGGGGCGCACCTGCCCGCCGGCTGTTGCGCCCCACGACGGCCGGTGCGGGGCGCCGTTTATCTGGCGGGAGTCGCCCTGGCCGCGGCCGGCGTGACGACGGGCCAGCCGGCACCGGTCCGTCGTCACGGCACCGGCCCACTCACGCCGTGTTTACCGCCGCGCCGACAGCTGCCGTCGACAGCCGCGCCCAGCGGGCGGCAGCTGCCGGCCACCGCCGCCGCCGGCTGCCAGCGGCGGCCGTGACAGCTGCCAGCGGCCGTGACAGCTGCCAGCGGCCGTGACAGCTGCCGTCGTCAGCTGGAAACAGTCGCGCCGGCACGACCGGGAGTCAGACGCCGGCGGCCGGCCCCCGCGTCAGTACCAGTCACACGGCAGTGGTGGACTCGCCGTCTCAGCCGGCCTCGGCGTCAGCACGCCGGAGCGAGCACGGCCGTGTCGCATGGAAATGGCTCTACCACCGGCTCTCGCCACAACGCGTGGGAGCCGACATCTCCTGCGCTTCCCGGCAGCCGGCCCACGACCGGCCCCGGCACCGACACACTGTCCGGGGGGGCGGCCCACGACTGGCCCAGGCACAGACACACGGCCCGCGGCATCCGGCCGACAGCCAGTCACCGCGCCACCACCGGCTGCCGGAGAGCCGCGGCGCTGGGACGACAGCCGTCCATCGGCGGCACACACGGCGCCGGATTACTGTGATTGTGGCCGCAGCTGCCGGGCCGACTGAGAGGGCGACGCCCCCCCCCGCTCCGCCGTCGACGGGCCGGATGAGGGGGAACGTGTCGTCCCCCCCCCCCGACCTCCGCCGCCGGCGCGGCTTTGTCGGCCGTCGACGTCGGCGGCGGCGGCCGGCCATCCATCCGTCACCGTCTCGGGCCCACCTCTTCATCAGTCACACCGGCGGAGGCCCGCCGTCAACGGGCAAATCTGGCGCTCCGTCGGCACACACATCTGCAAAGGTTTTATTTGGCGGGGTTCTGCTGGGCGGTCAGCCGGCGTTCCTGCGGCGGCCGGAGAAAGACGCCGGCGTCCCGGACAAGTCGGCTCTGGGCGCGACTTACAGCCCACATCGAACACCTTCAGCCCACGCCTGTCTGTCTCGGCGCCCGTCATCCCACTCTTAACACGAGTTGCAATCGGTGTCCGAAACGAACGGTCCACTTGTGCATTGTCTCCGATTGCAGCCTCGCACACAGCCACTGTCGTCGCCTACGCTGGCGGCAGCTCGGGTGCTCTTCTCCAACACACCTTGTCGGTCTGGAATTTTCCACCCAGCTGACAATCTGTGAGGCCGACCCGGTCCCTCTCAGCGGAGCCGGACCAGTCACCCCCCGTCGTCCTCACCTCCACACACGCCTCGGCGTCGCCGCACGCGGAGCCCGGCCCGGACAAGGAACGCCTTTTGTTCGCCGCCCGCCACGTCCCTGTCCCCCCGCCCCGCCCCCAGTCACGGCACGTGAGCAGACAGGATATGTGGCCGCCGAGCCGGCCGTTCCACGGCCAGACACGAGGGTGCTGACACGCCAGCCGAATCGTCGCCGGCCGCCCATAGGCCGCCGTCGGCCGCCCATATGGAGCTTTGGGTGGGTCATAAGGAGTTGCCCGTCGGGCACACAACGCTGGCCATACGGAGCTGCCGGGCAGGCCATATGAAGCTGTAGGCGGGCCTTGCGGAGCTGCAGGCAGGCCGTATGATGCTTTAGGCGTGTGTGTGTGTGTGTGTGTGTGTGTGTGTGTGTGTGTGTGTGTGTGTGTGTATATATATGTATATATATATATATATATATATATATATATATAAAAGATATATGAAGGGCACACCGAACGGAGCATTCCGCAAGCCATGCATGACTGTAAACGACCTTGGATTCTTTTACGATACACAACTCCTCAACTGGTGGATCGCATGGCGTCGCTAACCCCCCACGCCGATTGGTCGCGGGTGGACTTGGAAATCCCACCGGTTGTGGGATTCGAATCAACGATCTTACGATCAAGAGTCCCCTACTGAGCCCTACTGACTGGGCCAAAGCACGAACCATGGGCATGCCAACGGGGCTCTTTGTGGACCATATGGAGCTTTAAGCAGGTCATTTGGAGCTGTACAGACCACGCGGAGCTTAGGACAAGCCACACAGGTGTCTCCAGGCCACACGGAACTGTCCGCAGCCCATACGAAGTTCTAGGCAAGCCTTACGGAGCGTTCCGCACGCCATACGGAGCTGTAGGCGGTCAGACACCAACGAAGCTATAGGCAGACCATACGGAGCTGGGACAGGCCATACGGAGGGGTGGACAAGCCATACAGCGTCGGCAGGCCATACGAAGATGTGGTAGGCCTACCGAGCTGTGGAAGGCCATATGGAGCTGTAGGCAAGCCATACGGAGCTGTGGGCAGGCCATACGGAGCTGTGGGTAGGCCTTACGGAGCTGTGGGTAGGCCTTACGGAGCTTTAGACAGGCCGTACGGAGCACTCCGCAAGCCATATGGGGCAGTGGGCAGGCCATATGGAGCCTTAGGCAGAACTTACATGCAGTCATCAGATGATACAGAGCCGGCATGGGCATGTACAGAGCCGGAGAGCTGTCGGTCCGGGGTGGGCGGCTGGCCAGGCCACGTAGAACCCTCCAGCGTACAGTCGGACGGTGACGCACCACCGCTGCTGCTGCCGCTGCCGGCCTTTTGGGCGTGGATGATCAACTCTGGTCGAAGCGTCCTAAAGTCCAAATAACTAACTAACGAACTAAGGCCCGGCTGCCTTATCGGAGGCGGCGCCCACGCACCGCATGCCGGACCGGGCGGAGGCGCGCCGAGCCGACAGGCTGCACACCGAGCTGCCGGACACCGAGCTGCCGCACACCCAGCTGCCGCACCGATCAGTTCAGAGACGGCGGCCGGCGGCGCAGCGACAGGTGACGGGGTCGGCGACCTGACGCGACCCAGCGCCGGCGACCTGACCTGCCCTGCGACCTGACCTGCCCTGCCGGTCAGGTCGCCGGCGACCTGACGCGACCCAGCGCCTGACGCGACGTCGAAGCGCCTGCACGGCGACACGGCCCGGAGTGAGATCACTGCCGCGAGCTGACGTCACCGACACGTCAGGCGCGGGCACTGCACGTCGGCACGGGGTCACGCGGCGGGCCGTGGTGAGCGTCTATTGATCGCGTGGCGACACGTCGGGTCAGTGGTGGCCGGCACAGATGCGGCTCGTGGCTGGTGCGACCTGCTCGCCGGCGGTCGGCCAGGTCGCCGCGCCACCCACCCGAGGCCGCACCACTCGACCAGATGATGACTCGACAGGACTCGACTGATCGAACGTCACCTGCCACCCCTCCAGCGAACGGCGCACGGTGGCCGGCCAGATCCGACTGAAGCTGTGTCCGATTGATTCGGCGACGTCCGTCAGCAGACAGACTGCTGGGCGTTCCGACAATCATTCTCTCTGGCGACCCGAGCGTCTTGGTCTTGGCCTCGGGCCCGCTACCCCCACCAGGCGATCCCCCCCCCCCCGGCGACCCGGCCCGTGTCTGGCCGCCGGCCCACTACCGCCACCACGTGACCAGACCGTGCCCGACGGCAGCAACAGGCAGCGCCAATCAACTCGCCCCGTTTGTACAAGCCACCGGTCATTAATAACGCACCGATACAGTATCGGGGCGGGGTGGCGCCGGCTCCCGGCGGGCAGCCGATGGGCAGTCCGCGGGCAGCCGATGGGCAGTCCGCGGGCAGCCGATGGGCAGTCCGCGGGCAGACGGCGGGCAGACGGGCAGTCCGCGCGGCCGTGCGCCATACATATCCACGGTCAGTGTTGAGAAATGGCCACCTTTCGAAGTTCGGCCGTTCGAACGATACACTGCACTATTTAGGCCTACCCGGATAATACTCACTCAATGATACTCAAGGATTATGCACTCGCAACTCCAAAGCTGGGCGGTGACAATCCAATACCCCAATACTGTGTACACTCGACAACCGATGCCGGGGCGGGCGCGGCGCCACAGTGCCCGACAGCGACGGCGCTGGCAGCTCGCAAATCCGTGGCGCGCGACGCGCGCGGAACCAACGGCTTTGCCCGCCCCAGCGAACACCTACGAACGCCATCAAACAGATTCCGAGCACGCATTAACGCGCCGACAAGGCCGCTGTGATGCGTCCGCCGGGCCCCGCACCAACACAGACGGCTGACGACCACCGACCGCCTGCACTCTACACAGACGGCTGACGACCACCAACCGCCTGCACTGTACACAGACGGCTGACGACCACCGACCGCCTGCACTCTACACAGACGGCTGACGACCACCGACCGCCTGCACTCTACACAGACGGCTGACGACCACCGACCGACAGCGACCGCCTGCACTCTACAGTGGTGACCACCTGCGACAACCAGCGCCCGAGACACCCGCCGACTGACAACCAGCTCTCCCTAGCTGCTCTGTTGACAGTGCCCCTGTCGGCCAGCCCTGCTGCCACTGCCCTGACGAGACAGCCGGCCTGACGGCCAGCCCTGCCGCCACCGCCCCTGACGAGACAGCCGGACTGACGACCAGCCCTGCTGCCACTGCCCTGACGAGACGACTGCACTGACGACCAGCCCTGCTGCCACTGCCCTGACGAGACAGCCGGACTGTCGGCCAGCCCTGCTGCAACTTCCCCTGACGAGACGACTGCACTGACGACCAGCCCTGCTGCCGGAGACAGTGACGTGACGACCCTGTCGCCACTGTCCGTGCCGGGACAGCCGCCGGCGGGCCGACACGCAGCCGTACCGACTCGCCGCCGTTAATGCGGCTGCGGCCGGGCCGTCGTGTGGCGGAGTCCCGCCGCGGCAACACGGCCACGCATCAGGTATTGATTAAAGTGGCCGGCTTCAGAGGCGCGGCCACCATACGGGCCCACACAGCCGGCAGCGTCCAGCCCGCCGGCCCGCGCGGACCCCCCCCACACATACCTGACAGCTAATTAAACAGCGCAACCATAGCGCCGTGTATTGCGTATTAATTAATCAGCGAATTAAACAATACACAGATGAAAATGTGTGTCTATGGTGAATCTCAAACAATAACAATTTTGGTAATGCCACTAAAGGGAGTACTATGCACGGCATACCACTGGATCCAAACACCAGCTTTGCACTAGGATGCAGGAGCGGAAAATTAAATTTCCGAGATGTAGTGGAAGAGAACAAAATACTGGTGAAATTATATAAAAATCCCCTCGGATACGATTAATTTGGTGAACTAATTACCAATGCATGTTCCTCAGTGTTTTTCATGTTTAGATTGCTTGTTTGCGCGGAACCATTGCGGAAAGAGAACTTACGGATGAAAAAGGGAGACAAGAGGAAGATTATTTCATCCTGAGTATCATCCTGCACCCAACTCGGGAAATTCCTGACAATAGTGTAATGTGTAAGGAAAAGCATACTTCATGACGTAAATCAATGTTTATTTTCTATGTACATACTGTGGTTGCAACAATCATGCGGCTCTGTATATTTCATGGGACCAGTATGGAAATATATGACGCATAACACTAAGACGAGACGAGTTCTTCCTTCCACAGAAGCCTGTAAACATACGACACGACTGCATATAGAGCAGCTTACGATTTCGATTCCCCAGCAACACTTTCGCTGCTTGGATATCTCAAAGTCCAATAAAACAAATTTCACTTGTGCATGGTGCTTAAAATCGTCGATGTCGGCGAGCACCTCACTTTCAACCCGGTCCGAATACCACCGCGAGTAACATAACGAGGCTGATTTTACACCAAAATGTACACAGTATCAGAGGAACTATACATCGGCTTTTGTCCATTTTCGACACCCGAATTGGCCGGCTGTAGGCACACCGCCTAAAATATCAGCCATCGTAAGCGACGGTGACTACAAAAGATATCTTCGTCGTGCTGAGGAACGGGGCCACTGCAGGAGAGCGTGCCTCATGATCAGTAGGATGCCACGAGTGCACCTTGGCCTGCCGTCGCTCCGCAGAAGGCACCCACCCGTGGCTGGCATAGGTGTGACCTACCCGCATCCCGGCACTTCCTCATTTTGTGAAATGATCGATGACTCTCAGCGACCCAGCACCTGTTTTATCGTCGTCAGTTTGTTTTAACCTGGCGTGCTCCAAGCTCTACGCCACTTTCCATGCAAACACGAATTAATGGTGCGGCTGAGATATGCCACGGGAAGTGGCCGTGTACGAGTGTATGGGAAAGCTCATTTTGCCGCTCCGTCGGCTAACTCGTGCCCGACTATTCGAACACGACTGGGATGTCCCGCAGACGGCCAGTTTTAGCAGAGCGCTTGAGCTTGGTTACATGCAATAAACACATCCTGCACGATAGGGTCGTGAGTATGAAACATGTCCATCGCACGAAGGCTACACCGGAAATCCGGAAGTATCACATGGCCATTATGATATGATGATTATGATATGATGAAAATATGATACACTTCGATGAAGCACAAAGCCTCCATGATTGCCAAAGTTCGGCAGGATAAACCGCTGCATGAGGAGGCAGCGCAAACGATCGGGTCGTAGACCTACTCACAAAAGCACAACCAACACTACCAATCATCTTCGACCCGTTAGTGCATGTACTATAGGCACGCAGATGTTCTAGTGCTCTCAGCCCAAACACATCCCGTATTATTGATTCTTTCCGGTGTCAGACAGTGTCGTACCCACAGATGGCTGCACGAATTCCCAAGGAGGCATCAGCAATGACACCACCCTCTTTATGCTGCGCATCTGAAGCCTGCTTCGGTCCGCCAGCTCGTGCAACTGAACGCAGAATGCGAGGGGAAGCCCGTGGCGGCGACCTGCACAGAGCAGCATCGGAGTACGGGTTGGCAGACGGGGCCGGGCTGGCCGAACACGCGGGGAGTTGTCTCACACTGCACGCACAACGCCGTCAAGTTTCTCTCTTCTCTGAGCAAGCGGCGGTGCATGAGCACATGTCAGCCGCCTCGCAGTTGGGAAAGTGCCCCTGTGGCAATCCGTGAGGCGGCATGATGACCAGTGTTGAGGATGTCTGTGTGCTGGCTGCGGTGACAATCGTAAACAAAACGGCAAAAGACAAGTTCAGAGTGGGTCAGCGATCGGCACAAAAGTAAAAGTGTAGCCTTATCTGCACCACGAGTAGTGTGGGCAACACACTTCATAATGTTCAAGGACTTCCGGGCACTTCTCCCACAGCGTTATCAGGCGGTTCTTGTACGCAAGACGACAGTCGAATAGAGCACACAAAAATCCAGCTGCCGACTGAAAGGGGGCATGGTTTCCATAGAGACCAACAGTTCCGGAACGAAAAGTAGAATGCCGGTCCTACTCCACGAGTAGGAAAGCAGAAACCGTTCATGTCACTCAGTTTCTGTAAGTGAGATACGGCAAGCTGCAGCTGCCTTTCCATCGAAGATGAGCAGAGCACCAAATTGCCACATTATCGACAAAAAAAATCGAACACCACACGGCCGATCGCCTCCAATCGCACTCATCAGCGCAAATAATGGAGTCTCCGATCTCCATCAACAGTGAGACCGGAGCCGCCCGACAAAGGAGACCGGAGCCGCCCGACAGAGGAGACCGGAGCCACCCGACAGAGGAAACTGGAGCCACCCGACAGAGGAGACCGGAGCCACCCGACAGAGGAGACCGGAGCCACCCGACAGAGGAGACCGGAGCCACCCGACAGAGGAAACTGGAGCCGCCCGACAGAGGAGACCGGAGCCACCCGACAGAGGAAACTGGAGCCACCCGACAGAGGAGACCGGAGCCACCCGACAGAGGAGACCGGAGCCACCCGACAGAGGAGACCGGAGCCACCCGACAGAGGAAACCGGAGCCACCTGACACAGGAGACCGGAGCCACCCGACAGAGGAGACCGGAGCCGCCCGGCGAAGGAGACCGGAGCCACCCGACAGAGGAGACCGGAGCCGCCCGGCGAAGGAGAGCGGAGCCGATAAACAGAAGGCAGGAGACGCCTACCACCGCAGACGCCTACCACGCAGAGTCGCCCAACCGAGGAGGCCGTATCCCCATACCTCCACCACCAGAGGGGAGAAACCGCCTGGCAGCAGGCTAATCCCGCATACCATAATGGACTAAACGCTCCCATCGGGAAGAGACCAGAGCCTGCCGCCGGGAAGACACTGGTGCCGTCCACCAGGAGACTGGAGCCACCCGTTACCAGGGGACCACAGCCGCTCACTGCGGAAGGCCACGGATCCCCGCTAGGAGACAGTTGGGCGCAGCGTCTCCAACTCAAAAGCGGGTCGCGATCGGCCCCTCGAAGTTTGCGACTTGGGCAACCGTAGCAGCTCACATGTTATCAACTGGAGATTAGTTAGTTATTTGGGCTTTAGGGCGCTTCGACCAGAATTGATCATTCGCGCCCACATCAACTCGAGATGGATTCGGTACACATTTTCTCAGGAGTAGCGCAACTGGTCACTTTGGCCGACACAAGCGCTAAGGCTATCCGGCCACCTTTCGCGGTACTGAGCGGTACACGGTACGGCCGCGTGACCTGCTGCCGCCGTCGCGGCTGCAGGTCACGCGGCGCACCTGGCGCAACGTCAGCCGCCCGTCACGCCTCCCCACACCCTCAGGGAGTGCGGAGACACTCTGCTCCCGATCCACGTCCCGCCGCCGACTGCGCCACCTTCCCCACCTGCCCGCTCAAAGCCCCCCCCCCACACCCGAGTCGGCAACAGACGCGACGCGGCCGGCCCGGCTGCGGATCAATGGTGGCCGGGCGGCGGCGGCGCGGCCGAGTGCCGCTAATCGTCTTCGCCTCATCATCAGCGCCGGAAACGTCGCCGCCGGCCCGAACGCGGCCCGAGCGCGGCGTGGCCGGCGGCGGCCGACCACTTGGCTCGCTGCCAGCTGCGGCCCGCCGTCCGCCGCCGCCCGCCGCCCGCCGCCGCCCGCCGAACACGACAGTTGGAGGCAGACGGACAGAGGCGCGGAGCGGAGGAAAGTGAAGTGAGCAACAGTCGGAGTGGAAGAAGGTTCGTTGACGCTGCGCTCGGCCGCAAAGATCGCGGAAGTGTCGCGCATCTCGGACGCAAGGATGCCGAACTCCGCACAATGGAGTTGCTGATGCTAGATAGGCTGGGATATATAGCTTCCTAGGAACTTGGGATAAGGGATTGATTGGGGGTGAGAATATGTACATTTCTAGTACCTTTTCTAGATAGGCTTAACCCAGATGGGCCCCTGTGGCTCTTATTAAGCCTTAACACTATGACTTTATGCTGCACGTCGCGGATTTTCTGCTCGTAAAAAAATCCGTCTGTCCACCCCATCCACCAAACAGAATCTTAGAAATAGCCCTGGATAGTCGAGAAATTCCCTGGATCCCTTCTACACAATTTCTTGGTGCCGTCCCGAGTCAGCACCTACTCCACCCCTAAAATACCTGATGACACCCCTGAAACGGTCCCTGCACCGACCATATAAATTCCCTGACGACAACTCTGAATCAGCACCTTATTCTTCGAGACACAAAATACTGGAACCCGCATGCAGTCGGAACCTCCAAGAGACTGCCGGACAGACTCTAGATGACGCCGATGAATTGGTCCTTAATTGGCACCTCAATCACTACTCCCAACCCGAGAGGAATTCTCGATGACGCCGCTGAATGGGCCACCTCCACCCTTTGCTCCGGTGCACACAGCTGGTCCACCCTTTGCTCCGGTGCACACAGCTGGCGAAAGTTGCAGCCAGCTGGTTAAATGGCCGATATTTATATGCAGCAATTACTGATACAGGTATTTGTATACTTGGGGTATATTTGAAGTAATTTTCCCTACACAAATGTATGTCAAACATGACTACTTCAAAACATGGGTAAATAAAGCTAACCTTGCCCACCCTTGAAAACCGTCACCGGGTGTACAAGGTTTGCTTACGGCCTCGTATCAGCGAAGTGTGTGGGCTGTGGGCGAATATGTATGGGATTCCATGCCTGTTCCCTGTGATGTGTGTCGGCTACCTGCCCCACACGCATGCCGGAACTAGTTTCGCACTTATGCTGCACTATTTGTAAAGCATGAGCAGGAATTGATGAATCTTTCATGGATCACACCATCAGCGAGTGATTGTTTCTTTCTGTAAAGCCATTTATTTGTGCTCACCATTATTCAATACGACCATGACAAAACAAAAACTACCAGACTAAACCACAAACTTAAATGACTAGCCATTGTAGTTTAGGGGCGCATGGACTGCATAAGGTCATATAACGCCCATAAACTCCCATAGCGCCCATATGATATCAAGATTCATAATGCCTAAATGCATACCAGCAGTGTGCAAAAAGCCGAAGCGCATACAAAACCAAACATATCCCGGCGGGCTACGTCCCTGAACATTGCATTTTCCTTGTTGTTGATGGGGAAACATCGTTTCATTTCTTCTGCTTCATTTGATTTATTGTTTTGCATACTGGTACAAAGCACGAGCGCCGACGCCCCGCCGCGCTTCTTCTATGCAATTTTATCGCTCTCAGTTCAGCAACATCAGGCCGATTTGCCAACTTTACCAACTGTTCAGATCGGGAAGATGCTCGCCGCTCTCGCCTGTTGTCGCTCTCGCCCTTGTGTCCAACGATGACGTCACGACCAAACGCAGCACGGACTAGATGACCGATGATGGTTAATTGGGTTTCATTAGTGCTCAGGTCACAATGTAATTAAAGTTTGTATTATAAAAAAGTGACATGATGATGAAATGAATGAATTAAATTAAATAGACAGTGACTGTGTGTTTGCTAGGTGACGCGCAACAACTCCATTGTGGAAACCAGAACACTACGAGACAGGGAGGGACAAGAGGAGAGAATAGGAGATGAGGGTGGGAAAAACGCGGGCAGACTGGGAGCAGGCACAGCGCTGAGCAGGCACAGCAAGTGACGAGGACCAGACTGACTACGGGCAAGCGGATCGGAGATCAGAAGGGTCAGGAGAGGATGAAGAGGAGGAACAAACGGCAATGGGGAGAGGCGACGCGCTGAGAAATTAGAGGAGAGATAATGGTGCTGAGTGGACGACGCGACGCACTTCGCATCACGCTCAGGACGAAACGAAGACAAAAGAGAAAGACCGGAAGCTGGAACAATGGCGTTCTCGCAGAGCAGCGACGTGTGGGGAGATGGAAAAGGCGTCCGACCGGTCAGATAGAACCCAGGAGACAATAAACGTATCAGAAAAAAGGAAGACGTCTGTGCTGTGCAGATAATCGGCGCCGATTCTGCTGGATTACCGCAGACCATTCTGAGTGAGACCGAGCGGACAGGACGGCGGCGGGGCCGCGTCATGGGCAGAGATTGCCGCAGCGGCCGCCAGATGTCAGTCGAGACATGGCCGTCGACAGCTGCTGCCCGGCAGATGGCCGCCGACACGACAGCGGGCGGCCGGCCGCCACACGGCGGCTGGGCGGACACCCCACGGCGCGCCCGACACCCGCCCACGGCTGGCCCGTCAACGCCGGCCGGCCAGATACCACCCTGCCCTAGCCTGGCCTCATCTCGCCTCGGGGCGCATCGGCTGCAGTGTGCTGCACGGCGCTGCGTCGGGCCGACGCCGAACCGCCGCCGGCCGGACACAGGCCTGACACAAGCTCCACACAGCCGGGGCCGGCGCACTACAGACAGGTCGGCACACATTTCCGGCCAGACAACTTGGGAGTCGGCCGGGCCGGCCGGCCGGCCGTCTGCATTATTGAGCAGCGGCCGACCACCTCCCGACGTGCGGACGACCGGCGGCCGACGTGCACGGCCGCCGGCGGAGAACACACCGTTAGTCCGTCGCGCTCCACAACAAAGCCGGTCTCCCGGGACGGCGCATCGCCGCTCACGTCAGGTGGCCGCCCCGCCAGTCGAGCCGCCACCGGCGGCTCCCACCATTAGACGCAGGCTCGCCGCGCCCGCCAGCCAGCCATACGGTGGGGCCAGGCCGCGCCGCGCCGCGCCGCGCCGCACCAGCTGAGAGCGCTGGCCACGCCCACTGACCCAACGCTGGCCACGCCTACTGACCCAACGCTGGCCACGCCTGCTGATCCGACGGTGTTCACGCCTGCTAAACCAGCAGCGAGAACACTTATCGATCCAAGAGCGGGCAAGCTTATCGACCTAACAGTAGTCTGGCGTACTGACCGAGGTACAGACGGGGCTTCCGACCGAGCAGTAGCCGTGCGTACTGACCGAGGTACAGACACGGCTACTGACCGAGCAGTAGCGGTGCGTACTGACCGAACTGCAGACGGGGCTCCCGACCGAGCAGTAGTCTTAGTTAGTTAGTTATTTGGGTTTTAGGGCGCCTCGACTACTGAGGTCATTCTGGCGCACCGACCGAACTGCAGACGCGGCTCCCGACGGAACACGTCTGCCGACCCAACAGCTCTGGGCGGAAAACGACTGTACGATGGACAATCGGCGAGAAGTATGCGAGGCTGAGGATGGCGCTTCTGGAAGTGCGCAGCCAGGGCCAGATCAGGCTAGTGGTGTTGGGCCATCCAACGTCGCCGATCGTGGTGTTGGGCCACCAAACATCACCTCGACCACGACCACATCGATCAGCTCTAAACGCCGCGCCACCGTCTACAAGACTACGAGACAAAGCAAATCTACTTCATCCCAGCACACCTCGCGTCTGCGGCCCGGAACCAAACCCGGACAGTCGGACCAGTTCCACCCGTTCGGACGCCACCATCAGCTGTGCGTGGCGCACGGTGCGGGCGGCGCTCTGGCAGACCAACCAGGCCGGCTGTCGCCGCCGCCGCGGCCACCAAGGGGCGCACCTGAGCCGAGTGCCGCCTGACTGGTCGTCGTTGGTTGGTTATTGGTTTAACGACACGTCGACCATTGAGTCATGTAGCGTCGCCAATCTCTCACGCCGATTGGTCGCGGGCGAAGAGTAGCGACAGGCGAGACTCGAACCCACAACCTTTCGATTGTGAGACGAGCATCTTACCCCTAGACCACTCGTCCCCAACCCTGACTGGTCGTCAGCGGCTGAGCAGCGGCTGCCGACAGCGGCCGCCCCTGTACTACTGCGGCCGCCCCCTGTACTGGAACCGCCCATCGCCACGACAGGCGCAGTGCACCCGGTGTGGGTGCGTGGGGCTGCCCGGCGGATCCACCCGCCTGAACCCTGCGTGGTCTCGCCAGCCGAACCTGGCGCTCATTCCGACCGGAAGAACCTCGCGACGTGTTGCGAGTCCAGAACAGCTTTCGGCTCAAACACAAAAGTTGGACGGGAGGCGAGTGCTGCATTACGCTGGGGTACTAAAAAAACGCACAGGGCGGCCGGTGTCGAGCAGTATGGAAGAACGACTCCACATAGAATCCATCTTGAACGATTCGCAAACTTTCCGACGGCTAAGCAGCATCCGAATTTAACAGTTTATGATAAGACTTTGTGTGCGATGTTTGATGACACTCGATCATCTTTACCGGTATATAAACTAGATTTGTAAATCGATCACCATCTTCCATTCTCGCAGAACAATATTTTAGTTTGGTCATCCTCCGCAATACGACAAGAGGCTAGATACTAGATACAAAAACGCGGGCAAAGTAGACTCCAGGGATAATTTACGAATGTATATGGAGTTAATTATGGTAAGTGGTGCATACATTAAACTTGCAGGCTGCAACGGTGACAGTGGGAAATTGTTGGGACACAATCGGGCTTGTCAGTCCGGTCTGATCCGTTGGAGCACTAGCTAATACAAAGGGAAACTTCCATCAAGCTTGATGAACTAATCCCAAAGTACTACCAGACGATTCGAGCACACTGAATAGCGTCGCATCACGCCATGATTGCCGGTGCCGCCAGCATCAGGTAACTCAACTAAGCAAGGCACCTTTGAGCGAGGTAACTAAGTGAAAGGCGACACCAAACTGCATCGCGAGGTGGTGCAGAAGCGAGCCACGACAGGAGGAAGCCGTCAGCCGCACCATTCCGATTCGGCCATACCTGGGCGAAGCAGCCCATATTGCCTGTACATGTTGCCTGTGTGACTGCCGATTGGTCAAATGATTGTGCTCGAGGGTCGCGCCACTGGCGACATGCTGGCGTTGGCCCCACCGCACGCCTCCGCCCGACGCAGGCACGCCTCCACCCGACGCAGGCACGCCTCCGCCCGACGCAGGCACGCCTCCGCCCGACGCAGGCACGCCTCCACCCGACGCAGGCACGCCTCCACCCGACGCAGGCACGCCTCCGCCCGACGCAGGCACGCCTCCACCCGACGCAGGCACGCCTCCACCCGACGCAGGCACGCCTCCGCCCGACGCGGAGCCGCTGCGGACCGGCGCCGGCCACGACGGTGGCCTCACGGTGCTGTTTGACCGGCCCGCCACACCACACCCGTCACAACCTTTTGCTAGCATTTCGAAATCAAATCCAACAGTCGAGTCCTGCCGCCCCGTGAACGACAGAGGGACTGGACCCATGTATTGGAATTGCAGATTTGGGGGAACACCATCTTTTTGCCCCGAAATTCGGAGATTCTTCTCTCTCTCTCTCCCTCTCAATTCGGGGACTACTTTTCATGTTTTCGTGCCTTGGATCACCTAAGTTCGGACTTAACTAAGGTAATAATTACAAAGGGAGTAACAAGTATTGTTGTTGCTGTTATTGGGATTTGGTGCGCATTGGCTGCATTGTCCACACAGCGCACAGGAAACAAAACAAAAACAAGACAAGACAAGACGGCCAATGCAACCCTAATTGTCCTCCACTACCACACAATGCACTATTACCGGAGTGACAGCCGGCGCTTGATAACGTCATTGCTGGGACATTGTTACCAACGACGAAGCAAGTCTGCACCACTTCGGACTCGACCAACACTATTCACCCTTCACGCGAGGGAACCGAGTGGACCGCTTTCAGGGAGACAAAAACCGGGACAAGGCTGTGTTCCTTTCCCCAGGCTGTGCCGACACACAGACTACTGTCGACCGCAGAGACGGCGGACTGCGGCCCCCAGGCTGCGACCCTCGCCCGGCCTGCCCCCCCCCACTCGCGGTCTCCACGCCCGGACGGCGCTGCCAATGCCAATAGATGGCTTGGCAGGAGCCGACGAGTCGAGTCACCTGGCCGCCGGAGCCGACCGGCCGACCGGCACAGCGGCGCGCTCACCTTCTTGGCGTCGTTGTTGTTATCGGCGAGCGTCATGGCGCCGTTGGAAGGCACCACAGCGCCTGCCGAGGTCAGAAGCTCTTCCGAACCCCGCTGAAACAGACGCAGACGTCAGCATCAACGGCATGGTCGTCAGCATCAACAGCACGACCGTCAGCATCAACGGCATGGTCGTCAGCATCAACAACACGATCGTCAGCGTCAACGGCATGACCGTCGGCATCAACAGTCAGCCGGCCGGTGGGCGCGTCTGACAAGTCATGCGCCCGTAGGTTGGCCAGCCTCAGGACGCCTCAGCTGCTGTCGTCACAGCAGCGCCAGCGCCGCATCACCGGGAACACGTCAGTGCGGCGGCATCGCCAGCACCAGCGGCAGACACATGGCCGTCAGCCGGCACACCAACGCCGGCCAGCCGACCGTGCGAACGACGCGGCCAGACCTGGCCACCAAACCGGCTCTGGTATTTCGGCCGAAAATTGTTTCGAGCTTGGCGACTCGAGTGCACACACAACTGGTGACCCGCAATCCACAGCTACCGCACGTCAGACAGGAGCCGCCGAGCCATACCACAGCAGCCGGGTGACTGCAGAGCCATCATAGCCGCCGAGCCATACCACAGCAGCCGGGTGACTGCAGAGCCATCATAGCCGCCGAGCCATACCACAGCAGCCGGGTGACTGCAGAGCCATCATACCGCACACGGCCACAGAGCCACCGCATAACATACCGGTGACTACAGAGCGGCATCACGACCAACTGGAGACTACAGAGCCACCGCACAACGTACAGGTGACTACAGAGCGGCATCACGACCAACTGGAGACTACAGAGCCACCGCACAACGTACAGGTGACTACAGAGCGGCATCACGACCAACTGGAGACTACAGAGCCACCGCACAACGCAGGTGACTACGACGGCATCAGTCAACTGAACTAAGACCACGCACAACGTACAGGTGACTACAGAGCGGCATCACGACCAACTGGAGACTACAGAGCCACCGCACAACGTACAGGTGACTACAGAGCGGCATCACGACCAACTGGAGACTACAGAGCCACCGCACAACGTACAGGTGACTACAGAGCGGTATCAGTCAACTGGAGACTCAGAGCCACCGCACAACGTACAGGTGACTACAGAGCGGCATCAGTCAACTGGAGACTACAGAGCCACCGCACAACGTACAGGTGACTACAGAGCGGCATCACGACCAACTGGAGACTACAGAGCCACCGCACAACGTACAGGTGACTACAGAGCGGCATCAGTCAACTGGAGACTACAGAGCCACCGCACAACGTACAGGTGACTACAGAGCGGCATCAGTCAACTGGAGACTACAGAGCCACCGCACAACGTACAGGTGACTACAGAGCGGCATCACGACCAACTGGAGACTACAGAGCCACCACACAACGTACAGGTGACTACAGAGCGGCATCAGTCAACTGGAGACTACAGAGCCACCGCACAACGTACAGGTGACTACAGAGCGGCATCACGACCAACTGGAGACTACAGAGCCACCGCACAACGTACAGGTGACTACAGAGCGGCATCAGTCAACTGGAGACTAGAGTCACCGCAGAACGTATAGGAGACTAGAGCGAAATCACAGTCAACCGGAGACTGTAGAGCCACCGCACGACGTACAGGCGATCACTAACCCCCGCCGGCAGAAAGCTCTGGGCACGGTGAGCCCAAAAACATACCATACATGTGTAGGGATAAACTATACATGGAAATTTGCATTGATACCGATAATGAGGTCACCAGAAGACACATTAGATCAATATACGAACCTCGACTTGCAACCCTTGGAATTGTTAAAAAGGCAGGGCTTGCTTTCCTTCGACATTGTTTTTGTCGGGAATTAACACGGACGAATATAATTATATTAATCACAGTAAAAAAAAACGTTCGGGATAGAATCAGGATTGAAAACCGGCATCCAAACTATGCATGCATGTTAGAGACACAGCGAAAATGTAATTGGGAAGCCAATGTAACCAAGAGCTCATATCACAGCATATTTCTTGTCATGTTTGACCATGCTGAGGTCCTTCATAAATAATAATATATATAATAATAAGTCAAAGGGACATGGCCTTTTCCATGGTGAATGGTCTGGAAAATATGAATGTATATGTATAGAGTCCTTTCCACAGAATCCTTGAAGCGAAATACGTACATCTGTTACAAATCGAAAATCCTAAGGTCAAGCCAGATCACGCCATATGGCCAGGTAAAATAAATTCAAGCTTAAATACTCTCGGTACATCACCTCTAAAGTATAACATCTTTGGTCCATAAAGAACTGAAATGACTAAACATTTTTGTTTTGTAAACTGCCGAGCTTTTGACCTAGTGACCTAACCCTAGGCTACACTTGAACAATGCATATATTAATAAAACGATAAATCCGGTTGTCGGCTAACTATATACTGCTTGGAAAGCAATTCCAGAGACATGTTAAATCACGTCAAATAATGTGAAATTGCACGAGGCCAGGTCATTGGTTGTTCATCCAATATCAATTTGCACGGCTTAGGTAGCGCAGAAGCACAACGCAGACATCGTTGCACGAAAGCAGCAGCATTCTGCATATGAAGGCATTGTGTAGAATATTCATGACACTTGATCATCTCATGTCATTGACCTTTGATACATTTGAAATCAGAATGCTTATCGCATGCTCTTTATCATGTTCGACGTGAACAATTACCCCCAAATTCAACCTTCGTCACTCAATGCGTTAGCAAAACGCTGAAATTCATCCGACTGTCATATCAGTAAGCTTACTTAAAATTTCGAGATAGCACTTTGTTCAGTCTTGATGAAGGAGCAGCATTATCTAACTTAGGTATAGATATGCCTGCCATTGCTTCGAACGGCGGCACTTAACATTACCCTATTTTCCCCGTTTCAGGTCAATGACGTTTAATGACCTTCACCTGAAATGTGTACGATATGCAAAGCAGGTGTATAAGAAGCTAATAACAATTCCATGCTCTGCGACTATGAGGGAGGGAGGGAGGGAGAGAGAGAGAGAGACAGAGGCCGGGCGGGAGAGCGAGCGAGAGGGTTGGCCGGGGGCGGCAGGTGTCGTGAGCCGGTGCTGCCACAGGTGTCACGGCCGGCTCTGTCGTGCAGTTGGTGGTCGACAGCTGCCGGTGGCCGGCCGGCACGCGACGCCCGCCCGCCACTCCTCCAAATGGGGGCGCCGCACTCCGGCCGGCGACACCGACCCTAGACACAGCACCCCGGGGCACGCTCACACACCTCCAGCAGTGTACCAGAGCAGCCTTACATCGCCGTACCAGCGCCCCCACCCACACACACCGACCCCAGGCACAGCACCCCGGGCACGCTCACACACCTCCAGCAGTGTACCAGAGCAGCCTTACATCGCCGTACCAGCGGCCTCCCCCCCCCACACACATCCACACACCGCACCCCGGGCACGCTCACACACCTCCAGCAGTGTACCAGAGCAGCCTTACATCGCCGTACCAGCGACCTCCCCCCCCCCCCCACCCCACACACACCTCCAGCAGTGTACCAGAGCAGCCTTACATCGCCGCACCGGTGTCCCCTCCCCCGCACCCTCCCAGATAGACATACAGAAGCTGTCGCCGCCCCGTCCGCACACATGACATCACAGCCAACTGGTGCGGGTGGCACTTTGGGCGGGCACGACGGCCAGCAGCGTGAACACAACCGGCCCGGTGGCGGCGTTGGCAGCCGGGAGCAGGACGGCCGACACGCCAGGCTGTGACGCCGGTCCCCGGCCAACCGAACGTCGATCCGATCCGACACAGACACGGCAGTGTTGCACGGCCGAGAATAGCGCATGTGCCAGACTGTTCTGCAGGGCCCGCTTGCCAGCGTGAAAACGACCGCACCAGGGCCCAGCTCAGCCGGCCAGGGTGGAGGGACGTGGCCGGGCTCACCGTCGGCGTGGAAGGGAAGTGAGGCAAGTGGCAGACAGATGAGAAGCAAGTGCAGATGAGAAGCAAGTGCAAATGTGTCGCAGCTATCGAATAGTCGAGACCGGCTCAGTTCTGACCAAAGGACAGTGACGACGTAACGGATCGGCACGCTGAACAATGTGGCGAGATATATCAGTGAAACAATTAGTCTGGGACTGGATATACGTTTTCATAAAGTTAATTGCGCGGCACGTAACGACGTTACACACGTGGCATGCTGACGTGAACACTGCACATAGTCACCTTTGTGTTCCCATGATAAGTTGATATCGAACTTTTGGCTACACTAAATGATTGGCTGAGTGAAGACACGAGCCGATATCAAATTCCATCGCAGAGAACGAATAACAAACACCCACTTGACGCAGAAAGCATAAATCAGCCACACAATAGGAACGAAATGCTCCACTTTAAAAGTTAGGTAGATTGATGCTTGTGGTAGGGGTGAATAGCACAGCAAAAACGCGCAACGTGCTACACTTCAACAGTTCAGCACCACCAACAGCCGCAGTGGTCGGCAGGCAGGCCCACCACCACACCGGCCAGGCCGGTGGTCGTCGGTCCGGCGCCCGTCCGCGCGCATCCACATTCCAACGCGACGCGCCCGCCGCGCCGCCGCCGCCGCCGCCATGCCCGGGGCGGCCCGGTGGGGTTGGCGGTTCAATCCCCGCCGCCCGACCCGGCCCGGCCCACCCCGGACGCCAGGTACCGACGCCGCGGGAGACGGCTGCTCTTGTTTTTGCCGGCCGGCCGGCGCCGGAATGCGAGGCGTGCGCGCCGCCGGCGAGCCTTCCGGCCGCCCCGGCCCGGCCCGGCTGCCATCCGAACCTGCGGCAGTTCATCCGGCCCGCCACGGCCGCTGATCGGGTCGACCACGGCACGCATGCAATGAAAACAACGATGATGAAAATACGGACTGACTGACGCGGATGGCGTTGGTGATGATGGTGGTGGACGGGTGGTAGTGGTGATGGTGAAGGGGTTGTAGTGGTGATGGTGGTGGAGGGGTGGTAGTGGTGATGGTGAAGGGGTGGTAGTGGTGATGGTGGTGTTAGTGGTATTGGTGATGATGGTGGTGGTGGTGGTAGTGGTGATGGTGGTGTTAGTGGTATTGGTGATGATGGTGGTGGTGGTGGTGGTGGTGGTGATGATGGTGATGATGGTGATGATGGTGGTGGTGGTGGTGGTGGTGGTGGTGGTGTTGGTGATGATGGTGACGGTGGTGGTGGTGATGATGGTGGTGACGGTGGTGGTGGTGATGGTGGTTATGGTGGTGGTGACGGCGGTGGCGATTATGCTGGTGACGGCGGTGGTTATCGTGGTGGTGACGGCGGCGGTGGTGATGATGACGGTGGTGGTGGTGGCGTGGCTGGCAGCTGCCGACCGCCGGCGGCGTGCCGTGACCGCCGCGGCTGGGCGGCCGCAGCGCGCTGGACCGGGACGTGGCGACACGACGCGCCGGGACGTGGCGACACGACGCGCCGAGACGGCCCACGTGGCAGCGGCGCCGCGCCGGCCCGCCCGACCCAGTCCGGTCCGCTCTCGTCCCAGCCGGGCGACGTAATCCGTGCCACCATCTGGCTCATGGCGGAGCCGAGCCACGCGGTTCTCCTCCCGACACGGCCAAACAGGTCCCCAAACCACACCACAGACGGCCCCCGCCCTTACCGTTCTCACCCGACTGCGCCAAACCGGCCGCTAGTCCCGCCGAGCCGCCTCCGTCACACCAGCGCGCCACACCGGCGCCATCTCCTACCGAGCCGCCTCCGTCACACCGGCGTCATATCCTACCGAGCCGCCTCTGACACACCAGCGCCATCTCCCACCGAGCCGCCTCCGTCACACCAGCGCGCCATCTCCTACCGAGCCGCCTCCGTCACACCGGCGTCATATCCTACCGAGCCGCCTCTGACACACCAGCGCCATCTCCTACCGAGCCGCCTCCGTCACACCAGCGCGCCATCTCCTACCGAGCCGCCTCCGACACACCGGCGCCATCTCCTACCGAGCCGCCTCAGTCACACCAGCGTCATCTCCTACCGAGCCGCCTCAGTCACACCAGCGTCATCTCCTACCGAGCCGCCTCAGTCACACCGGCGCGCCATCTCCTAACGAGCCGCCTCCGACACACCAGCGCGCCATCTCCTACCGAGCCGCCTCAGTCACACCAGCGTCATCTCCTACCGAGCCGCCTCAGTCACACCGGCGCGCCATCTCCTAACGAGCCGCCTCGGCGAGAGCAGCACCGCCTCCGGCTTCCTCGTTTACGGCCGGCTCACGATTTCAGTTCTGAAGTGCTGCTCCTCTCGTCGAGCAGTAAACACGGGCGCAGGCTGCTCCACCGGATCCGGAGCTCCGCGTGCTAGTGCCGACTGTGGCCTGGCTGCTCGCCGGTTCCCAGCTGGTTACCGAACGGACCACACAGTGGGAGTGGATGTGGGAGTGCGGTGGCCGATGGGAGTTGGTGTGGGACAGTGGCGGGTTGGCTGGTCATTTGGGCTTAGGGGCGCATCGACAGTGGTGGGAACGAAGTGGTCCGTGCGAGCGGGTTGGGAGCGCGGTTGGGTTATTTGCTGGCAAGAGCAGAACAATGCATTACAGTACGGCAGTGCAGTCGAGGGGCTGGGGAGCCGGCGCCACGTGAAAACTGGCTGGGGAGCCAGTGGGAGTGGATTGGCCAGCGGGAGTGGACTGGCTGGTTGGTTGGTTATTGGGGTTTAGGGGCGCATCGACTGCGTCGGTCATGCAGCGCTCATGAGTGGACTGGTCGGCGGGAGTGGACTGGCCGGCGGGAGTGGACTGGCCGGCGGGAGTGGTCTGGCCGGCGGGAGTGGACTGGCCGGCGGGAGTGGACTGGCTGGTTGGTTGGTTATTGGGGTTTAGGGGCGCATCGACTGCGTCGGTCATGCAGCGCTCATGAGTGGACTGGTCGGCGGGAGTGGACTGGCCGGCGGGAGTGGGCTGGCCGGCGGGAGTGGACTGGTCGGCGGGAGTGGACTGGCCGGCGGGAGTGGACTGGCCGGCGGGAGTGGACTGGCCGGCGGGAGTGGGCTGGCCGGTCGGATGAACCGACAAGCGGAAGCCGATGGCGGTGGCCGTCCGGCAGAAGCGACAGCAGCGCCCTGCCGGGTTGGAGTGGAGCCGGATGACCCGGCGTTGCCCGCCCGCCCGACGGCGGCAAGGTCGCGCACCGGCTCGGCTCAACGTCCCGTTACAGAGCGCCGCGGCGAGAGCGAGACGCCGGCCCGCCGCCACAAATGGCCGCCGGCCTCCAGCTGGGGTCGGCTCACCGGCGAGGAGGTCACGGCACGGAACGTTTCCATTGCCGTAAGTGCCGCGCGATGGTCGGCGCGCGGTCGATGCCCGGCCGAGGGCCCATGGCGCCGCGGCCAGCCCGCAGAATGTGGCGCTGCTATAGCCGCCGACAGTCCATTCAAGGCCACTGAATGGCCGGCGCCGGGCCGCGACACGTCTCCCACGGGCCGGGGGCGTTCGGCTCCACTCTCCAGACTCGGCGGCCGCGTCTGGAAATTCGTCGCCGGCGCGCCGGTGGGAAATTATCCCGCCGGCCGTTGCCGGCACGGTCGGACGTTCCGCTAAGTGTTTGGAATCGCTTAATGGCGGATTACCGCCCGGCGGCGCCGTTCATCAGAACGCCTACGAGACGGAACCTTTTACAATCGAGCCCGTGAGAACGACACAGTTGGCAACCCGCTCACGTTAAGCACAATTTCGGACGCCATATATTACCGGAGAACCGAATTCACGTTCAAGCGAGATCCCGTCCGAGAACGCATGGCAAGCGCGAAAACAAACTGGAGCGCGAACCCCACCCGACGTTCGGCGGCCGCAACGAGGCGCCGACGCCGATCTCGCATCGCCGCGCGACGCGGCCGCCCAATTTCCGCGCGGCCAACGCGTTTCAAACGGAGCGCTGGCCGGCCCGCCGCGCCACGGGAGGGCTGTCTTTTTGTGAGCGGCCGGCCTTCGGCGCGCCGGCGATTAGGGCTGGCCCGGCAACACAGGGCGCGCTGCCCCGGCCGCCAGCTGCCGACGCGGCGCGCTCTCACAAAGGGCCGGCCGGCGAGGGAGGCCCCAGAATGCGCGGCCGGCCGGGCCAGGTGGCGGCGCCCTCTGGCCGGGCCCAGGGTCGGCGGCGGCGGCCGCTGGGAGCGCGCGGTCGGCCGTTCTCAGGGCGGCCCGGCTGCCGTGACTGTCTGAGGCGCCCGCGGCCGTAATCACACGGGCGAGCCGACGCCCGTCCGCGGCCCACGCCGGCAAAAACGGCCGCCCGGTAATGACCGACCGACCGGCCGGGGACGCGCTGGCGGCCCCGACTGCCAGCGCGGCCGGCGGGGCGCCGCGGCCGCACCGGGGTCCGCCCGGGTCGGCGGCACCGCCAGCCGGCCAGCGTCCGTGACGACCGGCCGGCCGGCCCGGCCACGCCGACACCCCGTGTGTTGACTCAGCGAGCATGGCCGCCGCCAGCATGTGAGCGCGCGTTCAGCACATGCACTCTATCGTCAGCCCACCTCTGCCGAGTGACTCACCACGTTTCCGACACGTACCGCCCGCGCGCCGAGGGCCCACCCCACGCCACACACCGTACGTGGCACACAGCGCACGCAACACCGCACGCCGGCGACGCACCTCCAGCCGCCGACAGCCGGCTACCGCGGCGAGACTCACCATTTCAACACAGGCGGACGCCTCCAGAATGGGGAGGGGGCCGCCGGCGGCCGCCACGTCAGCAGGCCGGCCGGCTACGGCGGCGAGACTCACCATTTCGACACAGGCGGACGACTCCAGGGTGGCGAGACAGAGGAAGGTGAAACGAAACGGGCCGGACTGGCGCGGCAGCAGCGAGAGAGGCAGACGGAGAGCGGCGAGCGCCGGAACACGAGCAGAGACAGGAGGGGCAGCGGACGGCACCGACCGCGGCGAGCGTTACAGACGGAATAGCGGCGCGCCGCCGACCGACGCCGCCGGCCCGGCCCGGCGGCCACGAGTCTACGCGCCCGGTCCACCCGCTAGCCCCGGCCGCCGCCGCCGCCGCCGCCCGATCGATCCGACTCCGCTGGCGCTCAACAGGTAAGCGGCGCAGCCAATAGCAGGTATGATACGGGGCAGGACGACGTCACGGCCTGGGCGAGCCGCCGCCGCCGCCGCCGGCGGAGGCGACGCATCCAGCCCAGTGAGACGACTGTTCAGTCGAGTGGCGGCGCCATTAACGAGCGCCATTGAAACGTGCCCCGGCTCGGCGACCGACCGGCCGACCGGCCGGCCGGAGAAATGTATCCAGTCGCGACCTGCCGCGATTCATCACGATATTTAATGGGAGGCGCGATCAAATATAATTGCGTCGAGTGGCTGCTCTGAAAAATTCGAAATGAAATCTTAATGATGTCTCAGTGAGGACCGCTTCCAAGAAAACCAATGCAATAGTTCCTCATAACGCAGTGGGTGGATTGTTATCGCCCAAGCATCAGGAACAATGCAAGTGCTGGTAAATGTCACAACCATAAATTTCCCCGAATCAGGGACCCTTTGGTCCACATGTAGTAAGAGCTGAAATGTACGTTGACGGCAGCCTGCCCATTGGCTTTGCTCTAGATTTGTGTGACGCATGTCTCGATTACATAAAAATCAAGAATACCAATGAAAAATAATATTTCTTCGACACCGTTCTACCGACTTAAATACTCAAACCACAAGCGGTGGTTTCTTATCATTTTTGGAAGATATTACTTTCGACAACAGCAAAGACAGTTTGGCACACCACCATTTCAATGCTTTAACGTGGACTCCAGTGCCCTGCCGACTACATCGCCAATATACCCAACCCAATGCCGGATACATACGGCTCGCTTGGAAGGAGCAAGCATTTCGCCCCGCAACGCAAAATTTATTAACTCCGTTAACTTTTCCAAGAAGTCTTCAGTCTTAAACACAAGAGGGTTCCAGTATTTTATCTAACAAAAAGTCCGACGGTTCCACCACTGAATTAGATTTCGACCATGATTATTATGCACGGGCCGGGGTCGGCCAGTCACCGTGGACCGTCAGAGCAGCATCCCTTCAGAGACGGAGCTCCACACTTGAGCCGGCACCGGCTACCTATTAGTAGTGCCGACCTTTGGAGCTAATATCAAAAGCCGGAGGTAAATTGGCTTCGTCGGCGGTAGACCTGTCGCGAGGGCCAGCCCAATCTTCCAGCGACATCGCTCCACTGAAGTGGCCGGATGTCAGTCCAAAGTTGGTGTCCACTGACTGGTGCAAGTTCGCGCTTGGGCGGTCTCAAAACGCACCAGCAACTAACATGACCACCAAGCTCTGACCTCGCTCTCACAAGTTCCCGGCCATCAATAATGAAAACGAGAACGACAATCCGCCGGACTCTGTGCAACCAACACAACCCTCTCTTCACTCACGCCAGAGATCGCGCGTGCGCGGAACGCCATCGTAACGGCATGGCAACGGCATGGCAACGGCATGGCAACGGCATGGCAACGGCATGGCAACAGCTCGGCAGCTCACTCGGCCGGGCACCAGTTCAAGTCCTGCCCAGGTAAATTGCGGCACGAAAGATCAATGCTTGCGCTGGGGCTGGGGTTGGGGTTGTGGCGACCGCCGACCGCCGACCGCCGCCTCAGCTAGGCGCCATACCCGGTGGGCACCGAGCTCGGCACACAACCGGTGCGGGACTGCGGCGCTCACCACTCGGCTGGTCAGAATGTGGCGCACACCACTCGGCTGGTCAGACTGTGGCGCTCACCACTCGGCTGGTCAGACTGTGGCGCTCACCACTCGGCTGGTCAGACTGTGGCGCTCACCACTCGGTTGGCCAACTGGATGTGGTCGCTGGTGATGGGCTGGTCACGTCGCGCCGGCTACTGTCGTATGGTAGCCACGTCCAAGTCCAGACCTGGCCGGTGCCGTCGGCAATGGCGATGTTCGCCAGTGTGCGACGGTGAATGCTTTTTCTTCGAGCAGCGAAAATACCGCAGTGGAATAATTTGCACTCCCGAGCACGGATTCATATCTGCAACAAATTGTACGCAGCAATTTGGCATGCATTGCGCGGACTTGAGATAGTTCTGGCTGTTGGTTTGTGACATAGCTCTGGCATTTAAATGAAGCATTGCTTGTCGAAGCATTTTAATTTGTATTGCACCACAAAGTGCCACCAATATCCCAGGCACCGGACTTGATGGCAGGAACGCATCGGAGTGTCCGGATGACAGCATCAATGGCCGACAAATGAGCATCCAAATTGTGCATTTCCTCAATATGGCTAGGCATTCAGGAGAACCGGCTGCCATCCTTGTTGTTATTGGGGTTTAGGGGCGCATCAACTGCCTAGGTTATACAGCGCCCACTGCCATCCTTGTAGTTGTTGTTTGGGTTTAGGGGCGCATCAACTGCCTAGGTTATACAGCGCCCACTGCCATCCTTGTCGTTGTTGTTGGGGTTTAGGGGCGCATCAACTGCCTAGGTTATACAGCGCCCACTGCCATCCTTGTTGGTAGTGCCCATTTCTAGGCAGGGCACAGCAACTGGCCTGACCCATGCCACCCACGCCAGCCGGCCGCGTGCAGCCGCCGCTCAGAGCCGGCACCGACACGTGCGTCGGCCCAGAGCGGCCACTGCACCCACCGGAGAGGGTCGGTCGGCGGGCGGTGCAGCGGCGCAGGCCGGCCACTGCACCCATCGGAGAGGGTCGGTCGGCGCGCGGTGCAGTGGCACAGGCCGATCAGGTCGGGTCAGGTCGGGTCGGGTCCGTCCAGCGCCACAGTCTGCGGCTGCACGGCGTGGAACAGTCCGTCCACGACGGTTAGGCTTTGGGGCTTTGGGGCTTTGGGGCGCACTGACCGCGGTGATTATGCAGCACCCGTTAGTGCAACCATATTTAGGCTTATATTTTTACTAAGTTTCCTTCAAGTACCGGTGGTGTGGTTGGTTATTAGGGTTTTAGGGCGCATCAACTGCATTGGTTATACAGCGCCCATACCGGTGGTGTGCGTGTGAAATACAATCTGGGTGGCAGCGCAGTATAATATTATATATTACCTAGATAACACCGAACCGGGAACCCTACCTTTGGTAGGGGACTACAGCAAACCGCAATTGTCATAAACTTAACAGCCGTCCGGTCTGAAACACACGAGAACCGTCCCATTACTCTCCTCCCCCTCACACACATGCCCAAAGCACCAGCAATTATGGGCGACCATACCTGTCGCCAAAAACAGCCTTCGCTGTTCTGAAGAAAAATCTGGGCAAGGGACCATAGCGCGTCGCACTGCAGGCCGGTTCGTCCCCATGTAGCGGTGTACGTTTTGGGCTGAAGGGCGCGCCGACTGCAAGGCAATTTGGCGTAGCGGTGCACGTCATGTCTTAGTCTTGTCACATGTCTCTCAGGACAGCTAGTGCCGACCATGCGAGTCACATTGCAGGGCGCTCCATCGCCATGTAGCGGTGTACTTACACAGATGTCTCTCAAGACAGCTGGTGCCGACCATGGCGCGTCACATTGCAGGGCACTTCATCGCCATGTAGCGGCGTACGTACACAGATGTCTCTCAAGACAGCTGGTGCCGACCATAGCGAGTCACATTGCAGGGCGCTTCATCGCCATGTAGCGGTGTACGTACAGAGATGTCTCTTACGACAGCTCGTGCCGACCGCTCGTGCCCTTTGTCTCTGCCGAGTGGACGCCTGAGACGGGTGGGTTCCAGCAGCTTGTGCGCCGCAACACACCGGCGTCCGTCGACAGACAACACACCGGCGCCATTTTCAACGCCTGGCGCTGGGATCGAGCGGAGAGACCAGTCGCACGGCTTCACACGCACGCGCAGCAACGGCACGCGCTTTGTTTTCCAGTCGGATTACGGCATCAACTGTTGGAGCTCACTGGAGCTTTGCGGAATTACAGCATCAACTGTTGACCCGGAGTTTCTAGCGGGGTGGCGGGCTGGCACAGTCCGCACACCAGATGCACACTGGTGACGGCCAGTCTCTCAAAACCGTCCTGTACACACTCGGAAAAAGGTGCCGATAGAAACAGGCCGTTCAATGTCCAGCTTCCAGGCGTCGTATTGTCTCTGTGGTATACAATCTGTGCACATCAAAACGGCCGTGAAGCCGAGATGCAACAAGTCGCCAGGTGATGTCAGTCGGCGGAACGGCACACAAGTACCATCAGATGGAAAAGCGACTTATCCTGCGGTGCTCGACGGCGTCAGGACACCGCCCGAGGCGATCGATCACGATGATACGGTGTGCCACCAACTTGCCGGAGCTATTTATCGCACGACGGTAACGAATCGGCTCTGATTTGCCACTGGAGGCGGACGAAGTATTCCAGTGCAACCGAAACCTCCGACCAGCAACCTCTGGGTGCACAATGGCACGGACAAACTTATCACTTATATAACGCCACCAGGCAAACCTATGCGGCAAAATCGCCGTCGAAGCATTACGCAATAAATAACGTGAAAACACGAGTAAATTAGCACCTAATTAAAGGCGCCCAAACGCATTATTAGTCGACAAAGGAAGACAACAAGAACGGAAAGCGGAAGACAGCAGCATTGCTTGTACGCAGCATTGCCACACGGTGCACACGAGCATCCACCATCCACAGACCACCGCCCACCACTCACCAACCATCCAGTCTACCGTCGTCAGAGGTGAGCCCCCTACCATCCAGGCTCCATCAGCCGGCGAGGGGGAGCAGACGCGTCTTCCGCTCGACAGGCAGCAGAGTGTGGGAACGTCCAGCTGCTAACTGAGGCTCCGGCCTGCCAGCGCCGGGGAGACGCAACCTTTCCACTTGTTTGTTGGGCCCGAACATCTCGGACAAATTGCTTAGAAATTGCCGGCGAATGTGCGAGATGTTCTTTGGATTCCTACAAACACCGGTGGATAATTGTGTTCCGTTCCTTCAGGTGTGTGCTCAGGAAGTGTCACTGTTTGTAAAGCGTCCCGACTGTCTGGGTCCATTCCTTTGAGCAGTCATTGTCAATGTGTAATCTTGTGAGCAGCACTGTCTACGTCCACTCCAGTGAGCAGTCACTGTCGGGGCTTACTCTGGACCATTCTCGAGTGGCGCCGAGCAGAAGCACAGCAAAGCGCACCTGCACAGGTGATGGCCAACACCAGCGACCGTCCAACGACATTTGATAGGCGGCACGACAGCCGACTGAGCCGACCCGACTCGTGTGGCGCACCTCCAGATGTGGCCTGTCGACGGTGCCGGTCTGACCAGCGGGAGCCGAGCCACCACTGGCAGACCTGCCCCCGCCTGCCAAGGCAGCACAGGCGCTGCAGGTCAACACTGGCCGCACCACGGCAGGTCAACACTAGCCACACCACGGCAGGTCACCACAGGCCACACCACGGCAGGTCAACACTGCCCACACCACGCCAGGTCAACACAGGCCACACCACGGCAGATCAACACAGGCCACACCACGGCAGGTCAACACAGGCCACACCACGGCAGGTCAACACAGGCCACACCACGCCAGGTCAACACAGGCCACACCACGGCAGGTCAACACCGGCCACACCACGGCAGGTCAACACTGGCCACACCACGCCAGGTCACCACAGGCCACACCACGACAGGTCAACACAGGCCACACCACGGCAGGTCAACACTGGCCGCACCACGGCAGGTCAACACTGGCCACACCACGGCAGGTCAACACAGGCCACACCACGGCAGGTCAACACTGGCCACACCACGGCAGGT
Organism: Ashinkailepas kermadecensis; assembly: GCA_034440615.1. Lineage (NCBI taxonomy): Eukaryota > Metazoa > Arthropoda > Thecostraca > Neolepadidae > Ashinkailepas > Ashinkailepas kermadecensis. Next base: position 273,132 of record JAOTOM010004782.1, on the reverse strand, counting down.
CAACACAGGCCACACCACGGCAGGTCAACACTGGCCGCACCACGGCAGGTCAATACTGGCCACACCACGCCAGGTCACCACAGGCCACACCACGGCAGGTCAACACTGGCCGCACCACGACAGGTCAACACCGGCCACACCACGGCAGGTCAACACCGGCCACACCACGGCTACCCTGCACGTGAAGAGCACCTCGGATGGACGCTGCCGCCGCTCTGCTCTGGGGTGTACGACGAGCCTAGCTGCCGTTCACACTTCACGGCTCCGCCAGGTAACCGCCGTCACGACGTTCCGGATTTGTCCCGCAGCCGGCGCAGCACCGACGCAGGCCGACGACTTCTGGACGCACTGTCGCCATGCTAACCACGGCATTCTCCCGTGTTTACATTGCGCCGATTCGCCCGCCCACGATAACCAGCCGACAGTCTCCGACCCAACGTGCTTCGCCACTGATCAGGCTCTTGTGGTGACGCGCACGGGCGACTGTACTGACGCCATAAATACACCACCGTGCTATACACCATCCACTCGTAGCGATAATGACGATACAAGGTATAAATCCCGCACAAACAGATGGATGATTCTCGACAAACTTGGCGCTGAAAATTATACACTACCATAGAAATTGAGTCAAAGCTGGTGTTGCAGAGTATCTGAATCGAACGAAAATAAGGGAACGTCAGCATTATCAGCAAATCGTTATTGTTTTCGTTGCAATGAACGCAATATACTACTCTTCACATATGGGTACGAACAGCCATGATATGCATACACACATGGAATTCCGCCCGCATCAGTACTGCCCTGTTGCAACTGGTATAACTGGCGCAAAACTTTCTCCTGACAAGCGTGAAAACACCGTATGGAGGAATTGGAATGATGGGTTGCATTCGAATGCTGTAACATCTTGCTGAAGTATATTCAGGAGGGTAAAATTTTGCTCCAAGATGTCCAACTACACTCGGATCAGCCGTTGACTCCCACGTCAATTTTGGAAGCTCAGGTTACTGGATCCACCGTACGCATTAATACCCATGCATATTTGCACTGATGTGCATCTGTGGTTAGGTACATCAACGTTCACGCGCATTTGCTTATGCATATGTGCGTACGTTCATTTACTTCAGCTGCATCTGCGCGTTTTCTTTTTTGCCATGACGTGGTTGGAATTAGCCGTATTTTGCCGCTAAGACATTACCATTATGTTGCTCAAAGCATTCACGCAAACAACTTCCAGAGTGTTTATACTTCAATGTCACATTTTTCAGAGAAGTCCATTCACAGTTCGGCAACAATTTTCCCGGGAAAACATCGCATTTCATAAAAGCACATTTAACCGAGCCAGGCTACGTCGAACAGAACGGCGCTACAACCCCTCACCCCCAGCGGCAGCTGAGCACCTGTCGGCCGCCGTCACAGGTCACCGAGGTCACGCCACAGCAGGTGGCCGTCACTCGGCCCGGCCCGAATGCGGCCGCGGCGTCCGTCCCGTCAGAGAGGCTGTGTGGAGAGGGCGCGGCGTGACGCTCGTCCCGACGACAGCCGGTGCCAATCCGGTGCCAATCCGGTGCCAAGACGCACGGCGGCTGCTACGCAGTGATAAATTATTCGTGAAATAAGGTCGAATATGCCATTTTCTGAACTCTGAATTGACATCCTACCAACAGAGTATCGACATCGTGCCTTATGAGTCGTTATGAAGTCTTCATATTTCATTGCGCACAGTATCTTGCTGATAAGCATCATGCTGATACTGACCATTGCGCATTGGGATGCACGAACGTCTCTTACCACAACTCCAGGTAAGATAATTACCTATGATGTGGTCTGTGATACAATATCAATTGATAAGGATCGGTATCTTGCATCGTTATCGGCAAGGTAGTTACCCCTAAATTAGGTATCTCAAAACAAAGGCAAAAGGTATGAGTAAGCTGTTCGATCAGAATTGTGTTTGAGGAACTTTCTGTGATGTTAAATGACATCGTTTCCATGGCGAATTTCGACATCCTACCGTACTCGTTTCGACATCTCACCCCTAACAAACAAAACACAACAAAACATTGCTTTAACACTGTTGTGACGTGACGCGCGTCCCGACGACGGCCGGTGCCAATCCGGCGCCAAGACGCACAGCCAAACGACGAGCCGACAGGGTACGGCGCGGACCGGTCCCGCGTTGCTACGCCGGGCCGTGTCTCGGCCACAGGCGGCGCCAGACAGACGGTGCCCGGACGAGTGCGCACACGCTGCACGGCAGCCGGCCGACGCCGCACAGCACTCAACAGGAGCTTCGCACATGACCGGCTCAGGCATCCCAATATAACACTCCCTGGAGGACGGTACTTGCACATTACAAAGTGTTTTGCGTTGTTTGCGAGGGCGTCCTAAGGCCGGAAGCTGGTATTGAACGACGCAATGCATAGAAGGCAAGGTTCTAGGTTTCAATAGGAATTCAATAGCGAATTTCCTGTGCAAATACAGCATGGATTGGACCTTCTTAAGTTGGCTTAATGGCACATTACAAGGTTTGATAAGTGCACACAAATCCATCAAATTGATTGTCGGCTACGCAGACATGGTATCGACATATCTGTGAGGCGCAATGATACAGCTGTTACCAGACATAATTTGTAGCTTCTCGTGCGTTTGACGACTACCAACGTGGATATCGACGAACCCGAAGATGCATCGATTTCGACTCGGTAGACAGCAACAAAACAGTCGAATATATCTTCATTTGGGCTGAAGTAATCAACACGGACGAGTAGAGAACGAAAAAGTGTGCCATTCAGTTACGGCTCTTGCCTGGTGCTACTGGAACCTTTTACCTTTTTAACGCAAGCTGTCCGTGAGAGCTACATTCATTGTGAAGCTAGCCGATAAATCTTCCACATTGGTGGACAGGTCGTCTCCATCGTCTGATCATATCAAGCCAACCATCGAGAGCCTCATGACGTTCATCGCCGTTTGTGCAGGCGGCCCAGAGTAGTTCCCCGCCGCGGTCGGGAGCCACAGTTCCCCGCGGCGGTCGGGAGCCACAGTTCCCCGCGGCGGTCGGGAGCCACAGTTCCCCGCGGCGGTCGGGAGCCACAGTTCTCCGCGGCGGTCTGGAGCCACAGTTCCCCGCGGCGGTCGGGAGCCACGGTTCCCCGCGGCGGTCGGGAGCCACGGTTGTTCGGTGCAGCCACGTGTCTCCCGCGAGCGGCGCCGACCGCCGCGGCAGCAAGAACTTCTGGGAGCTCAGCACTGTCAGTGCTCCCCCCCCCACCCCACCACGAGGCAGGTGACACCAATTGACGTCTGCGGAGCATGGCCGTAACGAAACCGGATCGGTCCAGCTAAGGGTTGGAAACATGACCTCGTCCAGGATGATTGCCATCCAGAACATTATTCTTTCCGAGAATGTCCAGCTAAGGGTTGGAAACATGACCTCGTCCAGGATGATTGCCATCCAGAACATTATTCTTTCCGAGAATGTCCAGCTAAGGGTTGGAAACATGACCTCGTCCAGGATGATTGCCATCCAGAACATTATTCTTTCCGAGAATGTATGCACTCCTTTAAAAAAAAAATACAAGCTCACTGCCTCGCGAACCAAATGAAAAGCAACTACGAAATTTGCAACACAGGCCAGGACTTCGTGAACACTCAACGTTTCAAGCACAAGCATGCTCGTTGTCAACTTCGTCTACTACTCAGAATCGGATCACGTATAAACGGTGCAACTTGTATAGAGTCACGACAAAAGGCTCTGCAAAAGTTTTCCGTCCACCAAGACAGGCAGCGCCATCTATTGTGAACGGGTTCACTTGCAAGGTGGTCAGAAGAGGTTGACTTGGGACATAGCAATCCGCGATATGATCGTATCGACTCAAGTGCAAAGCACCATCTCGTGTCCCATCTGCGCACGGACTTGAGACACTTGGAGTTTAGGGGCGCATCGACTGCGTCGGTCATGGGACATCGACTGTGTCGGGACTTGAGACACTGGACGAGACCCTCATTTGGAGAACATTTGCGCACGGGCTTCAAACACTGGACGAGACCCTCACTTGGAGAACGTCCGCGCGCAGATTTGAGACATTGGACATGACCCTCATTTGGAGAACGACACTGGACTTAGCTAGCTTAAAATCAACGTATGTTTTTAACCACGCTAAGAATGCACGAAAAGTTAGCGAAGTGTTACAATATGCATAGTCTTGTACGTATGTTATGCACATCTCACCCATCCCCACCAGCACACACATAAAGTAAACACGCGTCTTTTAGGATCTGTTCGTGGTCTACGTGTTCGAGATAAGGATGGCATAATGGTACTGGACACTCGTAAATATCTAAAACTGTTGGTCGTACGGAACCAGACTTATGCAAACCGTAACACTCCAATAGCTTCAATTAAATCATGAAGATACATATTGGCACATTGATTGCATGCACATCATGTCTGACAAAGCTAAATGGAATTAAGTAGATGATTCCGAATTTAACTTCGAACTCAATGAATAAATTCACCATCTTATTTGGAGCCTCCATAACATCACAGAATATGCAACTAGATGAGATTATAAGAACTCGACTATCATCTCCCGTCACGTTTTTGGTCGCCATTGTCCTGTGTGTGCCACTAAGCAGCAGCAACAAGACAATGCGATTAATTGACACCAAGCTGGAGCTGGGGTCCCCGTTGGTTATTGGTTTTACGACACATCGACCGTTGAGTCATGTAGCGTCGCCAATCTCTCACGCCAATTGGTCGCGGGCGAAGAGTAGCGACAGGTGAGACTCGAACCCACAACCTTTCGATTATGAGACTGGCAACTTACCCCTAGACTACTCGGGAGCTGGGGTCCACAGGCGAATAAAAATCATATGAAATAAGGGACCGCACTGCGCTCATTACCGAAGCCCCAATTACAAACCGGCCGGCTCGTTGCTGCCTTGTGCCGCACGGTCATGAAACATTAGACGTAATCAAGGTGTTGGTGGGGACCAAATTGGTGGCTTCCGCCGGCTCGCGCCACAGCGTCAGCTCAGCCACAAGGTAACCAGAGTCGCGCCAGACGTCTGCCGAGTCAGATCACAGACGCCAGGTCGCCGGGTCTGACCGGGTGACGCCAGGTCGCAGAGTCTGACCGGGTGACCCCAGGTCGCCGAGTCTGACCGGCTGACGCCAGGTCGCAGAGTCTGACCGGGTGACGCCAGGTCGCCGGGTCTGACCTGGTGACGCCAGGTCGCCGGGTCTGACCTGGTGACGACAGGCCGCCGGGTCTGACCGGGCGACACCAGGTCGCAGTCTCTGACCTGGTGACGCCAGGTCGCCGGGTCTGACTGGGTGACACCAGGTCGCAGTCTCTGACCTGGTGACGCCAGGTCGCCGGGTCTGACTGGGTGACACCAGGTCGCAGTCTCTGACCTGGTGACGCCAGGTCGCCGGGTCTGACCGGGTGACGACAGGTCGCAGTCTCTGACCGGGTGACACCAGGTCGCAGTCTCTGACCTGGTGACGCCAGGTCGCCGGGTCTGACTGGGTGACACCAGGTCGCAGTCTCTGACCGGGTGACGACAGGTCGCCGGGTCTGACCGGGTGACGACAGGTCGCAGTCTCTGACCTGGTGACACCAGGTCGCAGTCTCTGACCTGGTGACGCCAGGTCGCCGGGTCTGACTGGGTGACACCAGGTCGCAGTCTCTGACCGGGTGACGACAGGTCGCCGGGTCTGACCGGGTGACGACAGGTCGCAGAGTCTGACCGGGTGACGACAGGTCGCAGAGTCTGACCGAGTGACGACAGGTCGCCGAGTCTGACCGGGTGACGACAGGTCGCAGAGTCTGACCGGGTGACGACAGGTCGCAGAGTCTGACCGGGTGACACCAGGTCGCAGTCTCTGACCGGGTGACACCAGGTCGCAGTCTCTGACCGGGTGACACCAGGTCGCAGTCTCTGACCTGGTGACGCCATGTCTCCGAGTCTGACCGGGTGACGCCAGGTCGCAGTCTCTGACCTGGTGACGCCATGTCTCCGAGTCTGACCGGGTGACGCCAGGTCGCAGAGTCTGACCGGGTGACGACAGGTCGCAGTCTCTGACCTGGTGACGCCATGTCTCCGAGTCTGACCGGGAGCAGCCGGCTGCAGCGGGTGGCGGTGGTGGACTGGCGCACCAGGGCACGCCGACTACTTAGGTCGTTTTGCGCCCAGGAGTTGCAGCGGGGCTGAGCTCTGTCGGCACACCGTGCGGCAGCTCTACGACCGCGCCACGGCGGCAGACGGACGGCACGCCGCCGATTCACCGCGACGGCACCGACAGGATCGACCACGTACGGTCCAGCAGCCGACCACGTGCGGTCCAGCACCCTACCACGTGCGGTCCGGCAGCCGACCACGTGCGGCCCAACAGCCGATCACGTGCGGTCCAGCAGCTGACCACGTGCGGTCCATCAGCCGACCACGTGCGGTCCGGCAGCAGACCACGTGCGGTTCGGCAGCCGACCACGTGCGGTCCAGCAGCCGACCACGTGCGGTCCATCAGCCGACCACGTGCGGCCCGGCAGCCGACCACGTGCGGTCCGGCAGCCGACCACGTGCGGTCCGTCAGCCGATCACGTGCGGTCCGGCAGCCGACCGGTGCGCAGCAGACGCACACGCACAGCGCAGTCGGGTGAGGCCACTGCAGTGTCCCGAGATCCATTCTGAGCCAGGGCGTCACGGTGGAAAATCCGCCATGAAATGGCAGTAAAAGGCTGGAAAATTGAAGTAATCAAATTAAGACTATAAGAGAAATAATAGTAGTAGGAGTGAAGTAGTAACAGTAGTAATCAGGATTTCCAGGATGTTATGTGAAATACTATAAGGCATCATGCCATGAATGCTTCGCAGGTTTAATACTAGCTAAATTATACGGCAACGGCCTTAAACTCGACGCCAGGAACATACAAAAAATCACGTACGCTATTCCCTGATTCATATTTTTTCCGGCTCTTTCTTGCTCCTTTCAGTGCAGGAACAGGAAAGAAGTGTGTGGAAACTATTGATGACATTGGGAGACTGGAGTTCAAATTTCTTCCTAGTTGAGTGCCAATTTTCACCCGGATGAAAATGTTGGCGCAATGAGTCACCGTCACGGCTGCCGGCGGAAGGAGTTAGGGGGGGTCCGGTACCGTCACGGCCGCCGTGTAGCGCTGACGATCCATGGCCGCCGGCGCGGACGAGTCCAGCTGCCACTCGTTCGGTATGTCCACCTCCGGCCACCACCACACGGCCGCAGACGAGGTCAGGTCAAGCCGCCGACCTGAGCGGCTGGCTGCTGCCAACTGAGGTGCGCGCCGCCAGCGAGCCAGACGGCAGCGGTGCGTCTGCGGGCGGCTCCCAGCACGCCGGCCCGCCACCACCGGCACACACACGGGGCCATCGGCGTGTCCAGCCGGCCAGACGGGGTACGACCGACCCGAGCCATGGGCGCGTCCAGCGCAGCAATTCCAGTCGCCAGGCGCGGGGAGGGAGCGGCGCCAATGCTGGTCGGCCTCGCCGATCATAACGCCGCCGGCTCAAACGCTGCGCATCGTCCCGTTTACATTAAATTGTGGCTCAACTACCAAACATCGGGTGTCCGTCATAGTGCATCGTAGAAATGTTTGCAAACAGACGCTTGCAAATAATTGCTTGCTTCTATCCTTGCCTTGGCCTACGTGCGACCCCACTTAGAATATTCTGTACGGGCATGGAGCCCCTACTTAGAAAAAGATGTAGATATGCTAGAAAGAGTGCAGCGCAAAGCCACTAGACTCATCAGTGGACTAGGTAACTTAGAATACGGGGGAAAGACTTATGGCATTATATATATGTACTCACTCAAGTGTATGAGATTAAGGGGTGTTATGATTGAAATGTATAAAATGATCAAAGGGTTAGATCAGGTCAATCTGAATGATGCCCTTTTATTTGGACTATCGCATAGAGGTCATCAATTCATATTAGACAAATCAAGGTGCAGGACAGATAAGCGACAACAGGGCTTCAGTCAAAGGATTGTTGATCAGTGAAATAGCCTGCCTGCTGACGTTGTGGGGAGTCCCTCATTGAATGTATTTAAAAATAGGGGACAACTATTTTAGGTTGCAAAATCTTGTTTGAGTCCTAAGGAGTGGTGGATGGGGTGATATCTGTGCTAAGTGCACTGTACGGGCTCCTCTAGGCGGGCGTGGATGGAGTTGGAAAATTATTGGTAGGGCACTCAGGTCACATTTGTTACATGATATCAAGTGAATAGGGCTGGATAGGTTAGGTAGAAAGACATTGATGAGTGTGGGGGATGTTGGTCCCTTTGTTATTGTTGAAACTTGGACCCTTATGTTTTATTGGACCCTTATGTTTTTGATCATGCTAAGAAATTGAGTATTATACTAGGTATATAGAAAGCAAGAAAGTAAGAAATTAGTAGTATATAGGGTATATTATACTACTAGTATTATATTATACTATATAGGGTGTACCTAGCAGTGGATTCAGCACCATCCTTCGGCATGTGATAATGATGAGATTGGCTATGGTAGCACAATCCGGCATGATTGGAAGAGTTTGGAATTGTTGAGGAGGGTGTTATGCAATATCAGGTGAATGGTGCTAGATTGGCTGGGATATATAGTTCCCTTGGAACTTGGGATAATGGATTGATTGATGAATGAGCATTTACGTTTCTGGTATCTTGTCTAGATAGGCTTAACCCAGATGGGCCCCTGTGAGGCTTATTGAGCCTCAACACTTTATGAACTTTATGAACTTTTATGAAGTTGCCGAGTTCACATAACGTCATTTTTCAATGAGTAGATAAGTTCATATGTGCTGAAAATAATCAATCCATTTCTTAACCAGCGGTTATGAATGGACAATGTTTTTGGTGAAACGCAATGGGCAAAGGTTAGCTTCAGTGCAACTGACAAGTCGATTGCCTCTTCGTTTGGTGGTTGATCTTGATCAACGTAGCCACCAACAGCAACTGAACTGACTTGTAACCTTCAGTTCATTACCGATTAAATAAGCTTGAAGAAGGGCTGCATCATTCTGAGTTTTCCAGTTCCTGCCGTTGAGACTCATGTCGCGTTTGGTTTCACAGTCGTTAAAATAAAACGCATTTTAGGAAGCACGGAATTTACAGCGGGACACTCCGTCGAAATTTGATTACAAGCCTGCGTGGAAGCACAATGACAAAATAATTTGTCACGTTGCCACCTGACTTTGCATAAAAGTACTCCGATTTGCATCTTAACAAAGGACTATTGAATTCGCCGGGAAGGCACTCAATGGTGAAAATAAATTCGCCCGGAAAATCTAACTCACTCATAGGCCATGCCAGACACAAAACAATTGCATCTCTGCTAAGAGTTTCCTTGTTGACATTGTACGAGAAACTAATGCCTCGTCTAATGCAGTAGTTGTTCAGCTGGCTCGGCGTTGCGTGGCAACGCAACAACAAGCTGGATCAAACAGCATACATTATCAGGCGAGCTATTCCAACTTTGGCAACTTTCACAGCGACACAGGAACTTCGCCAACCCAAGAAAAAAAACACGGACCTGCGTTTGAAGTTACATACGTCCAAAACAAAGCGCACATCATAGTAAATGTTTATTTTATGATTACACGTACTTTGCAATTCCTTGGTTGGTTAGCTACTTTGGTGTCGGGGCACATCAACTGGATTGGTTATATAGCGCCCAATCTCTTACATGAGGGTCAATAACGCTACAACGTAACACGTTCCGTTCCAATAAATATCAGTTGACTGGTCAGCAAAATTAGAGCCTCAGAAAGCTCCAACTGCAGCTCTGGCATGTGGGGCTCACATATTTTGTTTAATACAAATGCTTCAATCAAGCTGAACCATATAATTCTGGGAAAATGTTAAAGTGAAAACACAGAAAACAGCTAAGCGTTGTTTGGTTGCTTTCCTGAGACACCACGAGTGGAAATACTTAGCGACCAAACAGCTGTACGCTTTCCCCAAGCTCTATACAGTTAATTCATTGGTCGACGCGCCGCCATTAGCCCATTCCCACCATTAGGCAAAGCCGAATACTTTGGTGACATTTGTTTAACGGAACCTTCCTTCGACAGAGACGACCTCCAGATAGCTCGTGCAGCTTGCCTTCCGGGTGAAACAACGGCACTGTAATCGACGCGTCGTTAACTTCTGGGGAAGCTGGGCAGACGTTAAGTGTGGCCCTGGTGTGGCTCTAGTCCGGCCTCACACCTCCAGCCCCACTCGGCCGTACCCTGTCGCGGCTGGTCGGCCGGCCAGCGACGCTCGTAGCGCCGCCTGACGGCCGCCCAGCTCGGCAGTCGTGGCCGCCTGGTGCCCGCAGTGGGCCGGCGCTGAACAGCCAGCAACCCTCCAGCACCGCCGGGTCGCTACCAAGTATTGACAACAGCCCGGCCCCGAATTTTTGACATCCAGTACATTATGCTCTACAGAATGTTATCCGATCCTTGTTTGGCACCGGAGGTTTTGCGCTGGTATTGTTTCACGGTCGTCTGATAAGCTGGTTCCGCTCTCACAGCATTTTCATAGCTGTTCTTCCTATCAGGTTATTATTCCATCGAATTTCAATTGGTATGTTGCTGAATGGAATACAAAATACGAATTACTAAGGAACCAACGATGCGTTTCGTGTACTTTCTTTTTCCATTGCGCCATGCCTGAATTGCCAAACTGAGAACCAAATGGTAAACTCGACGTGTCACGATACGAACACAATGCTACGGGACTTGTGTACCTCTGCTCAACCAGTGACCCTTCGGTTAAGTTATTTGGACCTTTTGGTGCATCGGCTTCCATAGTTATGTAGCGCCCATCCAGTGACCGTTTAGGGCAGTTCAAAGGTGCATGACGGTTGCAAAACGCCGGATGTAACAGATTCAACGCGGTCGTGCACCATATCTAATTAAGATAGAGGCGAACTATTTACACTCCAGAGTACAGCCTAGGTTCGCATCAATCGATCGACATCTTGCATTGTCTTATATCATGCATTGTTAACAAACCAAGGCAGGACAGACACTTGCAGGTGACATCAAGCGTGATACACTGTGGCTCGCAAAGGTTTTCAATTCGCTTTTATGGACTTCCTCATGGTGAAATTATTACACAAATCAAACTGAGCCCGTACAAATGCTCCAAACGCACTCTAGAAAAAGAAATAATCAGAGGTAAATCGAGGCTAATACGTTTGACCTTACGTAACAGGTGGAACAGTAGTCAAAAGCATCTAAAAACATGAAATGTTGATAATCTGGGCACGTTTTGCCTGCAGTAAAACAGGCAAAGCGCACCGTTTCATGAGACCATATATTCATCAATCATACTATATCGGATATAGCGCCATATCTAGGTTGCGTAATGTGAGCTCACCCAAAAAAACGCTTCCCAAAAGATCCACACAATAGATATGTGATCAGCCACACAAAACGAGGCAGTGCTGACGTGCGTTTTGTTACTGATCGTGAGGAGACCGATTGCGGACTGCCACGTACCTCCTCCCTCGGGCGACGAGGGTGAAACATTTCTTGTCACACTGCGGGCAGGCGTCTAACCGGCGGGTGACGGGAACGTATCGAGAGTCCTAAAATACTCGTCCATTAGTACAGTAGAAAACGATTCGTACATGAAGATAGAACGATAGAACGATAGAAAACGATTCGTACATGAAGAAAACGATTGGCAAAAAAAAAACGAAATTGGAAAGATCGGAAGTAAATACATAATAGGCTAATCACGGATGGAAACCGGAGCCGGGCTGGGACATACATATATACATACATTATATATATATATATATATATATATATATATATATATATATATATATATATATATATATATATATCTTCTGTATGTCCCAAATAATCATTTCAGTTCAATTATCTCCATCTTACATTGCTTATCGGTTAAGGGAAACATTACAGCCCACACATTCGATATGGGAAAAAATATGAAAACCTTAGAAGAACAAATGAATATATTTCCATAACCAGTGAAATTCCAGGTCACGTGGTTAAATATTTCATACTGCGCACCGGTAGCAGTGAACAAATGCAGCACAGCTATACTGCCTCGCTGCAGCAGGCAATAGCCAGGCTAATAACGACTCCTCAGAACCGTAGCCCTCGAACTCCTCAACTGTGGAGGACATGCAGTGCAAAAAGTAGAGCAGAATATTACACTGAATAAAACATCCTTCCATGCCCAACAACTCCAAATCATCGTCCAATCATCGTGGAATCGGTACAATAATAATGTTCATCTAATTAGCAGGTATGAGTGAAGCCTCACGTCTCCACACTAGACCGAGAGACCATAAACCGGTAGCCGCGCTTTTCGTCTGCACGCGCTGCTAAATGGTCGGTGCTTAGCCCTCCCTGAATGCGAACAACAAGGACGCTAAGTGACCCTTGTACTTGCATTTCGTATCTTTTTCTCATAATGTCGACACCTGTTTCGTATGCAGCAGCCTATCCTATTCAGCTAAACGCACTATTACATGCTGGATTGATGTTGGGCCTTCCTATGGCCAGCTGTCAAAAAGTCAGGACAGTCAGCTTAGGAATGCTTCAGGATACCGATACATACGTCATCAATCGCCATAACTCTAGTTCGGTACAAATAAGTGCATCCTTTTTAACCGGTTCTCTTTTTGCAGATAGGCCTCCGCCAGGTGTTTGTAGAATACCTGTCAGTAGTCCCAGGAGCACCTCAGCTAGGTAGCAAGCAAATAACACCGATGAACTCCTGGGGCCACATAGTTAAATGTGTTATGAGGGAGAAGGGAGAAGATAGATCCATACACATGCACATGCACATCCACAAGTACAAGTACAAGTACACATACCTGCATATGCACGTACATATGCATGCACACACCCATATACAAACGTATATGCAAAGCGACGAAATGCAAGTACAAGGGTCGTATTTGCATAGTATTTGCACCGTTCTTGCATTTTGCAAGCTTGTCTCAGCAGTACCGGTGCTCAGCACTGTCAAAAAGTAGTGAATACCGTGCGTAAGTTGTGAATTGTTTACACCAATAATATCCTGTCCGTGCCTGTCCGAAAGGGCCAAAAGGGGCATCAAATGGCGTTGTAAAACAGGCCGGTGTTTGACGACCAGCAGACGCTACGCAACCGTAATACGACCAAACACCACGGAAAAGGAGAAAGTAACAAAAAATCTGCCGCGGTGAAATCTGTTCAAAATCATCAAACATGGAAACCGGGTCTAAATATCAGTGGATGTATTAGGACCTGAAACGTAGCAAAAAAAACCTAGCTATTAAGGTTTCAAAAGCGTGACAGTTGGGCCGGGCAGCTCCTATGAACTTTTATAAACGCGTGCAGACTCGCTCGAACTTCGCTCTCGCCCGCAGCAAATGGCCTATGCAACGTCAAAATTTCACAAACTTCTATACCTTCACTTGTGTCATTGCCATCACTATTTCAAACAGATCACTGAACTACAAAAGAAAGTCAGTAAATTGAATCCAACATTACTGATTACTTTTGTTTGTGTTCAAGTAGGCTATATATCAATGCCGACACCCTAAAACCCCAATAATCATCATCATCATCAAGACAACAAAAGAGTGAAATGGGGGTCGCAGTAGCTCAGTCGGTAGGGCGGTCGACTCTTGATCGTGAGTTCGAATCCTGCAACCGGCGGGATTACAGAGTCCACTTGCGTCCAATCAGCGCAAGAGGTGGACGGCGCCGAGACCCAGCAGTCGAATGCGTTATACAAATAAACGATGGTTCCCTCCTTCCACAAATTATTAAATATACTCTAAACACAGGTTTACATTCCTTCATGTCAAGATAAGCGGCTATACAATAGAGGCAAATATGTGTCAAATATCTACGTGTTTTGGTCGATACAAATGTCAAGTGGGAAAACCCATATGAATAACACTTCCGCTAAAACGAAAGCATTTGTATCCTGGGAAAACTGAACATTATTATCTTCGCGCGAATTGCTTCTGCTTTACAATTGCATTGTCCTTCCATATCTCAAGTATTGTGCTGTTGTATGAGGAATCTAACTATATTACAAGGTGAAAAACCTCATGAGACTTTAAAAAACGAGTGCTTAAAATATTACTAGTCATATCCCAATTCCTGAATTGTCGGACACTGAAATAAGCATATGTATATTCAATTTAACCACTGTATCACAACTTTGCCATAACAAATTACCGGACATTTTTCAATTAAACACACACACACACTAACATCGGATTCACACACATTATAGAGTACCATTTCTAACTACAAACGTCATAGTACCTTTCAGCGTGCAGCGCCAGAAACAAAATTGAACGAGATGATTTACCCCGAATACGCTAAGATTGATCAGGTGCCACGAAATATAATCGCACTTAAGAAACACACTGGTAATACCTTCTTGGGGAATATGAACATATTCACTGACACATAATGCATTCCTACGACTTGCTCACGAACCAGAAAACCCCAACAACTGCTGTTCATCCTCGTTCATCTTCCTCCCTGTCATACATGTCTTCTTCCTTTCCCCCAGCACCTGCGGCAATGCGTTACGTTGTAGACTTCAGCTCCCCACCCCAGCCGAATGACGCAATACACTTGTGTTCACGGTGGCCTGTGTTCCACGGCACAACCGTCGCCAGCTTCATGAGCGCGCTCCCGACGGCTCCGAGACGCCGCGACCCCATTGACTTTGAGCCAGGCTCGTGCCGCCGCCGCCGCCGCCGCCGCCACCGCCGCCGCCGCCGGTTGGAAGCTCGCTGCGTGGTCTCGTGGCTCCAAGAAGACCAATGTCGCGTCCTTCTACGACGCATTAGACCGCCAGGCCACATACCGCTCCGACCTCGTTATTATATTGGCCTCTTATTGGCCACCGGCGGACTCGGTAGCCCTGGGCTGAAAAGGGTGTCCCCGGTAGCCGCCGGATCTGGACGTGCTCGTCATTGGAACTGAGTGAGTCGTGGCTTTCATTTCAAACTGCTTCTGTGGCAGTCCCGAACTGTGGCAGCTGCATGCAGCCGGCTCAGACAACAGCTCAGAACCGGGACAGCTGCATGCAGCCGGCTCAGACAACAGCTCAGAACCGGGACAGCTGCATGCCCCAGCTCAGACAACAGCTCAGAACCGGGACAGCTGCATGCCCCAGCTTAGACAACAGTTCAGAACCGGGACAGCTGCATGCCCCAGCTCAGACAACAGCTCAGAACCGGGACAGCTGCATGCCCCAGCTCAGATAACAGGTCAGAACCGGGACAGCTGCATGCCCCAGCTCAGACAACAGCTCAGAACCGGGACAGCTGCATGCCCCAGCTTAGACAACAGCTCAGAACCGGGACAGCTGCATGCCCCAGCTCAGATAACAGCTCAGAACCGGGACAGCTGCATGTCCCAGCTCAGACAACAGCTCAGAACCGGGACAGCTGCATGCCCCAGCTCAGACAACAGCTCAGAGATCACACCTGCCCAGCACGTCAGCCCGGACCGCCCGGCGCGCGGCCCGCAGCGACTGCGGCGCGCCGGCCAACACGGAGCAGACGGCGCAGCGGCGATCCAAAAGCAAACACAATCAATGCGGGCGACGTCGCATGAAGCCCGCCCCTGTGCACCAAACGAAACACAAACGATCGTCACAGTCGGCCGGGTTGGGACCCGCACCAGCTGCTGAATAGACCCGGTGGCCGCCGGCGCCCTCCCCCCCCCCCCCCTCCGGCGGCGGGGGCGGCGGACAACCGACGGGCTGTGCGCGATAAGATTCGCCAGCCGGTGCGCAAACAACAGGTCAAAACTTGGCGGGATCGTGCTCGGTGCTTCCCGAACACGCCGGGAGTCCTGGCAGCCTTCACCGCACTGCGGCCGCCTCGGCCGAGGCGCGGGCGAATCCGGGTGTTGACAGGATAGTGCGAGGTTGATGCCAGGCTGGTGCCAGGCTGGTGCCGGGCTGGTGCCGGACCGGTGCCGGCCTGGTGCCGGGCTGGTGTTGAGTTGGTGCCAGGCGATTGGTGCCGGGCTGGTGCCGGGCTGGTGTTGAGTTGGTGCCAGGCGATTGGTGCCGGGCTGGTGCCGGGCTGGTGTTGAGTTGGTGCCAGGCGATTGGTGCCGGGCTTGTGCCAGGCTGGTGCGGGGCTGGTGCCAGGCTGGTGCCGGGCTGGTGCCGGCCTGGTGCCGGGCTGGTGCCGGACCGGTGCCGGCCTGGTGCCAGGCTGGTGCCGGGCTGGTGCCGGACCGGTACCGGCCTGGGCCGGCCTGGTGCGGGGCTGGTGCCGGCCTGGTGCGGGGCTGGTGCCGGGCTGGTGCCGGGCTGGTGCCGGGCTGGTGCCGGACCGGTACCGGCCTGGGCCGGCCTGGTGCGGGGCTGGTGCCGGCCTGGTGCGGGGCTGGTGCCGGGCTGGTGCCGGGCTGGTGCCGGGCTGGTGCCGGCCTGGTGCGGGCCGACTTGCACGGCACCACCACCAGGCGGCCACTCCGCAACTGGACGGCAGCCATACATGTGGACGGCATCTCCAACGAATAGGGACGTATAACACTCATGCACCACGTACACGTACACCACTCGCGTCCACAGCGAAACCGTTCTGGCCTGCCAATGCCCTCAGAGTTGAAGCGATTTCAGCGCTCATTGCGCTTATGGATGAAGAAGAGTTTGCAACATCAGACGTTCGTCGTCTACTTTAATTGAATTAATTGAAGTTTAATTAAGTTAAATAATTGAGTTTAATCAATTTAATTACTTGATGTTTAATTAATTGATTTAGTTGAGTTAATTGAAGGCGTCAATAAATATGCAAATGATTACAATTTGGGATAAGTAGACCAAGCACGCCAAAAAGTGAAATCCAACTGTGTCGACGTTCTAAGTACATACATTGGGTTTGCTCAGGCTCAGGCTTGTCTGCTGTGTAGTGTCATGACACTCTCAAGCAGAATAACCTGGGGAGGGGGGGGGGACCGCGAGATCAGCGAGCCTTCAACTCGGAAAGGTCAGTTGCGAGACGGGCCGCTGACCACTGCACCAACTGTCCACGGGCGCTCATAACGCAGCCAACACTGCGCTGTCAGCGTTTCCGCCACGTGCCCACCAGCCAGTCCAATCTGCTGGCCGGCCGCTCCGTCCCAGTGCCGCCTTCAGGTGCGGGCACACGTGATGAGGTCGGCCGGCACACGGTCACCATCCGGAAACCGCCCACTCCGCAGCAGCCGCCGGTCCGATGGGCGTACAAACGCCATGCCATGGGCCATGCCATGGGCCACGGCCCATTTCTCCGGGACCTGAACCGTTCACTCACTGGCGAGTGGCGTTGAAATAAGCTAGCTGTAGAGCCGGCCTGGCTCCCACACTCTACTGTTGTTCCTACGCCCGTGCATCCAACAGGCCTATCCAATGCGCTCAATCTTCAATCGGAATAATAACCAACGGCAATAGTGTAGCAGGAACCCCTTAGCTAGTTCCGTGTCCCTACATCGACCATGCACGGCAGCAAAACAGTTGCCAGCGCATCGAGAGCGAAGCGAAGGAAGATGCCCCATTATCATCAGCCTTAGCCATTAGCCCGTTGAATGAAAGGAGCCGACTCACAAAGTGGCGTGGTATGTACCTTGGGCGTCGCAACGATGGGATGGGGGCGGGATGGGGATTGTTGGACGACTGTGGTCGGTATTTTCAGCGGCATTATCTGAAGGCCGAATGGACTGTCGAATGGACAAGTTGTATTTTAATAAAGGACATGGATGACGCGTACTTCGCACTTGATTCAATGACAAAAGCAACAAGATAACCGCGCTACACTGCCGCCTGCACCTTCTTTTCGATCGCAAAGTATTTAACATCTCAAACCCCAGTTACATACGGTATCTATAGGGATGCATCGAGCCGTCAGAAATCAAACCCATGGCGGCTGTGACGTCATTAATCGGTCGTGCCGCATTTGCGAGGTACTCAGTGTTGTGTACCGCGCAAGCGCTGCCCGAGGCTGTACTGAGCGAATAGCACCGAGACTCCTGCATTCAAGATTCACTCTGTTGAAGATACACATTGACATAGAAGCAAGGCACGACTATGCACAGAACGGATCAACGACGTCGCGGGTGGCATGCGCAGTGTCAACACCAGTGGCATAGTCAGTGGCGACTACTGGCCATACTGCACAGCATTGCTGAGACCGCATCGACTGCGTCCGTGCCGGGTGACCGTTCTTTATAACGGATCTCACTCTGCATACAGGCGCAAACTGCAACACGGCATTCGTCGAAAGTCACGTCCAACCCCCGCTGTTTGCTTGCAAAACTTCGTGATATGTACTAAGGCCAAGACATCAACAATGAACTGTGCAACAAAGCTACGAAGCATAAACCAAATAATAGCATCAATTGAGTGAAACAGCGCATTATCTTCGAACAGTGGAGCTACCCAAGCGAAGATTCAAGGGAGAGAACAGGCGGTCCCGCCACCCCACCTCTCAGTCTACAAGGGTGCCTCCTCTCCCTTGGAGGTTCACGGTGACGTTCCCTGGCCACATTTCCTTCATCTGCTGCCGCTCCGCAGTTAGCTGCCCTTGGTAAGTTCCTGGGCATGCGTCTGAATAAGAACGGAGGCATATTCACAGAAGCACATTACTAATGTAGTCCTTGGGTTTGCTTTCACCTCACCTCAGCGCAGGACTTTTGTTTTGGAAAGAATACTGAAGGTGAAGCATTACCAGACCGGGAAAAGGCACCACTGAAAACACACCACGACCCATTCTACAAAAACCCCAACAAGATTGAATGGAAGGAGTTCTTACAAAATGATGGTGAAGCACACTCATTGCTGAAATAATGTTTGTGCATTATGTGTGAGATGTCGAAACCAGTACAGTAATTCGCCACGAAGATGATTTCGCTGAAAATACCATGTATGCCTTTGAAACTCATTTTTTAGTCCATTGCGTGCTTATAAGCGGACCTTTTTTCGGTTCTTCCGACAGATACCTTAATGTAGGGATACATAATACCTATGTCAACGATAGCGATACAACCTATTATATTTATTAACTGGCATTGCATAACAAACTACATCATTGGTAACTTTCTTGCCTAGAATTGTGCTAGCGATATGTTCGTGTGCCACGGTCCGTAATAGTGGGCATAGTCATGAAAGTATGCTTGTACATGAGATATTGTCAGACATGACGCATGAAGACATCACAAATATAAACCCACATCAAAGAGCACGATGTCGATACTTCTTTGGAAAGGATGTCGATTGAATTTTCATGCAGTGATTTATTCCACCTTATTTCACGAAGAATGCATCACTGAGCACACTGTCTATTTCCAGATTCCGCCCGAGAAGCAGGTTGGCAAAAGTCGGCACTGCATGCGCAGAGAACAACACTAAGAGTTAGAACCCGAGGTAGCACCTTTCCAAGATGACTGGATGACAAATGTGTTTGTGCACGCCATTCGTTCCAGACAACGCCCCGAGAACCGTTAAACCTCAGCAGCACTGGTGACGGATGGGAGGGGGAGGAAAACGCCTACCGCACCATCACGGAAAGCTCCACCCTTGGCTACAAACACACGCCAACCAATCGCCGCGCGTTGGGCGTCGGCCCTGCGCACGGCGACATCGCGCGCCAACTCGGACCGATGTCGGGCCGCCGCTGCCGCGCAGCGGCTGTCCCTCGCGAACGTGCAGTACGTGCGCCCAGCCAGCCCGTCGGCTCGACTTGCCGCAGCTGGAGGCCGACCGGCGTATCTGTTTCTGGCGCACGTGACGCAGACGCCGCCACACCGACACCGTGTGTTACCGTCCCAAACGGCGCACGTCGTGCCATAGGTGTAGGAACACAGGGGGCCAGGGGGCCTCCCCCCCCCCCCACACTTTTAATGAAAGTTTAACATTAAGGCTATGGCTATCCATGGTAAGAATGAACTTCAAAAAGGGGTTTTCCCTCCCCCACACACTTTGTTAGTTAGTTAGTTATTAGGGCTTTAGGGCGCATCGACTCCCACACTTTGTGAGACGTTTCTACGCCTCTGCGTCGAGCACCAGCATCACAATGACGGTAAGCGGCCGCCAGAGGTGTCACAATCCCAGAGAACAGCAGGCCAAATTTGCAGCAGCGTGGCGTCTCATACACTGTCGAACCCGTTTTGATGCGTAATTCATTCGAATTGATGCACGGTGCAGAAACAACGTTTCCGTGCACCAACGGTAGCCCAACAAGACGTTGCCATATCGTAGCGTTCGTGCAGCATCTTGCTTGTGTTCCTACACCATGGTTCTGTTTATTTAATGGGACACTTCAATGCGAACAGACACATGCATACGTGACGGAGAGTGGCGGGATGCGAGAGCCTTTTTTAGACGCCAGTCGCCATCGAGATTATCGAGTTTGAAAGCACAGCAGTATTAAAATGATTGTCTTTCGTTAGGTGTGAGATGTCGAAACGATTACAGTGGGATGTCGAAATTCGAAATGGAAAAGATTTCGCTTAAAATATCGCTTAAATCCTTCAAGCTAAATTTTGAACCCATAGCGCACTCATATACGAACATTCTTGGTTTAGTTTGGGAAATACCTAACATAGGAACACCTATAATAACGTAAACGATAATAATACTACACCATGAACATATAGTATGGTATAACAGACCACATGATGGGTAATCCCTTCATTTAGAGTTCTGCTACAAGATGTTTGTGTATCACAATCCGCAATGGTGAGCATAAGCATGATATTTATACGCGAAATGCTGTTCAAAACGAGCCATGGAGTCCTCATAAACACACATCAAGAAACATCATGTCGATACTTCTTTGGCAAGGATGCCTATTCAGTGTTCATAAAGTGGTACATTCCACCCTATTTCACGAACAATTTATCACTGACAGCTGCGTCACTTTGCAAAATCGGACTGTTGCCAGACAAACATCACGGCCCCATCACGCGTGGACTGATCAGTGTTCACAGCCATCGAATGGATTTTCACCGTGCTGGAGGTGTGTGAAGTGGATTCGTGATCGGTATTCCGCACAGGACGGAGCCCGGAACTGCCGACAGAATTGAACAATTACAGGTAACCGGCGTCATGCATCACAACCCGTTTCTCACCGGCAACGACAATGCCCGGGCCATCTCCAACTTTCACAGCCCTTCGCTGGCACGTCCATACTGTATAGGCAGCACACAGATGTGCAGTCTTTCGTACTAGGAACGCATAGACGACGGAGAGATGAACGGAAGAAACCGGTGTAACTCTCCATGTTCCAGATTTCGGAGCAGTTATTCGCACGATGCAAGTCGTTCCCACATCGTCTCGCGCTGGCTGCATTTTGTGCAGGGTGGTGGAGCATCGTAAACATCACAAGTTAGCCGACAGTTCACACCATTCCCGCCGGAAGCAACAAGTAATATCCAGCAAAGCAATGATGTTTATAGACGCAAATAGCGTCATTCGGCAAGGGTCAATTTCGGAATCTAGCCCAGAAACACGCCGATTCAAACGCCCTGGATCGCGTCCTCGAGAAGGGTGGTACACCTGTTTTGAGCGTGAACGAGTTGTACTGGTATAGTCCCAATGGGCATGGCAGTGTAGGAACATCAACTGATTGCTACTCCAAACTTTTTCTTTCATACGCTACGCTTTTCGACGGAGTTCAATTTTCATAGTGTGGAGGAGTTGTCATTCCCGTCATCCCTATTTTATTGGATTTAACGTGCTCTCTCTCTCTCTCTCTCTCTCTCTCTCTCTCTCTCTCTCTCTCTCTCCTCTCTCTCTCTCTCTCTCTCTCTCTCTCTCTCTCTCTCTCTCTCTCTCTCTCTCTCTCTCTCTCTCTCTCTCTCTCTCTCTCTCTCTCTCTCTCTCTCTCTCTCTCTCTCTCTCTCTCTCTCTCTCTCTCTCTCTCTCTCTCTCTCTCTCTCTCTCTCTCTCTCTCTCTCTCTCTCTCTCTCTCTCTCTCTCTCTCTCTCTCTCTCGCCCTCTCTCTCTCTCTCTCGCCCTCTCTCTCTCTCTCTCGCCCTCTCTCTTGTTTAAATGGTTGCGGAGCATTTTCACGCACCAAGACTAGTGTTCGCATGGCTAACTTTGCGACGCGAACGCCAGTCCGGTGCAGACCGTCTGCATTACGAGCGCCGCCCTTTCATAAATCATGCCGTCAACCGCCGTACCGTGTGACGGTGAGCTGGCGAATCATGCCCGAGACCGGCCATCACCACTACACGAGTCGACCTTCGCGGTCTGTGGTGCTGAGGCGAGCAGCCCAACCCCGCCGGTCGCCGGTGCGTCTCGGCAGGGTGGGCGCGAGAGGTGAGGTGGAGGGAGGACACGGCGCCGGACTGACGACGGGGGACCACTGGCGGCGGGACCGAGTGCTGGTCTCGAGCGGCACTGCTGCCGGCCGCACAGGCGCCGGCGCCACGGAGCCGGTCACCTTCAGTCGAGGCATCCGGATGGCCGACACAGTTGCGAGGCGAGTCAACTGTGTCGCCCCCAGAACGCAACACGTCCAGCCTGACAGACAGGCGCCGACAGTGCAGGGGGCAAGTCAACTGTGCCGCCCTCAGGACACAACACTTCCAGTCTGACATAGGCAGGCGCTCACTGCTTGACTGGGCCAACGACATCACAACGAAGTTCAGGCACCTTAGTGTGGCTGTCGTCGGAGCCACTGGCTACTGGATTGATCCGATGGAAAGGATGAGCCACAGGAGAAGACGGTTGAAGACATGGAACACATCAAATCACATGTCTTTAATGTTGTTTATAGAACAATAATAATTGGTACACTGGGACACAAGGTTGGAAACCTCTATTCATACTTTTGGTTCACGATGTGCTTTGGCCCAGAATATCTACGGTAAGCGATAGATATAATACTTGATTTGCTTTCAATACAAGTGGAACTCCACAACCCCCTTCCCTCCAAGTCTCCACCCAAGTAATGGCACCAAGTACACACGCAAAGGAAGGACCCCACAATTGAGGTTTTGCGTAGTAATAAGATTCAACCGAGTGTCCCAGCTTGGGCCTCACTTGGTTAAAATATTGAACAAAATTGTCGCAAATAATTTCCGCTTTTCGATCTGCATCAGGAAATAGAAAGCTACTGGAACACAAGAGAGAACGGCAGCAAGTACACCGTTAATACACACTCGCACATCCACACACGCAGACACACATCGGCAGGACATCCCTACATCATCGCTGGCCTGAGCCTTGTCCCTCGACTTCCGACTTCCGTTCCCCTGACCCAAATAGCCGCTACCTTAGACAGACTAGGTACCATCTGGCCCTTGCAGTTTAAAAAGACCGGTCCGATAGCATCAAGCGACCTGATACGGACCGACCGATATCCAGCGGTTCATGCTGGAACCGCCCATGACCGCTCTCTGATACGTCAAGACCTGATGATTAGTTATGGTGGTTCAAGGGCGCGTTGACTATTTCGTTGGTCACATTGCGCTCATATGTATTTAAATCCTGCTACGTTATCAATTCATCCTCAGGAGTCAGTAGAAAGGAACAATTTCATCTTGGTGTGTAAATAGCCTCGAATCCTATTTCTGAGAGAAAATGAAAGAGATTATCATTGCGTACGGTCGGGGAGTCGTCATCCAGCATGCCTGGATATGTCAGCGACCTGGCTGCAGTCCTAAAGTGTCGCATGCGTTCCCCATCATAACCTCCACACGAGTACAAAACAGTGTTAAAATAATGGTTTTTCGTTAGGTGAGATGTCGAAACGAGGACGGTAGGATGTCGAACTTCGCATAGAAAGGATGTCGCTTAGCATAACTTATAAGCTCTTCAAACACAATTTTGATCCCATTGCGTACTCAGACGCGCAACTTTTTAATTTATTTTTAGATGCCTAATTCAGGGATAATTAGTTTAGCGACAACGATGCAAAATACCTATCCTTATTAATTGACATTGTGTAACAGACCACATCACAGGTAATCCTCTTACCTGGAATAGAGCTAAGAGATGTTCGTGCAACACAATCTGCAATGGTGAGTATAAGCATGATGCTTATCATCAAAAAGATTGGGTTAAAAATTAGATAGGAAGACTTCATAAAGACTCATAACAAAGCACGATGTCGATGCTTCGTTGGGAGGGATGTCGATTCTTTGTTCAGAAAGTGGTATATTGCACCATATTTCACGAATAATTTATTAGTGACAAAACATGACGCACAGTCAAACATGCGCGACATCGAGGGCATAGCGGTGGATCGCTTCCCCATAAAAGGTAGCAGTGGACAGCATAACAGTGACCAATTCTCAGTCGACAGTGTCACCTCTTCTCTTCTGGATTTACGCCGGGACGATGGCCATTCTCTCAGTTTTGGCTTGATGCCACGACCTGATGCGATCCGACCGATATGCAGCGACCCACGCCGGGACCACCAATGACACCACGCTCTCCCATACGTCACGACCCGATGCGAACCGACCGACATCCAGCCGTCCACGCCGGGACCACCAATGACACCACGCTCTCCCATAAGTCACGACCCGATGCGAACCGACCGACATCCAGCCGTCCACGCCGGGACAACCAATTACGTCACGACCCGATGCGAACCGACCGACATCCAGCCGTCCACGCCGGGACCACCCACGAAATCACGCTCTCCCATACGCAACCGGTGGTCGACTCCTCGCGCCATCTCCTCGAGGAGCGTGCCGAGCCGAGCCGCCGACTGACCTGCATCAGCGCCGTGTAGTGGTACAGGCCGGCCAGGTCGGGCCCCACCAGCGCCATGGTCTGCGGCTGCACGGCGTGGAACAGCTGGTCCACGGCGGGACGCTTCATCGCGACACGCGCACACGCACACGGCTACCGACCGCTCGGGCTTACCTGCGAACGGAGGCACAACAATGTTATCGGCACGTTCGCGGGCCACGTCGGCGGCGAAAAACCGGCCGACAAAAACACGCGCCGCGCCGAGGATCCGCTGAAAAGAGCGCACAGGAAGCGCAAGAAGAGCGAACAGATCGACTGCCACGACAGCCCGGGCAGCGAACGGAAGTGCGGGGCGGTGGGGGAGGAGAGGGAGTGGAAAGGGCCTCAATGGGCAGAGGGCAGTGGCGGACGGTGCCGGCAGATGGCAGCGGTACGAGCAGCGGCACGAGCAGTGACACAAGCAACGACACGAGCTGCGACACAAGCAATGACTCGGGCTGCGACACAAGCAACGACACGAGCAGCGACACGAGCTGCGACACAAGCAACGACATGAGCAGCAACACGAGCAACGACTCGAGTAGAGACGCGAGCAACGACGACCAGCGACACAAGCAGCGACACAAGCAGCGACACGAGCTGCGACACAAGCAACGACACGAGCTGCGACACGAGCAACGACTCGAGTAGAGACGCAAGCAGCGACACCAGCAGCGACACAAGCAGCGACATGAGCAGCGACACGGGCAGCGACACAAGCAACGACACAGGCGCAGCGAGCCGTAACTATTATGACGGCGTCGTTATTCAGCTGGACATTTGTCCGCCACCACCAATAACACTCGGCGCAATCTATCCGCGTCCGACGACGGAAACACACACGATGCCGGGCATGTGCGAGATCGCCAAACGGCGACCGCACAACGGGTCAGCAGCACACACTGGGTACCAGTTGGTCCGGCGGCCAGGTCACCACCGGCCAGCCCAGCTGAACTGGGGTGGCAGCCGGGTGGTTGGTTGGTTATTTGGGTTTTGGGGCGCATCGACTGCGCTGGTCATATAGCGTCCAGCAGTCACAGGTGGAACTCTCCACATATACGAGGGGCTCGAGCCCCCTCCCGCCAACAATTTCCCTCACAATGAACCCATTTAATATAGTTGATCAAATATAGCATAAAAATGCTTGAGCTCCCACTAATTGGGTCAGCCTTCATTCCTGCCGGCAGACAGGCCAGTTCCACCAAGAAGCCCGAACGGGTCGCCCTGAAGCCCAAACAGCTCCACCAATAGCCGAAACGGCTCACCAATAGCTCAAACGATTCCGCCAATAGCCCGCATGTCTCCAGCGATAACATGTGCGGCCCCACCAGTGGCACAGACCGATTGACTTAATGATGAGAACCATTCACACACGTTCGGCTCGGAACGCTCCACTGGATACTCGGAAAGCCCCACCAGGAGCACCGCAGTCGCCTCGGTCACAGTCATCATCACAACAGTGTATTGCACACGGCACGGTCCAGGAATACCGGCCAAAACCCAGCCGCCATCACCGCCGATCCGGTCGCTACCATCACCCACGCGATTCATGTCCGCTCGCAAAAATACAGGTTCGACCGCATGCTAGACCAACACCATACCTTTTCCCTGCTCAAGCATCTCTTTTCAAACCCAAGCTCTACTGGAACAACAAACTAGCTGCGGCAAAACTGTATACTGTCATGGCACGTAGCCCGCCGGCTTCATGACACCACACGATTGGTACCTGTACCTAAATTCCGCTGGAGTGCGTCTTGATACGACGCATTCAGAAATGTATTAAGTTTTGGAAACTTCACATATGGCGCAGTTTCATTTCACGCCATTTTTGCATCACGCAAGCATTTCACCATGATCGTCGTCTCGGGACATTACTGCTGCGTGACGTCACGGGTGGGGCTGGCCCACGGCCTGTTCGGTACGATATCGGCGCAGAGCTGGAATACGACGATTTCCGTAGGTCAAGGACGATCGGGGCGTACTGGGTGAGCTGTGTTGATATTGGGAAGCGAGCGGAGCTACTTCTCGCGGCTGTTTGCAGTTCGGAAAGCCTAGGAATATTGATGGAAGTGAGATGGAAAGTCGGTCGGGTGACTTGTGGCGCGGCTTCATGAAAGCGCGCTCGCAGTCTGCCAAAGGTCGACTCTATACTGGTGGAAAACTTCCTTCAAAAGGGCATGCACTTCCTGAGTCCAGTTTCGACTGACGAAGGTTGAGAGTTGAGATGCAGGCATCTGATGATAATATTCAAGCATTACCCCTTGAATACCAAGACATACGTATGCAACGTAGCCTATTCTCACACACACCTCAGTTGGCTCAGAAATGCGGAAAATGTTCCAGGCAAGTCGACCGACCCTCCAGTCACCCCAAATAGTTCACGTCACATTGAAGTGATGTTGCTACCATACGTCACCTGTGTAGTGTTCTGATTTTTTGTCATGGAGTGGAGCGCGGCTGAGCGAAGTCGTTGAGGCCCGTGATGACGTCGAGACAAGCTGGCAATATTACAGAAAAAGATGATGCTATGTGAGCATTGCATCTAATGGCAATATTGTGATGGCATATATGCCAATAACTGGGTATGGTGAACAAAACTTGTAATTGTGACAACGGGCGAATGCTGCGAATCTTGATGTTAACCAATTCGGGCAGCCAAAACAAATGTTCAAGGCTCAACCGTCAATTACAAGAATGTAAGGTGAGCCTAATTACTGTTAGGATGAGTGATTGGGTATCACATGTATTTCCTACTGGCCGATTAAATTCCCAGCAATGAGAGAAAAAGTAGCTCATCCTTCTGCAACTTGCATCAGGTACGACCAGGTTCCTGCTGTTGGGTAACAACATACTGTAAATATACTACAGCAGCTGGTGATGCATATTCTGTCCATGTTATTGTATCAGATGGTGGTGCGCATTCCGTCCATGCGCACATCCCAAGCATGCCCAGCTAGGCTTGGGATGAATAAGAAGAAAAGGTCAGATGCTATGGCAAGAGGTGTTCATTACACTTAAAACTAGTGACCTGCGCCTTATGAGTTTGGGAGGGACTCATAACCCGCAGTCGGGCTGCATGAAGAAGAAAAAACACCCACAGTCAACGTTCTACTGCCAGTTAGGTGAAGTCTGTACCAATTCTCCGATTTCCAGCTGCTGTTTTGAGTCGCATGCCAATCCAGTGTGTCCCCAGAAACAGCATAGGTCAATACTTTCCTTGATTAGGTCAACACACACTGCTGGTATGAATTGACTTCCACCTGAATTGCAAAATTTCTGGACATTGGAATGATGCATGTTTACAGAGCCAAGATGGAGGGTATGCTGTACGTTGTGTATGTTCACAAAGCCACGCATGACTCTGCAGCTGCAATGTCCTCAACACTTCAGCAGCGCACAAAGATCCATTGCCAAACTGATCTTTGGCATACTTTGTGCCATAGGCGGCGGAAGGGGGGGGGACACAATGGCATTGTGTTGAGGTATTGTACGCAGCTGGGTGAGATTTTGTCTTCAGTGTGGGATGCAAAACGATTCGTCTCTAGAGTGAGGATAGAAACACTAGTGTCATTATCCCAAAACAATAGGTAATGTTTTTCCACTCTGGTCATTTCTTGGCCTGCAGTGTCACAGGCCGTGGTGTAGGAGCGACAGGAAAAGCGGGGACGATTTTCAATGGGGCAGCTTGTCTGGAGGGGCGCACTACCTGAACAAATTTCCAAGGTGGGTTGCACTCGAGGGTTCCTGGGGCCCGTTTTCCTTAGAGTTGCGCCCCCGAGTAAAGGCAATCGTTGAGTAAGGGGAGGGGGGTCTCGAGTGTGCTGGAGGGGTGCCCGTCAGACAGCGTCAGCGTCAGGGCGCCTCTCTCCAGTCATACAAGCCGGGGGGGGGGAGGGAGGAAATAACCTCCTGCTAACTACATCCATGGTCATAAGCCTAGTTAGGTTTGACAATCTAGGCAGGATCTTAGCACCAGCATCAAAACCTCACCCCTTGCAAGTGATCACCAATTATTTAGCAGATCTCATTTATTCACGGAATTAAGCTTGTGTAACTTCCGTCGTTGACATCATGTCGAAAAGTTCTGTTTCATCTACATTAGCAAAAAAAGAACAATCCCAAGGGCCTTTGCATGCTACCCATTCCAAACGCAGGGGCGGATAATATCGGTGAAGGGGGGGTCGCAGATCTGCTGCCGAGTGTGCCTGCTTGACCGCCGGCCCAGTCCACCAGCGTTGCGAGCCCGGTCGCCCCGTCACCGACAATATCGGTGAGGAGGGGCGCAGATCTGCTGCCGTGTGTGCCTGCTTGACCGCCGGCCCAGTCCACCAGTGTTGCGAGCTCGGTCGCCCCGTCACCGACAAAGTTCCGTGCGCCAGCAGCGTTGGCGCGGCACGTGGTCCGGGCGCGCCGCCCTCGATGCAGCTCCTGGTCTTTACTCGGTCGAATGCCAGTGATAAATTAGCCGTGAAATAGGGTGGAATATATCACTTTCTGAGCACTGAATAGACTTACTTTCCAAGGACGTATCGAAATCGTGCTTGTTGGTTGGTTATTGGAGTTTAGGGACTGCAGTGGTCATGCAGCGCCCGACATCGTGCTTGTTGTGTGCTTATGAAGTATCCGTGATTCGTTTCTGAGTATTTCGTGTATAAGTATCATGCTTATGCTCACCATTGCGGATTGTGATGAACAAGCATCTCGTAGCACAATTCCGGGTACAGAGATTATCCATGATGTGGTCTGCTAAGCGATGCTACCTGCTGATACCACGTTATTGCAATTGTTACAGTCAGTATAGGTATCCGCATATTATGTCCCACAAATTAAACGAGAAAAATGCACTGACGAGTGCACTATTTGCTCAAAATCGAGCTTCAAGAACTCAAATTGCATTTTAAGTGGCATGCTTCCACGTCAAATTTTCGATGCCATACTTTACTCGTTTCGACATCTCACACCTAGCGAAAAGCTGGACTTTTCGCACTGGCGCCGCCCACGCCTGTAAGCGTGGCTCTCCGACAGTCGCCGCTACACGCGACGACCATTAGACGGGCCGTGACCTCGGCCGACCCCGTCTTTAGGGCCGCTCTTTCACGGCTCAACTCGGCAGCAGACGGACTGTGTTGGCAGACACGCGCCCGGTGCCAGCCGCTAACGACCGCTGCACCAGCTGACGGACCCGGCCACAGGCACGCACCTGGCCACCTTGAGGCCACCGTGCTGCCCGCCGAGTCGTCCCCGGTGGCCGCGACCCGCCCGGTCGCCGCCAGCAGCAGCACATCAGCGTCGTCCATTTCAATAGGGAATGAAATCAATACACAAACGCGCCACTGACACACTTGAATCTCACGCGGGCCCGTTCGGTTTCCACCGATCGCGCCGGTGTCACCACATCGCGCTGTCAAATTCCAGCATTGCGATACATTTCACTCCTGGCCGGTCCGCTGTCGACAACGAAAAGCTTGTTGCGCGCTTGGACCGGCGGCTATGCGGACCGGGCTCCAGGACGCCGCTACCGAGACACCCCGCCGAGATAGCGGAGAGCCGGCCGACGACAGCCGGTGTGAAGGCGGAGGTAAACTGTCGCCGCGGCGCGTCCGCCGGCCGTACACAGACGCCTGCACGGTGCGTCTGATCGCGTCGTCTCCGCACGCCGGCCATAAACAGAGCACCACGGCGACGATCGGGCGTCTCGCGCCAGGAGTGTAATCACCTGTGTGCCGGCCGGCCAAAGTCAACAGCGGCCGGAGGGCGGCGTCCAAACAGACCGGCAGACGGCCGCCGCACCGGCTGCCTATAAACAAGAGGCTGGGCGACCGGGTCGCCGGCGCGGCCACAGAGTTTGAGGCCGACCGGCCGGCGCGGGCAGCTGGTGCGCCGATCCCGGCCGGCACCAGCGACAGGCACCACGCTGTGCGAGCGTACACGGGCCGCCAACACTCGCGTCCACCACGCAGTCAGTCCGGACACACGCCGCCCTCCGACTGCACCCCGCACAGGCCTACATCCTCCACGCTCTGTCCGACCGCCTGACCCCCCCCTCCCGCTGACCTTCACCACGGCAGACCGCTGCAGACTTGTCCATGTTGGCAACCAATCTGCCAAACGACGCCGCATTATCAGTCAATGTACCTTAGCGTGAAGTAGCACAGGGAACCGGTCGGAAGGAAGCGATAGATGATCGAGTATCATTGTATGAGAGTTGAAAACCGCCCGGCACAGCGATGCTTTCGGCCTGACGGATACAACAGAAGCCGGTTTGAGCGCAAACTCCCCCATTTAGAGTTCAAATTGCCACGGCTCTTTCAGATCTTCACCTCACAATGCCAGCTACACTGCAACTCGAGCGCCCACTACGCCATTCTAGACCAACAGTCAACCAAAGATCGAGTATTTGCTCTCGGAAAAGAAATCGGATATCACACCGGCTGAAATTATTGGCACCTTTAACAAACCCGCCGATCTCAACAATCACAAAACACTCGTATTCACGGATGGATCAAAACA
Organism: Ashinkailepas kermadecensis; assembly: GCA_034440615.1. NCBI lineage: Eukaryota > Metazoa > Arthropoda > Thecostraca > Neolepadidae > Ashinkailepas > Ashinkailepas kermadecensis. Next base: position 241,856 of record JAOTOM010004782.1, on the reverse strand, counting down.
CGTCAAAGTAGGCATCCGCTTTACTGGACCAGGCCTTAGGATTTCCAAACGTCTACCGGATAACTTTTCCATTTTCACCACTGCAGCAGTGGCCGTACTGGCCGCTATTTCCATTCTAAAGAGGCGCAAAACGAGAAAAGTAGTACTTTGTTCAGACTCTAAATCGGTCCTTCGGTCAATTAGCAACACACACGGCTACCCACACCCAGGCATTGATCGATTCCAACAAGTCGTGGCCCGCAAAGTAAACAACTTTTCCTTCTTCTGGATTCCAGGCCACGTCAACATTCCAGGAAACGAGCAAGCAGTCGGGCTGGCAAAGCAAGCCTCAACATCGACCACTTCTCCCAAGATGAAATATTCGGTGGACAATTGCAAAGCACTCCTACAACGCCACATACAAAAGCATCACCAGAACACACGGACACCACGTAACTCACATCACAGCTCCAAAAACATCTACAACAGCAAACCAACGTTAGGCACATGGAACACATCTAACCAATCACATCGTCAAAACGAAGTCATCACTAGACTTCTGGTTGCACAAAGTTTGCACAGCCTCAACTAGAGGATGACCATCTTACAACACCTCACCGCGACACCTGCAACACCGCATTAAGCACAGACCACATCCTGCTAGACAGTAGTATCTTTGAAGCTCAAAGTCAACCACTTAAGGCCTGCAAAAAAGAGGGCATCACCCTCTCGCTTCCATCGCTTCTGGGTGGAAAACACCCAGAACTCGTCCAATTACTATCTGATTATGTGTACAGGAGCATTGTGGACACCACACCACCACAGTGTTAAAATAATGGTATTTCGTGAGGTGTGAGATGTCGAAACGAGTACAGTAGGATGTAGAAATCTGCCATGGAAGCATCCCAATTAAAATATCGATTCACTCCTTCAAGCTCCATTTGAGTCAATAGTGTATTTATCAGTGCATGTTTTTGGTTTAATTTTGGAGACATCTAATATATGGATACCTATGTTAACGGTAACGATTGCAATGTCACGTCATCAGCATATCGCATTGTTCAACACATCACATCATAGATAAGCTCTGTATCTGGAATTGTGTCACGAGATGCCTGTGTAATCAATCAGAAATAGTGAGCAAAAGCATGCTACTTTTACGCAAAATAATCTTAGGAACGAGTCATGGAGACTTCGCAAGCACACATCAGAGAACACGATGTCGACACATCTTTGGAAAGGATGTCTATTCAGTGCTCGGGTGGTATATTCCATCCTATTTCAGGAATAATATATCAATGCACCACCAACACACACTACCACGCATCGCATGCCTGCGCAACCACTCATAACAGCATAGCAGCAACAAAAATAGCTATGCACGAATGGCATCGGACGTACATGAGCGGAGTCGCTTTCCCACTTGAAATGAATGGCTACCCAGTGTGCCGTCGGACGTATATGAGCCGATATGTATTGCAATTCACAACGTAAAACGGCAACCCAGAGGTATAACGGACGTAGATGGGCCAAATTGCGTCCCATACACTATAACGTAGGACTCATTTAACCGGTTCCGTCTCGGGGGGGTGTATTTATGCCCCCCCCCCCACACTCCGAGGCTTTCCGCGGAGAGCGAAAAAAATGGCGCGCTAACGCGCGCCGAAGTTTGGCATACATTTTCCTACATCAATTCGGCATGTTGTATACACATTTTGAAGTCAGGTCATCTACGATCAACGAGTAATTCAAGGTCAAGTGAGGTCACCTCCAAAAAAGTTCAACCAGCCGTCACGCTTTGACGGATAAAGGTATATTAATGCAATTTTTAGCGTCTGCTTATCTTTAGAGATGCAACGAAACGCACCAGAGGAATTTTTTATTTTCCCCCGTTTTTTTATCACTTATAAGTTTTACATATTTGCCCATTATTGCTAAAATTGAAGATTTTGGCTAAAGTAGGCATTTTTATGAGGGGAAGTTGACTTCAGCCAAAGTTGTGCGGTCCAACTTTGTATAACTATCCATTATAAAAAAAAATAAAAAGGAAAGAAAACTGAAAACGCAAAATGTGGAAAATTTGACAAATTAAAATGTTGATTTTTTGGTGGACAAAAACTTTAGGGTCATGGTCAATTTCGCCCTCCTTTTATAATTCCAAATAATTGTGTTTTTAAAATCCCCAAAATTAACTCCCTAGGGCCAAAAACATGTCAGTCGTGATCACATAGACCACCCAAGTGACGTCATTTTTGGGGGATACAATTTTGGGGGTGGTTTCGGACCCTACTCGTCGAGCGCTTTCCGATAGCACCACTTTCGCTGTCGTGCAACGTTTAGTTTGGAAATTAGAGGGACTATAAAAGGACCTCCGAGACGGGGTGTGAGGATCCGGCCGGAAAGACGTTGCGTAACGGTTAACGCAACTTAACTTAAACGTAAACGTAAACGTGAATTAATTAACGTAAATCCACACTTGTCTTGAACTTGCCTCAAAACCTACTTGCATTTAAGGCGGCGCATATGACTTCTATAGTCCGGCTCGCCTCTAAACACACTCACCGGTATGAGAGTCGTGGTATATCAATATCCAGTATTTCTACAACCGGTTAGCTAGCCATCGATGGTCGTGGATGAAATGATGTTCAACTGGAGGTGAGATGCTTGTTGTAAATTGGTGGCGGGAGGTCGATTTATAGGTCGATTTAAAATGGAACCCAGCGGAATAATCAAGGTATTTTAGCCAGGTCAGCAAATGTCAGCAACAAGGTGAATATAGCTGACATGTACTCACGTCAGCAAATTTAATGTATCCATGTCAGCAAATTATTACGTGGCGGCCACAGCATCCCGTACGTTTCGTTCCTGTCTGATGGAAAGTGAGCAATGATCAGAGTTCTGTTACGCACGACACTGACGGCTTGAAATGTCGACTGCTCAGGATCGGAGAGTGACGACACTATATACCCTATGCAGACAGTGTCATCGCAGAATAGCTCAGTGCTCTGGCTCTTTTGCACAGAAACCCCGGTGGCATGTAGTCCCTGAGAAAATGGGAGTAGGCAGCCATAGCTGCTGAATAGTCGTTGCAGTTAACGTGTCCTTGACGCACAAACGAAAAATGAATGAGACACCGAGTACTCGTTACGCTGGCGGAGCCCAGCATCGGCGGGCGGCATGTCCGACTGTGACGTCAGGTGCGGATGTGCCGAGTGTGTGGGTGCGTGCTGGTGCCGATCTGGCCGCCTGCCGCTGCACTGTTGTCACACGTCGCCGCGGCAGGGACCGGTGACCGGCGTCACGTGACACCTGGCAGCCGAGCGGCGCGGTCGGCACGTGACGCGAGCGATCACTTGCGCCTTTACCGCGGGCGGACCGGCTATGTGCTCGGCGACCCGACAACCCCTGCCTCGCTCCTCGGACTAGCACTCCCGTGCTGGCCGGGGCGCCACCGCCGGCTGATAGCTAGCGGCAACGCCAACCCCGGCTGGCACGCTTTTTTTCAGAATACAATTTGCCACTGTACAGAACATTATCTAGATTTCTAGTGAGTTTGCACGCGATCTCACACAAATCATGGGTCAATAGCTCATGAGATCCTCTGTTGAACAGAAAAGCAAAACAATTTACTCCGCTTGCCGACACTCAATCTCATCTGACATAGAAAAGGAAAAAAATTATCGTCGCCGTAGTCAGAAGGATTTCGCGGCAACGCTCCACCCTTCCAGCAGACAGAGCTGTCTGCTTGCTTGGCAGCTCTGCCAAAGCCAGCTTTGAGCTGATTGATTTCGTCGGATCTTGAAAGAAAACATGATTAAATCAAGGTTCCGGACGGTAAGGACGCGGCACGCACTAATTCGGCCATGACCAAGCAAGCAGCTCTGGCAATTCCACCACGTGATTCAATCCTAACTTGACGTGAAACGAGGCTAATTGGAGCCCGTATTTTTGTCCGCGTCGACAACCTCCCACCAGCAGCAGTTCCACGAAATTTCATCGGCACGAAACGACGCATCAGGTCGGCAGGGCGAGCCCCCACCGGCCTCGCGTGACCTACGGCGCGACACCGGGCCACCATCAAGATTGACAGCCACTTCGCCGCCCAGTGTCGAACAAATCCAACGCGTGTGCGATTCACGACGATTCGGTCGGCTTCGGTCGGCGACCCGCCCGCCAGGTCGCGACCGAGCGGACTACGATTAAATCACACCGCAACAGTTTGATCCGATCGGACGCGGCCGATTCGATTTGGCACGCGCGCCGGTGCCGAGCAGCGTCGCGAAGGCCGTCTGGGCGCGAGGCGTCGGCACCGCTGCCCCCCCCCCCCGATATGTGCGACGTTTATGGACACGCGGCCGGCGACACGTCGCCGCAATAAAAGGGTCGCGTCTCCCGGCGGCCGGCCGGCGTCCGGGGCCGGCCGGCCGGCCCACCAGATGACAGGTCGCCAGCCGGCCAACCAGACCGGTCGATACAGGTGAACTGGCGCGAGCAACCTCGTCGGCTCGGACTCCGGCACCGGGCCTCGGCGGCCCTGGCTTCGGTTCCGGGCCCCGGTGAGCCCTGGCTTCGGTTCCGGACCCCGGCAGGCCCTGGCTTCGGTCCAGGACCCCGGCAGACCGTTCGGTTCCGGACCCCGGCAGGCCCTGGCTTCGGTCCAGGACCCCGGCAGACCATGGCTTCGGTCCCGGACCCCGGCAGGCTCTGGCTTCTGTCCCGGCCCCGGCAGGCCCTGGCTTCGGTTCCATCCCCCGGTAGGCCTTGGCTTCGGTCGCGGGCCCCGGCAGGCTCTGACTCCCGTACCAGGCCCATTCCCCTTAGATACTCGGGTCAACCCCAATCGTGGTCGGCTATGGCTGCAGTCTGCAGTTCGAAACTGACCTAGCTGCAGTGCACTGGCTCGATAAAAGCACCGCTTTATAGCATGGATTGGCGAAATGGCTCCAAGTTCCCCGTGGGTGGTAGACTGAGCAGCCACAATCGCCCTCTCCCCTACTCCATGTACGGTCACTGTTGGGATTATGAGTTCGATTTGTTGGATATCAAACTACTTACTACAGAAAAGATGGTATTATTGCTCCGTATTGCTTCACAAAAGCCCACTTTGTCATGCGTCCCGAGATTGAAATACTCCGTCCTAGCCTTTGTTAGGGATAGCACACGCAATACGGGTCACACAGTACACGCCAGTCATGGCTTTCGTCCACAACTGTACAGTAATGCACTCCGAGTGGAATGCAACCAAGGCAATAAGAACACACAGACCTTGGAGACCTCTATGCACGTGTTTCGGCCAATCAATTGTCAAACACCGTTTACCCTTCAATAGAAACCAGAAACGCACAAACTTATGAAGAGCACAATGATCTGGATACACCACAAAAAAAAGCAGCACTGTATTGCTTTTTCAAACTTCCTACCGAGCTAAAGACTAACCCTTGTATCAGAGTTTGTCTTTATTCGGTTTACACGGAAGGAGAACACCATCACAAGAGTAGACCCTCCCCCCCTAAGAAACCTAGCAAAGACAAAGACAAAGACAAAGACAAAGACGTATATTCCGGCCATCCACAATAGACTTGTGGCTATTACAGCCTATTGTCGAGTTTTGAAGCAAAGGTCATCAGTAAATAGGGGCTGTTCACATGCGCACATGAAACATAATAATTGTTCATACCAGCGGCACGGAAAGAGTCAGCAGGTACAATCAGAAGTCAGCAAGTATGATGAGAAGTCAGCAAGCATGATGAGAAGTCAGCAAGTACGATCAGAACAGTCAGTCCAGTCTCACGCACAAACCTGGCGGAGGAAGCTTTACAATGAACATCAACTACTAATCACTCAGAACCAAATACCAGGCGAACCCCGGACACTGCTGCCTGCCAGTTCTACCGGCTGCTTCGATTTCAGCCAGCCGCCGAGTAAGCGCATCGCATGCGGCGAACGTGGGCCGCGCACGGCACGTAAGGCGGCCGACACGCCGCACGTGTGTTGCAGGCGCGCCCCCGGTCTCCCCTGTCGCTGACGTCGGCCCAGAGGCCCGCTGGGACAGCAGCCGCCTGCTCTGCCCCACCGGCTGCCTGGCCGGCCGGCTATCCATCACCGGAGCGCCCTCTGCTAACGACAATAAGCCACATCCGGAAAGCGCATTAGGCGACAGCGGCTCGGCGGGATTCGAGAATTCGCTACACAAAAAGCCGCTCAGCCGAAGAACTGATAAAGACGGCCGACTCCGCCGTCAAATGGACCAGTCTCGAGATTGTATTTCATTTGCTAGCCAGGCTGAGCGGTCAGAAATGCACTTACTTATACATTGGCATACAGTGAGCTAGACACACTCCGGAAGGCATCATACATCGTTGTCTATCGCTGTTATGATCTTTCGCAAAAGCAATGCGGGTACGTGTTCGACGCAACACCGTTCTATGATTGATCGGTGATGCCTGCGATCGTTGTAACACAATTATATGCTTGTAACTACTTCAACGTTGAATAAGAACTAAGAAGATATGCAGTTGTCCAGACATACGAGAACAGAATATACGGTACAACACAGGTATACCTGTACACATCTACACCTCCACCTACACTATAATAAAAGTTACACTGGACAACATCACGTACATCACACTATTTACAGTTTCACTCCATCCTTGTAGGGTGGTCGATCCCCATGCACAAGGTTGGCAAGCTCTTGTCATGTGGTTGGTTGGTTATTGGTTTTACGACACGTCGATCGTTGAGTCATGTAGCGTCGCCAATCTCTCACGCCGATTGGTCGCGGGCGAAGAGTAGCGACAGGTGAGACTCTTGTCATGTGGTAGTTTCGGCCGGTTTAAGCCAGCTCGTCAAAACTAAGCTTGGCCACCTGGTTGCTCAAACTGGCCAAAATGTATTCCACTTTCGGGCTCCATCCATTCTGTTCAATGGTAGACAGTCCAAAATTAGCGTAGGATGGCCCTGATTGTATGTTTGTTTGTTTATTGGGTGGTTCTCGACGCACTTTATGCACGGTCGCGACTAATGGCGCTGCCCGCACTGTTTCGCTGGTGGGCCGCGGGATTGGGAAATATCCCGAGTGGTGCGAGTGTTGAACCCGGTACCTTTGGTACCCAGAGGCTCAACACCTTAACCACTCGGCCATAGGATGGCCTTGAACTTCATTATATCCTAAACTTAAGATGAGAATATAATCAGCTCGCTCAATAGCAATTAAGCACTGTGACCTGTGAGAGAATGAGATGAGAAAGAGAAACAGAAAGAGATATACAAATAGATAGAGGGTTAGGGCGTGAAAGTGAATGTCAGAGTGAGAGTGAGAGTGTGAGTGTGAGAGACGGAGACGGAGACGGAGACGGAGACAGAGACAGAGACAGAGACAGAGACAGAGACAGAGACAGAGACAGAGACAGAGACAGAGACAGAGACAGAGACAGAGACAGAGACAGAGACAGAGACAGAGACAGAGACAGAGACAGAGACAGAGACAGAGACAGAGACAGAGACAGAGACAGAGACAGAGACAGAGACAGAGACAGAGACAGAGACAGAGACAGAGACAGAGACAGAGACAGAGACAGAGACAGAGACAGAGACAGAGACAGAGACAGAGACAGAGACAGAGACAGAGACAGAGACAGAGACAGAGACAGAGACAGAGACAGAGACAGAGACAGAGACAGAGACAGAGACAGAGACAGAGACAGAGACAGAGACAGAGACAGAGACAGAGACAGAGACAGAGACAGAGACAGAGACAGAGACAGAGACAGAGACAGAGACAGAGACAGAGACAGAGACAGAGACAGAGACAGAGACAGAGACAGAGACAGAGACAGAGACAGACAGAGACAGAGACAGAGACAGAGACAGAGACAGAGACAGAGACAGAGACAGAGACAGAGAGAGAGAGAGAGAGAGAGAAGAGAGAGAGAGAGAGAGAGAGAGAGAGAGAGAGAGAGAGAGAGAGAGAGAGAGAGAGAGAGAGAGAGGGACAGGGTGGAAGAAGGGGAAAGTAAGATGGAGAACAGCCAATCTGGGGCTTCTGCGCCTCATCGGTCTTGATTCACTTTTATAATCCTGCTGTTCTAGTGTCTGTCTTGGAAAACCCCGCTACAGTGTTTGTTGTCGACTCGGTAGCGAAATATCTTAAAGCCCAAATAACTAACTCGGTAGCGAAATAGGCAGCTTCGATAACGAGCCGTTGAATTTGTGTCAGGTTGTTGTGCAAGGGGGCAGTCAGATTACAGTTCAGAAGGTGTCCTTCCCTATCTGCACGTACCACTAGGGCGTTTGACGTCCTATGAAGCCTTAAATCAGCTTTCTTGTTCACTTAATCGCTCAGGCAACCCTCTACCTGTCTCACCAAAATAGGTCAGCGTTCTCAAATAAATTTGGAGTTAGGTGTTCCATGTAAGAAAAATGCCAGGCATGAGGAAAAGGCATAATGGAGGAGCTTCGAGACACCCATTTTGGCGAACATGGCATGTTGAATCCCATCTAGAGCTGTTGACTCTGATTAAAGGAGGGAACTATTTTATGTGTGAATAAAAGAAAGCATAGGCAGCAGGATACAATATCTAAGCCGAAGAATTGGATGCATCCTGCATGATCCTATCCTCAAGCATGCACATGCACATGCACATCATTGACGTGTACCTTGGCATGAGGATGTAGAAAAGATATCGGAAGCGATGAAAGAAAAAGCTGTGTTAGGTACCAATTTGCACTCAATTGCAGGAATTTGAGAACCCTGAAGTAAGCCTTCTGGCACACGCCGTAAGGGATCCTATACACACCATTATTTGTGTTCCTCATCCAATTCGTCCATTTTGTCGCCAAGGTACAAAACTGAAGCATAGCGGTGAAAAATAATGCATTGTAAGAACCAATTATCTACCATATAAACTGCATTCATGACGGTTAGTTTGCCCTCTTTTTATCCTCAATACAAATGTTTTTTGGACAGTAGTGCAAAAACAAATTTAGATATGGAGAACCTTGTCCTAAACCTAGACCAGATACAATTGAATTGCCCTTGACACAGCAACATAATTGCCGTGTGAGTAAAATTTGTGAAAGGTTGCTATTCTGATTACGGAGGTAAGTACATATGTATTATTTCTTGCTGCCCACTTTGCTTTAGTGTACAGTGAAGTCCAGCATCTGCCTATGATGGCTTCCGAAGTGACAGGTCCATTCACTTTACCTCTGTCACAGAAAACAACAATAAGTGCCGAAGTTTGAACCATCCAGTCAGAAAGCAATGCTCGATTGGCAAAACTGTCCGTAGAATATTGTTCGAGTTGCCGAGGAAAAACGGCAACTTGCTTTGCTAAGCAGTTTATAAAAGATACACCACACTAGCATATCCAAAAGCAACACAGGGTACGTATTCATGTCATCACAAAACTTTGTGTGTAGTCTGGGTCAGGGATCGGTGAAAGCGACACTCTTAATAACACTATCTTTTGTATAACTGACAATATTTTAAAAGTGATATGACAAATGGAAGGCCAAGTCGAATGCAAATTCTTCTGGGTTTCGACTCACAGGAGCTCAATTCAAGTGTAGGCCAATTGAAATCCATGGCAGAAACTTGTTCTAAGCGGTAGCTTTACTGGAAGTCAATCTACATGTTAACTTGGGCACGGCTGGAAAATGTGCAATTCGCTGTCAAGAGAGATCATGACAGGTTTGTGATTATGGATCCGAAGATCTTGATCCCAGAAATGTAAACCCATCGTGGTTGGCTGCTGTCGAGGGGGAGATTTCCCCTCGGTCGGGCAAGGCCTAGAAGTATCATTCGACTGGTGGCCAGCCTTGCAATTGCCAATGGACTTCCCCCACCCCAAGCCAAAACTGCGTGGAATAATTCAGCAAGACACTTTTCTCTGAATGATTATAAATGTCACAATCGTCTATTAAGTCAAGAAATATTGGATTCAGCTTCGACTTTACATGGTTTTGACCTCACCTTCATTTTGTTAGAGGTCAACAAAATCGACTTCGTGAAGCCACGCATTTTGGCACTGGCTTCGGCTTCGGATTCGTGATATTTTTTCCGCTGGCTTCGGCTTCGACATCGTGATATTTTAATCTACTATCCTCGGCTTCGCCAATGACTTCGTGACCTCATTGTGGTTTCTGCTTCGGCTTCGAATTCAACAGCCCGGCCTCGTCCTCATGTCTGGTAGGTATGCCGTTTACTGGCAGCAAACTCGCACCGCAGAAACTATGTGTCAGTGATGCCATATCGGCTGCGCCCGCACAGCGCGCGAGCAATATCGCTAGACGTCAACGGCGTGCACGAAGTCCCGGTCGCCAGCCGTAGCAGCCGATCGGGTGTTCAAGAGCGGAGCTTCAAATTCGCGATTTTAGGCCTCGAGGCAAGGATGAAAATAATATGTAGAATTGAGATAACTTCCAAACCCTGAGGAACATTGTGAACAAAATCGACATTTGTGCTTGTTTCGAAGAGAGGAATCAGCTGAAGGCTGCCCCATTTCTATTCCCAATGACAAAGCATTCATCAAGGATTTCTTTTCAGGCAATCCCACCACCTTGATATCCGCCTTCCTGTTGCAAAAATCAACCGGGACTTACATCTTTTCCCGCATACAATGCTAAATCCTGATAGATTGTGAGAACAACTTCCACGATTATGCTGCATTCGTGGAGCACAACGTCCAACCATTACGCACAACTATGCATTTAAATAAGTATTTAAATATTCCACTTTTTTAATGCGTGGTGAAACAATTTATGTAAATCACAGAAAGCGTACATCCTTAGTTACGGTAGCGAAACAGGTTTCAGAAGCTGGAAATACAAATCTGACTCGGACACCGGGCCAGTCACAGCACAGCCATAGCACTAGCAAAGCGGATCACGCCGGACCAGACACAGCACAGCCATAGCACTAACACAGCAGACCACGCCGGACCAGTCACAGCACAGCCTTAGCACTAACACAGCGGACCACGCCGGACCAGTCACAGCACAGGCTTAGCACTAACACAGCGGACCACGCCGGACCAGTCACAGCACAGCCATAGTACTAACACGGCGGACCACGCCGGAACAGTCACAGCCCAGCCATAGCATTAACACAGCGGACCACGCCGGACCAGTCACAGCACAGCCATAACACTAACACAGCTGTCCACAGCGGACCACATTGGAACACAGGCGCATTGGATCACAGTGTACCACACTGAACCATAGCCACATCTTGGCAGTCACATCACAGTCACGTCACAGCAACAGCGATTCACAACAAACCACAAGCAGAGCGGGCCACACAGAATCACAGCCACAGCTCATAAGTCATAGCAAAGCCACGGCACAGCAACACCGATCAACAACAAATAGCAAGCAGATCGGACCACACCGGATCACAGCCACAGCTTATAAATCATAGCAAAGCCACGGCACAGCAGCAGTGGACCACAGCGGACACAACAAACCACAATCACATTTTATCAGTCACAGCACAGCCACAGCGGACACTGGCAACAGCGGATCGTAACGAACCCACAGTAGACAACAGCCTCAGCAGACCACGGTCGGAGCGGACCTCGAACGCGCCGCACGGGCCGCACGGGCCGCAGCCGACGGCCGGCCGTCCAGCAGACCGCCCGCCGTCTGGATGGCACCCGGCCATGGCGCAGCTCCGAAACAAACGCTAACGAGATGGCCAGGTTCAATCATATCACGCCGGTCAATTAGGCCGTTTGATTGGACGCGGCGAGGACTCTGTTAGGCCCCCTGTGGGGGGGGGGCAGAGTTGGCCTGGAAGGGATGTGGTCCAGTTGGCGGTTCTGGGGATGAACTGGTGGAGACGGCTGTGCGGGCACGATTGGTCCGGTCCGGTCCGGTCCGGTCCAGCGGGGCTGACCACAGCGGACCGCGCTCGTTCGTCAGCTGCCTCGACTGGGCTCGGCCACGCGCCGAGGACGCGAACCTCAGCAGGCGCGTTCTCCGTGCGCTCACCGCCGAGAACTCCGCTAAAGTGCCCGCTTCGGTTCCGGCGAGATTAAAATTCGGCCCGGTGCTGCGCCGAGACGCGTAGTGTCGGTGTCGGTGTCGGTGTCGGTGTCGGTGTCAGTGTGGCGCTCGTGACGAAAGCCCGTGCGCAGCAGCACCCGCGCCCCGTGCTGCGTGGCGCACCTCACTCACTCACACACGTCCCGCACGGAAACACAGACGCACACGGACAACAACATCGACCCCGACATCACATCCACTCGCGAAAATAATGAAGGATGGTCGGGTTTGGAGTGCGCGCTTCCACTGGGACTCCGGCTCCATCTTTTTTCCCCGAAACAAATGCATCAGAGGCACGGGCCTGCTCAACAACTTCAGCGCCAACGCGTCCGACAGCACACAGTAGGGACCTCACTGCGGCAAAGTACCGCGCGCCCGACACGAAGCAATTCCCCGACCAACAATCGTAGAACGCAAACTCTGATGCGCCGCAGAGTGCAGAAAAGCAACGCGAAACTACCGTTTGCAACGTGCTTCTCTGCTTCATGTTCCTGAATCGAAATGATGGGAAATCCGATGGATTGTAGCAGCTCCACCGAATGGTTGTTACCAAAAAAAGCGACACGAATTAAATAAGCAAATTAACAGCCACTGCAGGACATGGGGTTCCTAAAATACCGCACCGGTGCACACCATCTGCTTTCTGGGCATGTAGCAGGCAACAGTGGTTCAACAAGATACACAACGCAATGGGAAACAGCGAGTACGAAGCATCAGTCCGCTGAGAGGTGCCGGTCTATTTGTGACAGCCAGTCAGAGTCGCTGGCCTGAGTGCTCGAGCCTGAAAGGGTGTGAGTGCGTGGGTGCGTGAGTGAGTGTCTAGTCTGCGGGAGGACAGTTCTGGGTAAGTGTGGGTCAATAAGCGGCGATCTTGAGCACGTGCCAGTCGATTTCAAAGCGGACGATCCCTAGTACGTGTGTGTGGACTGAGAAGAGGACGATCCTTAGTGCATGTGTGTGTGGGCTGAGAAGAGCATAATCTCTAGTGCGTGTGTGTCGACTGGGAAGAGGACGATCTCCAGTACGTGTGCGAACCGAGAAGGGGACGATCCCTGGTAACTACGCGTGTGTGTGGGTGGACTGGGAAGAGGACGATCCCCAGTACTTGTGTGTAGATTGGGCAGAGGACGATCCCTAGTACGTGTATGTGGACTGGGAACAGGACGGTACGAGGACTCCGGGTGTGAACCTGGAAGAGGATTATCCGGGTAGGTCAGTGTTTGTGGGTGCGTTTGATACAGCCACAGTAAGGTGGTGTGGGCTTGATACAGCCCGAGTAGGGTGACACGGGCTTGATACAGCCCGAGTAGGGTGGTACGGGCTTGATACAGCCCGAGTAGGGTGGTACGGGCTTCATACAGCCAGGACAACCTACGCGCCCGACACCAGCTGGCGTCATGCTCCGAAACGTGCTGGCCCGTGCTGAGCTACACAGCTGGCAAGAGCGAGCCTCGCTGCTCTGATATATCGCCAGAAAAGTCAGCGGTCCTACGAAATTCCTAACAGAAACGAGCAACAACAGCGTTCCACAACCAAGTCAACAATTACTGTGCGGTCAAGATGGGATGCATCAATTCGGCACGCGAAAGGGGACACCAAAACTGCCCACGCGAAGATGGCAACCGCAGCTAACCTAGCATATATTACAACAGCACTTTAATAGACTCCTGCAGTAGATGACATTTGGAAGACGGCACCAGTTTCAATGCCTATAAATATTTCAAAAGATAGGTCGATTTTTACAGTTCGCTCCCAAACGTGAACAAACCAAGAAAACCATCGTGCTAACGAACATTTTTGTAATATTTCCCAGGTCCACAGTTTAATACTCACCTACCTAATGGCCCAATGCTAGGCACCGCTCATTTGATTCTCCCCCCCCACACTCATCTTTGTTCTAAGCTAGATAGAGACGCGATCTGTAGACAGCATGATGTAGCTCCATCGCTGAGCTTTCAGTCACTTGGAAGATTCCTCTCTACATATTGTGGCTGCCTTTCCAGGTGAGGTCAAACAGGCCAATGTCGGGATGTAGTCGGTCACCTAGTTTTCACCACAGTATACGGATCATGGCTGGATTTGTGCTTTGCAATCCTGGATATGGACAAGAAAATTTCGACTAATCCAATACGGAGATGATACGTAGACACACACCATTCCGCGTAATTAATTTAACATACAATGTTTATACTACCCACCTGCTGCATCATTGCGAAGCTGCCAGGTTAATCAAATCAGCCCCTGTGATGCGATAATATATCAAAGAGCACGTGCCCATCAAGCCACGTGGGCGAAGATACGTGTCGCAAAACGACGCCCACGAGTCACTAGGTTTTGCGACATGTTGCCCACAGTCGTTATTCTAGCCAGACCCAGGTATATAAATACAGGTATATATACACATGAATTCCTCTGCCCGTTGAGTTAGCGTTACAACATAAGCTTTTTGCAGGACGTTACCATTTGTGTGAGGTAACTGTCACAAATAATAACAAAACCAAAATAAGGTAAATTGTTTCACCTTGGAACCAATAATACAAGTTAAAAGGCACTTCTTTTTAACTGACGGAAGGTTAAAGGTTCCAAAAGATAGTCCCCCGGTCTTCCTTATTTCAATGGAATACAGTTATCACACCTTACCTGCTTTTACTCTCGCCGGCCCGCAGAGGAGGCAGACTTTTGAAAGTACCTCCCCAGGTTTTTTCGGGATAACGAACGAATGAGCAGACGCAGACACAAACAGTTTTAGTACCATATTACAAATGTGCTTTGCATATTTCGCACAAATTTCAAATCAATTTCATCAAAGGTCGTTGACCTGGGACGGTTCAGAGAGTAATACTCTAAAACCTTCGAAGCATCGCCATTCTCGGCAGTTGCAACACATAAAAACCAAACTCAGATATTGCTGCTTTTTCATCAAGACCAATGACCCCCTATTTGCATTGCAAATTTTAATTATGGTCAAGGTTACTGAGTGTGGGGGGGGGGGGGATTGAATGTGGAGGTAATCTGTTACGCCGAAAATGACAAAGAGGATGTGATACATTTTTTCTGGTGGAAAACGTGTCAAAGGTTATCGTTCGGTTATTGGGTGTTTCACGAAGCATTCAATGCACGATTAAGGCTATTGGTGCTGGTCACACTGTTTCGCTGTGTCAAAGGTTAATGATAATAAGGTCAGGTTAAGTACCATGTAATTCCACACAATCAGAATGTTGCTACTCGCCGTTAAGTCATATCTCAATTCGGTTTCAGCCCCGCCTAAGTCGTGCGACATGACATTCGATGGCCAACCAATGAGCTGAGATGATCTGACCTCGTGTGATCCAGCCTTATTTGACCCTTCCATGGAATTACTTTCTAAGCAGCATACACCTAGACGAAGGCTAAAGTGATCGTTTTATCAAACTACACACTGTCTCGGCGTGACCTAAGGTCAGGTCACGAGATTAGAATCCGGACAGTTTACAAAGATGCTTCCGTGTCGTATCAGTTCTTCTTAGAACACAATTTGTATACCTCAAAAGTGATGTACCGGGTGTGTTTAATCTTGAACTTACTTGACCTGATCATATGACGTGACCTAAACTGACCTTAGTATGTTCGGATATCAAACAGATGCACACAGTTTGCTTGAATAGTTCCGTTAAAAGAACTTCATGCACACACACACACACACACACACATATATATATATATATATATATATATATATATATATATATATATATATATTCATATTTTCCGAACCATTCCTCGAAGTAAAGGTCATGCCACTGGGTTAACCTACTATGTCCTTCAAGGACCTTAGCATGGCCGAATATGAAGAAATAAGCTGTGCCACACTGGGCTACATTGGCTTGTCAACGATATTTTCCTGGTGTCTCTAACAAAGCTCGGAAGCTGGATTTTAAACCTAATTTTGGCCAGACTTGAATTGCCCTATCTTGACCATTTACCAACACATTAATCTAAGTGAATTATTTAGAAACAAAAGCAATGCCGAAGCAAAATAAGCTCGGACTTGCTTAACCATTTCCAGGGATTTAAGTTGAGGTCAGTAATTGACCAAATATAACTTCTGGTAACCTAACTATCGGTCAAATGCAAATGCAAGCCATACTTCGGAATCTCCATGACGAGGGATTTCTAACGGTGGTTAGCACTTTATCCGGCTTATGTAAATCGGAAGGCAGCGTGCGTAAGGCTTTCAAGAACCCGGGAGAAGTGACGGTGGATTTGCCGGTCGGCCCAGCAAAGGTAACTATTGAAATACGACTTTCTTTGCCACAACGTTTGCCACGACCCAACATTTTGGATGACCTATATTTCATGGCCCCTTTGGCATAGGGGCTAGAAAAAACTCATAATCGCAAACTGAACCACGTATTACCGCTGAGTACAAAATGACAAAATGACATGAAAATCGATATGACATCTGGTGAACACGCCTCGACGATTTGTACTGGAATTTCCTGGTATCGACTGCAAATATAGGAAATGTATATTACATATCGATACAAAAATATCGATTTCATGGCTTTCTAAACATGAAAAGTGTGGCATGAGACCGATGCGCCTGGCATACCTTTCCCTTTCTGGTTAACCGCTTAACAGCAAAAAAAAACATAATAGCGAGGGAAGAACCATAATACATGGCTGCAACATATCACAGCAAGGTCACATACGAAATGGAGAGACGTAAGCAGGCCCTTCAAACGTATTTATATCCCACGAAGTCATTTTCGGTGACTGTGAATAAATATAATCAGAGAGGACATGTGAAAGAATAGCTGTGCCGTGGAGACGAACAGATACTATTTTCAATGGTAATTGCATCCTTCAAATGGTTCAGGGTGGACACCACCTCCTGAAATGCAATAACAAGACACCGTGACTACAAACTATGAGGAGTTGAACGAATGCACAAACTATTAAAGTAGCAATGAAGAACTTTGCCCAGCAAAAGTTTTTTGTATTCGGGTCACCACCTTCGATTAACTTTTTCATGACGATGACGCTAAGTTGCTACTGCAAAGCTGGTGCTGCCAAGAAGGGTTTAAGTCGGGGCAACTATACATGTTTGGGGACAGATGACAAAATAACGGAATAATTCCATCGGGAGGTATATCAGTTGAACACCCAATACAGCACGTTAAAAATCAAACAAACAAAGGAGCAAAACGAAAGCAAGGGCAGTGGAGAGATATGTAGTGTTAAGCAGATGAAACGATGTGTTAGTGTTTGCACGAGAAGCGATGACGGTCATATCCAGGGTTGGAGAAGCCAGGGGGAGCCAGTCTCTCTCATGAAGCCAGGGGTTCAAGTCCTTATTTTCAAGACATATCTTCAGATTGAATAGGGAAAATGCCAAATTTATCATTAGCATGGCATCAAACAAGGGGAGTCCAGCCCCCACCCCCACCCCCCACCCGATCCATTCGGAATCTCCAGGCATGGTCATACAGAAACTGTCACTTTTCTTGGAACATATATTGGTTTCGCATCCTTCATTGTGCCGATGCAGCTGTCGTCCTTCTCCGCCGCCACCGCAATCCCAACCATCGCAATCATAGCATTACTAGGTGAACATGGCTGAAGATCCCGGGTGGATCGGGGCATTGTCTTGAAATTAATTTCGTGTAGAGTGGAGGTTGGAGGATGTGGTGTCAAAAAGGCCAGCTGATGTCCAATATATGTGCGAAAATATATCGATAATACCTATTGAGTGATTTTCTTCTGACGTTTGTTGATTGTTTGATGATGGTGATAATGTCAGTAGTGCATCTACTGCCTTTACCAGTCGGCAGTGCTGCTGCGAGAAGCCATACAAACTTTTAAAGACCCAGATGTTGCCCATAACCTGTATTAAAAGCAAAAGTGGTACTTAGTGATGTCGAAACAAGAAGTGATGTCAAAAGAATTGTCATTAGGCATGAGTTTCCACTGAAAATTTCAGAATTTCTGGACACTGGTAGGGGAGGGGGTCTGGACCCTTCCCTGGTTTGGTACCCTGCTGATGTTAATTTGTCATTTGTTGTGTTCAGTCTGAAAATGGTCTTGAAAATAAGCGCTTGGGCCCCCTGGCTCGGACACACCTCGCACTTGGACCCCGCTCGTGAGAGATATCCAGCTCTGTCGGCGAAGGTCCTGCACCTACAAAGAAGCATCAAGTCGTAAAAAGCCGAACGGGGCAGCACCGCGAGATCCAGGCGTCGCCACCGGCCGGCTGCGACGGCGACCAGACAAAGGCACACACAGCGCCATCTCTGGACGGGTGCGGAAAGCCGACGGCGGCGGCGGCGCGAGGAAGAGGGGACGACGAAGTCGACGTGTTCGGTGGACACGCACAGGGGTGCTGACGCAGCGCGCGTGACGGTGCATGCGCCAGTCACGCCACCCGACACGCCGTCCCAGCGCACTGGCAGCGGCCCGCTCCAAGAACGCACTGCATCCGTTGTGTGCGTGCGTGCGTGCGTGCGTGCGTGCGTGCGTGCGTGCGTGCGTGCGTGCGTGCGTGCGTGCGTGCGTGCGTGCGTGCGTGCGTGCGTGCGTGCGTGCGTGCGTGCGTGCGTGCGTGCGTGCGTGCGTGCGTGCGTGCGTGCGTGCGTGCGTGCGTGCGTGCGTGCGTGCGTGCGTGTGTGTGTGTGTGTGTGTGTGTGTGTGTGTGTGTGTGTGTGTGTGTGTGTGTGTGCAAGTGTATGTGACCTCCAGCTGCGGGGGAGGAACGGTATGCCGGCAATGGGAACGATAGTTTGCGAGTAGTAGAAGCCGGGATCGTTTGTCAGTGACACAGGCTGACGAGGCGCGGTGTCTGGTGGCGGAGCGGTTTGTCGACGGTCGGAAAAACGCTGTCCGGATGATATTACCTCACAAATGGCTTTAGTAGGTTACAAAAGCCATGCTGAGGAGCCGATCCTCATTTTGTAATATTGCAGGTAGTGGATACTCAGGCGGGGTTCCAGAACTGCGCAGCCAATGCGCTGTTACGGGCATGAGGGCACACAAAATATGGGTGTTCAGAAAATACTGCGAGGGAGACCAGACACTCTTACCTACAAGACATGCTTAGCTATATCACTGCCCATGACTTTGATAAACCATGAAGGAGTAGCATTCAATAAGTTGTTCATGATGCAATTTGTCCACCGACAGCGAAGTTTCCATCCATCAGAATATACATCATGATGAGCACACTTGGCACCTTGCCCAACAGACAGACATATACACAACTTAAAGATTACAAGTTTAAATACACAGTCCACGCACCACGATTAAGCAACTTGCAAACAGTCACTTCGCTCCACCGCAAGTCACTGCCTCGAGTGTGTTCGGGTCTTGATAATGATGTGTGTGGGAGCTGACGTGTCCCATCAAATATCATAGTAAACTACTTGAAAAGTCAAGGAAGAATCCCAATTGCACTGAATATCCGCAGAAACATAACGACAAGAAATGCCGAAGCAGTATATTTATACCAGCTAAGCGTCATTATATCCACAAGTCGCTGTCAATTTACAGGAGATTCGAAGAATACATGATGTACTTCGGATGAATTATTTGGTAACAACTAAAATGGTGATCTACCTGCTGGCATCATTTCCAACGTAAATATATTACCGAAATGCCGTGGATGTTGCAAAAGCATTCAATGATATTCATGGCAAATTAGTATTAAACTCGGTGCAAGTATTCCGCCTTCCAGGATTTCACCTCCCTGCATATGTCATCCCATCCCCCTCACCCATCAGCAGTAGCTTGTACAATGCTCATGCGCACAAATGCTTGTCAAATGAAGACAGTAATTATGGCCATGAGCACCTCAGTTGAATCTGATTCTATATTGGCAAAACTGCTTAAAAAAAACAGTTGAAGAGGTCTGCGCTTCGCTGTCTCAGATTGTCGACTTGTTGTTCGCATATTCTTTTGTCTAGGAATCTCAAGAGTGCTGTTGTTATGCCATTTCAAACGGTGGTAATGGCAGCAGAGTTGAGAACTACAGGCCAATTTCAATCCTCCCCACGCTATCTTAAGTGCTGGAAGGAATAAGTTACAACATAATGGTTTTCTATCTGAAAACTTGTGACATTATCTCCCCACATTGAAATGTTTTCAGGACTTTTCACTCCGATAAACATCCTTCAGCGTCCTTCAACCTTGATAAAATGAATGACAACATTGAAAATCATAAAATACGGCAGGACCTGGCGTAGGAAATCTTAATCTCTCGCAATGCTTTCTATACGGTAAATTGTCAAATTGTGTTGATGACATTCTAGCATTAAGGAATCCTGTCTTTCACTGAATATTATACATATTTCTTCGCAAGTTAAAATTCGTTGTCATCTTCTGAAAAACTCATCTATTCTGGGATCCAGTAGGAATCTGTTTTGTGAACACTGCTTTTCATGTTGCATATATATGGGCTGCCCTAATACTTCCAAGCATTTTATATGCAAATGATATCTTCCTTTCTGATCCAGATGCCACTGTCTTCACACTAAAGTAGTCAAAAACTGACGCCTTGCTAAGTCCTGGTCTGAACATAACCGTCCAAGAGTGAATGCATCTAAGACTTGCCATCGGCTTATTGTGTCATCCCCGACCGAGGACCTCATGCCTTCTGTCCGTGCGTAATTCGTCAGCACCCATCCGCAGGGGTGTGTGTTCATCTATGCCGCACCCGTTCGTTCGCGAAGGCACGTTTCGTCCAACCCGGTCACTGGCACGGAACGAGGGATCGTCACAACACACCCGCACGGATGTTGCCGGGGCCGCCGTCGCCAGCCAGACCAGCGATGCACACCACCCACACGGATGTTGCCGGGGCCGCCGTCGCCAGCCAGACCAGCGATGCACACGACCACCCACACAATGTGCGTGATTGCTGGGGGACGAGGGGCGGGCAGCGGCTAATCTACTGGACGGACAGCGCAGAGCGCGAGAGAGAATATCGACCGAGGGTCATCACACGAGGTAAGGAAAAGCAATTATCAACGGTCGCTATACTTGCGCCGTGTGCTGGCCCAATCAACGGCCGTCACAAAGCACGCTTCTTCGGGTCACAATATAAAAATAAACACAGAAATATGATGTTCAACAATTAAATCGACCAATGACGTAGGCTTCTGAAATTATGTGAGGGCTCAGAAACACGCTTACGACATATCAACTCAAGTCCCACTATTGTGTACTTACGCTCACGCTCCTCACTTACTGTTCGGCAGGTTGGGGTATAGCGTTTCCTAGTAAGATTAGGCCAATCATCACAACCAAAAATGAATAGTGAGGGTAATTCATGGTTTCAGCTTTCTTGTGCATAGCAAACCCACACTTAGACAACCGGCTGTTCTTTCAGTTGACCAGATATAGTATGATGCTTTCATTTGATGTGCAAAGCATGCCACGCTCAATTACGTTGCAAGCGCCAGCACATGCGTCAGTACAGTATGCCAGAAATACATGGCAGAAGGCCTTTGCCATTACATTTACAGAAATTACTTCGAAAAAAACGTTCGCTTCTGTGGACGGTTGAGTCGAAATAGCATAGGTCTCTATTTTTTCAATTAACATCCCAGCCATCTGAACCTCCAAGACAATTATCAAGACATACCTATCTGAATATATGGATTAAGATTGATCCCCGTATGGAGTCAAGATCCTTCGGTTGCCTGCACACTGGCCCTTTGCTTTGGCAACTCCGCTATTTCAGCTTCGTTGTGAGCCATGGTGACCCGACGTTCTTCACGATTGGCAAAGCCCTGATGGATCATTCCCGTGAGGGAGTGTGCTGTGCTGAGCATGGAACTGGTGCGCCCTTCTTCCTCCCAAAATATTATATTTTTGTTTAATTGTCCCACCAGTCTCTCCGTTCGTCCGGCTTTGATGGAACATGGACAGTGCAGGAGCAACCTTACTGACTCCATCCTAGGCTGGTCAGTATTTAAATTTGGTGTTTTGCTTTATCCACAATGGATGTCTTTGCATCATATTTTCACTGCATTTACCCACCAGGAGCACAGCATGAGTACAAGGAGAGTGTACCACCTCCCGAAAGGCCTCCTCCATGTCATGTTACTAGTAGGAGCAGCTATATTCCTTGACATGCTACTAGTAGGAGCAGCTTTATTCCTTCACATGGTTCAGTTTATGGATCTGATATTCAACTTTCATCACGTGTTTCACCATAGTCAATTTGAATTTTACATCATTTCAGTTGAGTTTAATGAGGATCAGGTATTCTCATTTCATTTCATTTTATTGTCCGCTTGCTTTTTTAGATATTCGATTAGGCCATTATGTGTAACTATACGTGTAGTCTGGCAAGCAAGCTGACTGAAATAGTTCATTATTCTTTTGATCAGATCATTATTCTTTTGATCTTTTGATTTGATCAGATGGTCGACTATTGGACTTCACTGCTCTGATATGACCAATCAAATACAGCATTTGAAACATCAATTTTTATACTTGCATGCAGCATAAGGAAGCTTGGTTTGGGATAACCCATGCATGGGCTTTGTCTAGTATCAGCATTTTAAATCGCAACATTTTGGAGAAAACTGGGCCTCCGTATAGGCCAAAACTTTTCTAGTTGGATACAAAATCATGACCCGTGAGCATACAAACCTATGCATATGAACTGCGTCTATGGCCACATTCTTGGCTCTGGCATGACAGCAGGTTTTGACACCCGACTTAAAGCTACTTACGTGGTGCGAGCCGTACTTCCGTTACACATTGGAGCATGTCCCCCGCCTGTACATTTTCGTCTTCATCTGGCCAGACGACTGTACGATGCTTAAGCCGAGGAATGGCAAGGTGACACCCTTTCCCTTCTCCATGGTGAACTTGATGATAACGTAGGGTCGAAGCGATAGAGGACTTCCAGACGGATCAACAACTACTACAATAACATCTAATTCACCATGGAGGAGGGAAAGGGTGGCCCTTGCCATTCTACCTTTGACATAATTATACCGCCTGTGCCGCTTGCAATTGTAATTATGCAAATCACATGCTGGAATCGACTAATTTGTGTCATACAATAATCAGGTTCAGCAACATTAGTTACGTACGAATATTCTTACGATTTGTACCCCCTCCCCTTGACTTCTCCGTGCTACCGCCCAAGTAACCTTTTCTTTGGGAAAGACGTTGATTCCCGTTCGCTCAACATACTTTCAGTTGTGGAAAGAAGTTCCCAACACCAAGACATAATTATACTAGAAGGCTTCCTGCATGCAGTGACCGCTACAAGCAAGCGCTCGGTATTCACGTTTCGCTGTGGCATTTGCCAGTTAACCGGCCGTTACAGTGAGCAGGGAGCCAGCGGTTTAAGTCTTCCTAGTTCAGTTTCCGCTTCTTCAGCAGATGCTTGGTACTAGCCTGCATCTTCTTCACAGAATTGAATATCAGGATGCCCTCATTTCACCACGGCGAAAGCTGGTTGAGAAGGCTCAACACGAGCCGAGTACTTTGAAATTAGTTGTGGAGGAGGGCCGAGGGGAAGTGGGCGGGGTAACTTATACCTATACTGGATGCAGTAAACAGCGAACTCCGTAGTACTCCATATTAAGCAATAAGGTAATATTTTTAAGTACAAAAAATGGACATTGGTGACGTTCGCGGGATACCACCGACCTAACGACATGAATGCAGGCGAATTCCACCAGGAAAAATAATCCCCTTCACATCAGCTCACTGATACATCTCTCGTGAAATGTGGTGGAACACCACATTTTCTGAACACTCATTTCACATCCTTTCCAAAGAAGTATCGATATCGTACTGCTTGATGTGTGTTTATGAAGCCGTCATGCCTTACTTCTAACAATATATCGTTTAAAGTATCATGCTGGTGTTCACCATTACGCATCGTATTACACGAACATCTTGTGGCACAATTTCAGGTAAAGGAACCACCTAGGATGTGATCTGCCATACAATAATGGTTTATAGTACACGTATATTATCGCTATTGTTAATATATGTATCCCTAAATTAGATGGGTGTCAAAATAAACACAAAGGCGTGCACGTCTCGATAAGCTCTGGGCTTATGATGGAGCTTCAAGGACTTGAAAGGTTTGGAACAATATTTTCATGGCGAACTTCGACATCCTACTGTAGCTTCGACATCTTACACCTAACAAACAAAAACATTATTGTAACACTGCGTCAGCCATTCGACAAATCACGTCGATGCGTTCCAAACCTCAAATAACTATCTCACATAGCTCCCCTCAGCATCAAAAGATTGATTGCGGAAGACATTCGGACAGATCAGAGGCCGAACGCGTACTGTCTGGGACCAGATAGCTTCCAGGTAATTGGCTACTACTGTATCACGACAGTATTGTCTGGTTGTGTGGGGCATCTCCAAAATGCAAGTGTCTCCTCCAAGTAACTGACGAGAAGTTCATGTTCTTTGTGCACCTGACATAGAATGTCGCCTTCTCACAGCAGGACAAAGCTGAGAAGCAGACGGAGAATTACGAATAGGTACGTCAGAAGCGAAGGAGTAAATGGATGAGTAAGTCAGCGAAAGTAAAGGAGTCAATAAAGGAAAGAAAAAGCGGGAGGTTTGCATGGCAAACGCGGTTCTGTAAATAATTTGACGTGGTGCCTCTAGAAATGACAAATTCAGCGACAAATGCATAAATCAGAAACAGTCACGAAATAGACATTCTATGGAGCCTTCGTTGTAAAATGGTTCTTACAACCATAGCTATCTCAATCCCACTTGTTGCATTGTATAGGGTTTTTAACATGCCATTCCTCAGACAAGTTCAAAACGAGTCTTTGTAATCGCCATGAAATACAACAGCAACCGGCTAGAGTAACGAGTCATTTAGTCTTCTGCAGAATATACTACGCAGAACAGCACTAGAGCACACATGAGAGCGTGATTTGTCCCAGGGAAGGCGGGGGGGGCGGGCATTGTCGACATTCAGACACACCCTGCGCCAGAACACGTCGTGATTTGTCCCAGGGAAGGCGGGGGGCGGGGGGCATTGTCGACATTCAGACACACCCTGCGCCAGAACACGTCGTGATTTGTCCCAGGGAAGGCGGGGGGGCGGGCATTGTCGACATTCAGACACACCCTGCGCCAGAACACGTCGTGATTTGTCCCAGGGAAGGCGGGGGGGGGCACTGTCGACATTTAGACACACCCTGCGCCAGAACACGTCGTGATTTGTCCCAGGGAAGGCGGGGGGGGGGCACATTGTCGACATTCAGACACACCCTGCGCCAGAACACGTCGTGATTTGTCCCAGGGAAGGCGGGGGGGGGGGCATTGTCGACATTTAGACACACCCTGCGCCAGAACACGTCGTGATTTGTCCCAGGGAAGGCGGGGGGGGGGGGCATTGTCGACATTCAGACACACCCTGCGCCAGAACACGTCGTGATTTGTCCCAGGGAAGGCGGGGGGGGGGGGCATTGTCGACATTCAGACACACCCTGCGCCAGAACACGTCGTGATTTGTCCCAGGGAAGGCGGGGGGGGCACTGTCGACATTTAGACACACCCTGCGCCAGAACACGTCGTGATTTGTCCCAGGGAAGGCGGGGGGGGGGCACTGTCGACATTTAGACACACCCTGCGCCAGAACACGTCGTGATTTGTCCCAGGGAAGGCGGGGGGGGCACTGTCGACATTTAGACACACCCTGCGCCAGAACACGTCGTGATTTGTCCCAGGGAAGGCGGGGGGGGGCATTGTCGACATTTAGACACACCCTGCGCCAGAACACGTCGTGATTTGTCCCAGGGAAGGCGGGGGGGGGGGATTGTCGACATTTAGACACACCCTGCGCCAGAACACGTCGTGATTTGTCCCAGGGAAGGCGGGGGGGGCATTGTCGACATTTAGACACACCCTGCGCCAGAACACGTCGTGATTTGTCCCAGGGAAGGCGGGGGGGGGCATTGTCGACATTCAGACACACCCTGCGCCAGAACACGTCGTGATTTGTCCCAGGGAAGGCGGGGGGGGGGGCATTGTCGACATTTAGACACACCCTGCGCCAGAACACGTCGTGATTTGTCCCAGGGAAGGCGGGGGGGGGCATTGTCGACATTTAGACACACCCTGCGCCAGAACACGTCGTGATTTGTCCCAGGGAAGGCGGGGGCGGGGGGGCGGGCATTGTCGACATTCAGACACACCCTGCGCCAGAACACGTCGTGATTTGTCCCAGGGAAGGCGGGGGGGGGGGGGGCATTGTCGACATTCAGACACACCCTGCGCCAGAACACCTCGCGTGCCTGAATAAGCGACACGGACACGGCTCGTGTACCCCACACGAGTCCCGACCAGACTACGAGTATACAGAGTACGAGTACGAGCAACTCGCACAAACGTGCCCCACTGGCGCAGGCGCGTGCTCGTTTGAACGGAGGACACGAGGAGCGTTGATAGCGGCAATTTGCTCTCCTCACGGTCGGTAAAGATAGCGAGAGTGCGGACTTTCTGGTATAAACAAGGTAATTCTTATATTGAACTAAAATATTCCAGCTATTTTGGTTTTAGGGCGCATCGACTTCATTGGTCATGTAGTGCTTAAACAAAATTCAGATACCAAGAAATAAACAGAATATAACATTAAAATGTATGATTAATTTCAATCAGTTATTATGGTTTTTACGTAAATAACCAGACTTATTTGTTGTTTGGTAGCTGGCAGAACAAAATGGCGAAAGCATAGTTTTCTGGCATACTTTTACTTCTATCCTGTGATGCTTACAACCCCGTGCTCCCATAAATCGCAGTCAAATAAGCCGGTGCCCAAACCTCTTACTCGTAAGTTGTGGTCCAGTGTTTATTGTTTGGTTGGTGTTAGTATGCCCGGTGAATCAGAGGGCGGAGGGTAGAGTGGATGGTGGAGCGTGGAGGATGGAGGATGGAGGGTGGAGGGTGGAGGGTGGAGGGTGGAGGGTGGAGGGTGGAGGGTGGAGGGTGGAGGGTGGTGAGTGGAGGATGGAGGGTGGAGGGTGGAGGGTGGAGGGTGGAGGGGGAGGGTGGAAGGGGGAGGGTGGAAGGGGGGGCGGAGAATGGAGAGTGGGAGTAGAGGTCGGAGGGCGAATGGCAAGTAGCGAATGATAGATAGCGAATGGTGGACGGTTGACGACTGAAGGCGGAGCGCAGCGGAGGCGAGCGGCGCCGGACGATTCAGCAGCCCGTCGACGCCGAACGGCGCCGGCGTTCGCACAGTCGCCGCGCGACTCGCGGCCGGCGGCGACGCGAGCAAAAACAAACATCGATTCGACGCGGCCGACGCTGGTCGGCAAAACAGGCCGCTGCGCGTCGGGCGCGCCGCGGCGACCGAGTGAACACGCCTGGCGCCGCCCGTGACGCCGCAGTACGACTGGTGACGTCACACAGGCACCGCCCAGATCGTGATGGCGCCGCCTCGAGCCGTGTCCACGCACATCTCTGCCGTGTGTGCAGGACCCGCTCGGTCGCTGTGTGCAGGTGCGCACGTGCATGACCGGGGGATGGGGGGGGACACCCGCCGGTCTCCGAATCAGTTGGCCGCGGACACAATCTGTGACTGGCTGGTTGGTCATTTGGGTTTGGGGGCGCATCGACTGCGTTGGTCATTTGTCTGACTGTTCAAGTAATGGGGATATCGCGGTCCCATCAGCCGTGTCGACCGCACAGCGCTAACGCTCAGCTGTGTCGTGTGTACAGCGCCAGCGGTCAGCTGTGTCGGGTGCACAGCACCAGCGATCAGCTGTGTCGGGTGCACAGCGCCGTGAGCTGTGTCGGGTGCACAACACCACCGCTCAGCTGTGGCGTGTGTACAGCGCCAGCGATCAGCTGTGTCGGGTGCACAGCGCCGTGAGCTGTGTCGGGTGCACAACACCACCGCTCAGCTGTGTCGTGTGTACAGCGCCAGCGATCAGCTGTGTCGGGTGCACAGCGCCGTGAGCTGTGTCGGGTGTACAGCGCCAGCTATCAGCTGTGTCGGGTGCACAGCGCCGTGAGCTGTGTCGGGTGTACAGCGCCAGCGATCAGCTGTGTCGGCCACACAGCGCCACCGCTCAGCTGTGTCGGGTGTACAGCGCCAGCGATCAGCTGTGTCGGGAGCACAGCGCCGTGAGCTGTGTCGGGTGCACAACGCCAGCGCTCAGCTGTGTCGGGTGCACAGCGCCGTGAGCTGTGTCGGGTGCACAACGCCAGCGCTCAGCTGTGTCGGGTGCACAGCGCCGTGAGCTGTGTCGGGTGCACAACGCCAGCGCTCAGCTGTGTCGGGTGCACAGCGCCGTGAGCTGTGTCGGGTGCACAACGCCAGCGCTCAGCTGTGTCGGGTGCACAGCGCCGTGAGCTGTGTCGGGTGCACAACGCCAGCGCTCAGCTGTGTCGGGTGCACAGCGCCGTGAGCTGTGTCGGCCACACAGCGCCAGCGCTCAGCTGTGTCGGCCGCTCAGCGCCAGCGGTCAGCTGTCTTCACGACTGGCGTTTGAAAAGACTACATCCACGAGCGTGCACGATTCATGCACAATCGCTATGCCGGATACGAAACTCCGGACGATAACAGGACGTATTATTACAATACCAAACTACAGCACAGAAGCGTTGCACACAAAGGTTCTGAAGCCAGCCGGACATTCGTAACCCAGGGCGCTCGCGAGTTACTCAGTGGCAACAATTGGTTGCAGGGGACGAGTGGTCTAGGGGTAAGATGCTCGTCTCACAATTGAAAGGTTGTGGGTTCGAGTCTCACCTGTCGCTACTCTTCGCCCGCGACCAATCGGCGTGAGAGATTGGCGACGCTACATGACTCAACGGTCGACGTGTCGTAAAACCAATAACCAACCAACCAACAATTGGTTGCAAAAGAAGCGGTTCGCAAATAAGAGTGCGGAGTCTCATATTCCATGAATTTGACACCCTGAATAGCTGAATCTCAAGTTGGAAAACAGTTGCAGAGCTTACACAAATAGTCAGCTCCATGATTGCGTAAGGTATCATTACCGCATGTGTATGCAAACTATGTCGGCAACTGAACTTCAATGCGTTCTATTTTGCTCCCTGCGCTTGCGCTTTCAATTTCAAATTAACTTGGCCCAAGCTTAGGTCTTGAAATTCGACACGGCTTGCGTGTCTTACCAGGTCCAGGCATACAGATACCCATCAAAGGTCAACAACGTACTCCTCTTCCTTCCGAAAAGCTTTGGACGAAAAAGTATGCACGCCGTTAGTCTGGGCCGACGGAAGACGATAGTGGCAGGAAGGTAAGGTTGTATGCATTCTGAATAATTCCGGAAATGGAGTAGTTCATGCCAGCTGTACTTCACTGAGAATGATTCATTCGAGTTCGACCGATATCTCCTCCCCTTCATGCCATGCTTCATTCTAAAGTGGGTCTTTGAGAAATTAAGTCACGTGGAATACAGATCAGGTAGTATACAGATCAGGTGGTACACACGTCAGGTGGTATACATGCCACGTGGTATACAGGCCAGGTGGTATACATGTCAGGTGGTACCGTGGTGCACAGGTCAGGTGCTATACAGGCCAGGTGGCATGCAGGTCAGGTGGCATACAGGTCAGGTGGTATGAAGGTCAGGTGGCATACAGGTCAGGAGGTACACAGGTCAGGTGTTATACAGGTCAGGTAGTATACATGTCAGGTGGTGCACATGTCAGGTGGTGCACATGTCAGGTGGTGCACAGGCCAGGTGCTATACAGGTCAGGTGCTATACAGGCCAGGTGGTATACAGGTCAGGTGATATACAGGTCAGGTGGTATGAAGGTCAAGTGGTATGGTCAGGTGGTATACAAGTCAGGTGGTATACATGTCAGGTGGTGCACAGGTCAGGTGCTATACAGGTCAGGTGCTATACAGGCCAGGTGGTATACCGGCCAGGTGCTATACAGGCCAGGTGGTATACAGGCCAGGTGGTACACAGGTAAGTTGGATGATGCTCCGCGTCATAGACGCCGCTTTTGCATTCCGGACACACATAGGACTCGCAGCTGCCTTATCCTGCCCAGACGCATCTTCCTTCATAGTACTCTGGGGCGAGCGTAACCGTCCCAAGAGTTAACTCACTACAACACCTACTGTCCTCGCGACCTATCAATTAACAAGGCCCGGGCCAGGCGGTGACAACTTGACACAGTGCAATCAAGATAATATAGCAATTAATTTCCGATTTCTCGCACCGTTATCAGCCCATTACTGGCCTCAGCAGCGGAGGTATTTCAACAGCCCGCAGCGGCCAAATTACACTTAGTCGAAGGGGGCATCGGGAGCGGTGAGAACTGATCGCCACCGGCGGTACCTCTTTGCGAACCCCAATCTCGGCCGATAGGTCAGTCGTCGCCTTCGTGGCCACATCACCTACGAAACATAGAGCCTTTGGTTCCTTTGTGGCGCATTCGACTTCCGGGTGGACACTGCTTCGCCAACATCTCGCGCCGACCGGTCGCGAGACGACTCGGTCGGTAATCCCGCCGGCTTTGGGATTGAAACCAGCAATCTTACGCTCAGAGTCAAGCGTCATCTCGGCTCAGCTGCCGCGACCCCGGGGTCACGCCATGTCTGGCCGTGGCACCATGCCATGCTGCCGCGACCCCGGGGTCACGCCAGGTCTGGCCGTGGCACCATGCCATGCTGCCGCGACCCCGGGGTCACGCCATGTCTGGCCGTGGCACCATGCCATGCTGCTGCGACCCCGGGGTCACGCCAGGTCTGGCCGTGGCACCATGTCATGCTGCCGCGACCCCCGGGCCATGCCAGGTCTGGCCGTGGCACCATGCCATGCTTCCACGACCCCCAGGCCACGCCAGGTCTGGCGGTGGCACCATGTCATGCTGCCGCGACCCCGGGGTCACGCCATGTCTGGCCGTGGCACCATGCTATGCTGCCGGGACCGCCAGGTCACGCCGGGTCTGGCCGTGGCACCATGCCACGCTGCCGCGACCCCCCAGGTGACGCCAGGTCTGGCCGCAGCATGCTGCCGGGACCGCCGTCACGCCGGGTCTGGCCGTGGCACCATGCCACGCTCCGCGACCCCCCTACGCCGTGGGCGCGACAACACATTACGCCGCGCCGAGCGGCGAGAGCGACGCATCAGCCGTAATTCGGGGCCTCGTCGCGGGCTCGCCATGGTCGCCGCGCAAACACAACAACACATAAAACACGGACGAATGGACGCCGACCACGCGAACGGCTTCAATTTCGGGCGGTACGTCCAAGTGGCGGCGCGCGGCCGAGGCGCCGGCGAGAGCAGCGGCGCGTGGGAGGGGTGCTCGGCACGGCCGGGGTCGGCGGAGAGCACGGCAAGAACGTCGGCGACGCGCTGGCGTGACGCTGGCGTGACGCTGGCGTGACGTCGGGTCGGGGCGAGGGGCCGTTCACGGACGATGAGCGGGGGCCGCCGGCCGGCCGTGGCCACCGCCGGCCGGCGGTCTGCGCCACACTCACGTGCCGTCTGCGGCTGCTGCTGCTGCTGGTCGGCCGGCACGTCACACGCAGCACACAGGTGGTCGATCGGCGCCGGCTCGCCGGCTGGGCCAACACGGGCACGCCACACGACGCTGCCGCCGCCGGCTCCGCGGCTGTAATGCTGGCCGCCGCCCGGCCGGCCGCCCCCGCCGAGCGGCGAGGTCGCGGCGGCCGCCCTGTCAGGGGTGCGCGGCGGTGGCGAGGCGGCCGCTTGCGCTGCGCGCCGGCCGACCGCCGCCGATCGCGGCGGCTGCGTGTGCGGCTGCAGGCGGGGTGCAATGCATCGCCAGCCGCTGTGCGGGCCGCCGGCGTCCACGTGGCCAGAGGCTGGCCGCCCTCGCGGCGGGCGCGGGCTGCCGACGCCACTGCGACGGCCGACAGAGCCGACAGTCGCCGGCACGGCCGCGCCGCGTCGCGTCTCGCGTCACGCGCCACACACAGCCGCCGTGCCGCGACAGACTGACTAACCACCGACCGGCCGACTCGGTGAGTGACAGACCGTCACGGCGCCGGAGCGGCAGAGCCGGGGGGGGGGGAGCGCACCTGTCATCTCCGAACGAGCCGCCGCCCGGCCAGGCACCGCCAAGGCTGCCGAGGGCGGGCGGCGGCGGCGGCGCCCCGGCCGCCGGGCGCACACCTCGGCGGCAACCCTGAAGTGGCGTGTCAACCCCTCGCGCCTCGCCGGCTGACCGATCGCCGGCCGGCGGCGCGAGACCGCCGCGATTGCGTGCCGCCGTCCGCGCGGTCGGTGGTCGGCGCCCCGGCACAGACACAGACACACCAGCCGGCCGGGGACGAGCCGGCCGAGTCAGGACCCGCTCGGCAGGTGACGCCCATCTCACGGCGCCCAACCGGCCGGGGACGAGCCGGCCGAGTTAGGACCCGCTCAGCAGGTGACGCCCATCTCGCGGCGCTGACTCGGCGTGGCGCTGCCGGGCCGGTCGGCGAGTGACGGCGCGGCGGCGAGCTGCGGCGCGGCTCCGACCGCCCACACGAGGCGGCGTGAGGGCGGCCGGCGCCGGCCGACACCCAACGCGCCGCCGCACCGCAGTGCCGACCACGGCCCGGCCGACAGCCTGGACGATGGCCGTGTGCCGATCCGGGCCAAGTCGCCGACCGGAGCGCACACTTCTGCAACTCTCCGGACCGCACCGCCCGGAACGCGGCAGCGCCGATCGAGTCCGACGGGAAGCCAGCCAGCAAACGAAACATGGACAGTCACGGAAGCGAAGCATGGAAAGTCACGGAAGCGAAGCATGGACAGTCACGGAAGCGAAGCATGGACAGTCATGGGAGCGAAGCATGGACAGCTGAAGCCATACACCACCGGATACGAACTCCCACCCGAGCAGGTGCAACCGCGGATGGAATC
Source organism: Ashinkailepas kermadecensis (assembly GCA_034440615.1). Lineage (NCBI taxonomy): Eukaryota > Metazoa > Arthropoda > Thecostraca > Neolepadidae > Ashinkailepas > Ashinkailepas kermadecensis. The sequence goes on along the minus strand of JAOTOM010004782.1, from coordinate 208,985 downwards.
GACCCTGCTCACGCGGGAACCAAGGCCGGGCCGGGTGCGTGGCAGACGTCAGTCCAGCCGACTGGGTCAGCGGCGGCAGTGAGCGGCCGTCCCGCGGCATTGTTCGCCACCACCTGACGGCTGCCGCCCGGATTACAAGGCTATTGCTGCGGCCGGCCGCGCCGAATACCAATCACGCCACACGGCTGGCCGACGACACGCTGCCTGACCGACGACACATTGCCTGACCGACGACACACTGCCTGACCGACGACACACGGCTGACCGACGACACACTGCCTGACCGACGACACACTGCCTGACCGACGCCACACTGCCTGACCGACGCCACACTGCCTGACCGACGACACACTGCCTGACCGACGACACACTGCCTGACCGACGACACGCTGCCTGACCGACGACACACTGCCTGACCGACGCCACACTGCCTGACCGACGACACACGGCTGACCGACCGACGACACCTACACACACACTGCCTGACCGACGACACACGGCTGACCGACGACACACGGCTGACCGACGACACACGGCTGACCGACGCACACACCACGCCACACTGCCTGACCGACGACACACTGCCTGACCGACGCCACACGGCTGACCGACGCCACACTGCCTGACCGACGACACACGGCTGACCGACGACACACGCTGACCGACACACTACCGACACTGACCGACGCCACACTGCTGACCGACGACACACGGCTGACCGACGCCTACGACGACAACCCCGACGACACACTGCCTGACCGACGACACACTGCCTGACCGACGACACACTGCCTGACCGACGACACACGGCTGACCGACGACACACTGCCTGACCGACGACACACGGCTGACCGACGACACACTGCCTGACCGACGCCACACTGCCTGACCGACGACACACTGCCTGACCGACGACACACTGCCTGACCGACGACACACTGCCTGACCGACGACACACGGCTGACCGACGACACACGGCTGACCGACGACACACTGCCTGACCGACGCCACACTGCCTGACCGACGCCACACTGCCCGACGAAACGGCTACGACGACACACTGCCTGACCGACGACACACGGCTGACCGACGACACACGGCCTGACCGACGCCACACTGCCTGACCGACGACACACTGCCTGACCGACGACACACGGCTGACCGACGACACACTGCCTGACCGACGACACACTGCCTGACCGACGACACACTGCCTGACCGACGACACACTGCTGACCGACGACACACTACCTGACCGACGACACACTGCCGACGACACACGCTGACCGACGACACGCTGCCTGACCGACGACACACTGCCTGACCGACGCCACACGGCTGACCGACGACACACTGCCTGACCGACGACACACTGCCTGACCGACGCCACACTGCTGACCGACGACACACGGCTGACCGACGACACACGGCTGACCGACGACACACTGCCTGACCGACGACACACTGCCTGACCGACGACACACTGCCTGACCGACGACACACTGCCTGACCGACGACACGCTGCGCTGCCTCACCGACGACACGCTGCCTCACCGACGCCACACGGCTGACCAACGACACATGGCTGACCAACGCCACATGGCTGACCGACGGAAAGCTGCAGGGTCACGGCCACTCCCGTCGTGCACCCCCCTCAGCAGTCGCGGTGGCTCAGTCAGAAGAGCGCGTTCGACTCCTGATCGCAAGATTGCGGGTTCGAATCCCACGACCGGCAGGATTACAGAGTCCACCCGCAAATCAATCGGCATGAGGGATTGGCGACGCTATATGACCCAGCAATCGAATGCTCTCAGCACACTACCAGATCACGTTCTGCTTAGACAGAGGTCCGTAAAAAGACCACCACTTCCGCAGGAGATTGGCTAAATTGGAACCGAGTAGATAACCTGTTGACCCTCGCCTCGCTACCCGAGCGGCTGTATCACTCAACAGTTGGCCGGTTAGAAGTTGGCAGTCTAGTCACCAGTCAGTAGTCAGTACTCGACAGTCAGTAGTCAGTAGTCAGTAGCCAGCCTTGGCAGTCTCCAGTCACCAGTCAGGACTGAACGGCCAGTCAGCGGTTGACTGGGCCGCTGTCGGCGCCGCCCGGCGCACATGCATTGTCAGCGCAGGCACGTCTCGCAACACAACGGTGATCCGTGCAAAAACGCCGCCACCAGACGTGCCGTCCGGTGGTGTCGGGCTTCACAAAACGCAGCCGGGGCTCCGACCCCGCTCGGCGGCAGATGACCTCCCCGCTCCGACCCCGCCAGACGTGCCGTCCGGTGGTGTCAGGCTTCACAAAACGGAGCCGGGGCTCCCACCGCGCTCGGCGGCAGATGACCTCCCCGCTCCGACCCCGCCAGACGTGCCGTCCGGTGGTGTCAGGCTGCACAAAACTGAGCCGGGGCTCCCACCGCGCTCTGTGGCAGATGACCTCCCCGCTCCGACCGCGCTCAGCGGCAGCCGACCTCGCCGTCCACGCCGCCATCCGGCTGCACGGTCACTGATGTGCTGAAATACTCCATGCAATCACTGATGTGCCCGCTGAAATACTGGCTGGCACAGGATGCCCTCGTCGGCGACCAGGACGCCAGCCGGAGCGGTGAGGCGCGCAGCACCTCGCGTCGCCGGTGTCCGCACTCTTCATCGGCCACCAGGGTGCCAGCTGAAGCGGTGAGGCGCGCAGCACCTCGCGGCGCCAGTGGCCGCACTCCTCGTCGGCGACCAGGATGTCAGGTGGAGTAGTGAGACGCGCAGCACCTCGCGTCGCCAGTGGCCGCACTCCTCGTCGGCGACCAGGATGTCAGGTGGAGTAGTGAGACGCGCAGCACCTCGCGGCGCCAGTGGCCGCACTCCCCGTCGGCGACCAGGATGTCAGGTGGAGTAGTGAGACGCGTAGCGCCTCGCGTCGCCGGTGGCCACACTCGTCGGCGACCAGGATGTCGGCCGAAGCGGTGAGGCGCGCCGGTGGCCACACTCGCCGGCTGGATTCCCGCACGCCAATTCGGCCACTCCCGCCAACTGGCCGCAGCTGTGCCGGCCACAATTGGCAGCCGTGCGGTCAGCGTCCGGTGCAGTATCGCATCGATTGGGCTGTGCGCGCCGCCACGCCAGCCGCGCTTCACACACGGACGCCGCGCCGATCAGCCACCTGCCCGCCCACTGGAACGCGGCGGGTGGCCAGCGGCGGGGTGTTGCCGCCCCCTCGCCACAGTGGGATACCATCGCGCTGGTAATGCCAGCTGCTGATGGTGAATGCGTGACCTCACGAGGGCGAGTAGCCCGCGTTTGCGGCACACGCAGCATACGGAACGTTCCGACCGCCTGGCATCAGCAACATCGCATTTGTTGAATCGGATGCCCGGGAAGCCGCTCTTGCCGGTACGCCGTTGACGGCGCCGACGACGCAACACAAAGACGCACACACGGACAACATAAAGATGAGACACAGGCTGCAGCAAAACAAACCGCAAAGCCATCTCGCGTGCCCAGTTCGCACAAGCCCGTGCAACCGTTCAGCGTCCTCCTGCGCCCAAACGACGCCACAGCGTCGAGCCCAGTGCGACTCCCGAGTCGGCAAAGCAGAACGAACTGACGGTCGGAAATTCCACCACAACTCTGCCGGACTGAAAACCCGCTAAACGATGTTAAAAAAAAACCCCAGCGAAATCAGGTCCAACAGACCCGACCCACCATGCAACAGCGACCATAGCCGGCGGCAGTTTCCATCACTCAGCAGTCGACACAGCAGACACCATCATTAACAGCTGCCGACAGCAGCCGCCTGATCTCACTCAACAGCCAGCTGTCTGCCAATATCCGCACGCATCCATCCATACGCCGGCACGGCGACTTTGCCCTCCCACTAATTCTGTCATCTCATCAGCGCACAGCTCCGCCGCTCCGCCAGCCCGCCGACCCGCCGGCCTGACCGGTTCACTGGCTCGTCCACGCTTTCGGTCCGCCAGTCGCCAGTTAGCCAGCCGTCATCAAAGCCAGCCGGGTCGCACACCAAAGCGCCGCTGATTGGGATGTTCGCGCAACCGTGCAATGCTGACACGACCGTCGCCGCCTGCGACATAACCAGCGGTTCAATATCCAGCTTAAGCTGGGGCGTCAGGGTGAATAATTACTCTTTCACAGTTAATATAAGGATGGGGAATGAAAGCAGAATATGGAGGACATAATGCTTAGCCAAGATCTTGTACGCCTTAAAATCAATGGGAACAAAAAATGTAATGTCATTTCCTTATATCTGGGACTGTTTCCGCCTGATTGCTATTTCGGATTAAAAAAAAACACGAAACGATGAGATGGATGCAATTATTGAGGATATCTGGAGACGGAAGTGAAAAATTGTTCCCAGTTGGATATTTGCCATCCAAATCTGGAGATTTCGGGACACTGGACATATCAGTCACTGAATGTGCAGCACTGTCGTGCCCGAGTGCGACACAGCGGGAGCTGAGTGTACGACACTATCGTGACCGAGTGCGACACGACGTGGACTGAGTGTGCAACACTGTCGTGACCGAGTGCGGTACAGCGTTAGCTGAGTGTCCGACACTGTCGTCCCCGAGTGCGACACAACGTTAGCTGAGTGTGCGGCACTGCCGTTACCGAGTGCGACACAACATTAGCTGAGCATGCGACACTGTTGTGACCGAGTGCGACACAACGATGGCTCGGTGCGAGTTCACGCCGCGGTGCTGTGAACCATGGCACACGCTCTGGGCGACCTTCTCCGCAAGGACGACGGGGTCGGGCGGGCTCCGCCGCTGCCTCCTCACACGGCAGTGTGTAACTGTACACCCTGCAGTCGGTGGTCCGTCACCCGCTCCGCCGCTGCCTCCTCACACGGCAGTGTGTAACTGTACACCCTGCAGTCGGTGGTCCGTCACCCGCCCAGCCGCTGCCTCCTCACACAGCAGTGTAACTTTTCACCCTGCAGTCGGTGGTCCGTCACCCGCCCAGCCGCTCCTCCTCACACAGCAGTGTGTAACTGTACACCCTGCAGTCGGTGGTCCGTCACCCGCCCAGCCGCTGCCTCCTCACACGGCAGTGTGTAACTGTACACCCTGCAGTCGGTGGTCCGTCACCCGCTCCGCCGCTGCCTCCTCACACGGCAGTGTGTAACTGTACACCCTGCAGTCGGTGGTCCGTCACCCGCTCCGCCGCTGCCTCCTCACACGGCAGTGTGTAACTGTACACCCTGCAGTCGGTGGTCCGTCACCCGCTCCGCCGCTGCCTCCTCACACGGCAGTGTGTAACTGTACACCCTGCAGTCGGTGGTCCGTCACCCGCCCAGCCGCTGCCTCCTCACACGGCAGTGTGTAACTGTACACCCTGCAGTCGGTGGTCCGTCACCCGCTCCGCCGCTGCCTCCTCACACGGCAGTGTGTAACTGTACACCCTGCAGTCGGTGGTCCGTCACCCGCTCCGCCGCTGCCTCCTCACACGGCAGTGTGTAACTGTACACCCTGCAGTCGGTGGTCCGTCACCCGCCCAGCCGCTGCCTCCTCACACGGCAGTGTGTAACTGTACACCCTGCAGTCGGTGGTCCGTCACCCGCCCAGCCGCTGCCTCCTCACACGGCAGTGTGTAACTGTACACCCTGCAGTCGGTGGTCCGTCACCCGCCCAGCCGCTGCCTCCTCACACAGCAGTGTGTAACTGTACACCCTGCAGTCGGTGGTCCGTCACCCGCCCAGCCGCTGCCTCCTCACACGGCAGTGTGTAACTGTACACCCTGCAGTCGGTGGTCCGTCACCCGCCCAGCCGCTGCCTCCTCACACGGCAGTGTGTAACTGTACACCCTGCAGTCGGTGGTCCGTCACCCGCCCAGCCGCTGCCTCCTCACACGGCAGTGTGTAACTGTACACCCTGCAGTCGGTGGTCCGTCACCCGCCCAGCCGCTGCCTCCTCACACGGCAGTGTGTAACTGTACACCCTGCAGTCGGTGGTCCGTCACCCGCTCCGCCGCTGCCTCCTCACACGGCAGTGTGTAACTGTACACCCTGCAGTCGGTGGTCCGTCACCCGCCCAGCCGCTGCCTCCTCACACGGCAGTGTGTAACTGTACACCCTGCAGTCGGTGGTCCGTCACCCGCCCAGCCGCTGCCTCCTCACACGGCAGTGTGTAACTGTACACCCTGCAGTCGGTGGTCCGTCACCCGCCCAGCCGCTGCCTCCTCACACAGCAGTGTGTAACTGTACACCCTGCAGTCGGTGGTCCGTCACCCGCCCAGCCGCTGCCTCCTCACACGGCAGTGTGTAACTGTACACCCTGCAGTCGGTGGTCCGTCACCCGCCCAGCCGCTGCCTCCTCACACGGCAGTGTGTAACTGTACACCCTGCAGTCGGTGGTCCGTCACCCGCTCCGCCGCTCCCTCCTCACACGGCAGTGTTAACTGTACACCCTGCAGTCGGTGGTCCGTCACCCGCCCAGCCGCTGCCTCCCTCACACGGCAGTGTAACTGTACACCCTGCAGTCGGTGGTCCGTCACCCGCCCAGCCGCTGCCTCCTCACACGGCAGTGTGTAACTGTACACCCTGCAGTCGGTGGTCCGTCACCCGCCCAGCCGCTGCCTCCTCACACGGCAGTGTGTAACTGCTACACCCTGCAGTCGGTGGTCCGTCACCCGCCCAGCCGCTGCCTCCTCACACGGCAGTGTGTAACTGTACACCCTGCAGTCGGTGGTCCGTCACCCGCCCAGCCGCCAGCTGTCCTGTCCGACCACAGCTGCCGGCTGTCCTGTCCGACCACAGCTGCCGGCTGTCCTGTCCGACCATAGCTGCCGGCTGTCCTGCCCGACCACAGCTGCCGGCTGTCCTGTCCTGTCCGACCACAGCTGCCGGATGTCCTGTCCGACCACAGCTGCCGGCTGTCCTGTCCGACCACAGCTGCCAGCTGTTCTGCCCATTATTGGATATCATTATTACATGCTGGGCGCATGCTTCATCTAACACTTCTATAAGCTTCCATAGGGAAGAGGTTATTCCCCACTACAAGCCCTCCTCCCCCACACACCGATTGATGCCATGACAGATTCATTATCGGGGAGTCGAAGTTACGTGGCAGCCGGACCTCGCGGCAGGTCAGGCGAGTGAGGCTCGTCTGGTCGCAGGCACCATGTAGGTCAGCGCGTCAGCGGCAGCGTGATGCGACGTGCCAAGTCCCTTCCGAAAAAGCCGGCCATCGCTCAATCAGTGAACATGTCAACCAGTCATTCAGCGCGCGTCTACAGCGATAACTCAATTTGTTGTCGCGTCACTTTCACGACCCGGCCACGCTCGCTGCGTGCCTCCGCCGTGCGGAAGCCGCCGAGTAGCTGACGCGACTGCCAGCCGGGGCCAAGCCACCGGTCTCAACAGTCAACACCGGACTGCCAGCTGGGGCCAAGCCACCGGTCTCAATAGTCAACACCGGACTGCCAGCCGGGGCCAGGCCACCGGTCTCAATAATCGACACCGGACTGCCAGCCGGGGCCAAGCCACCGGCCTCAACAGTCAACACCGGACTGCCAGCCGGGGCCAAGCCACCGGTCTCAACAGTCAACACCGGACTGCCAGCCGGGGCCAAGCCACCGGTCTCAACAGTCAACACCGGACTGCCAGCCGGGGCCAGGCCACCGGTCTCAATAGTCAACACCGGACTGCCAGCGGTCTCAATAGTCAACACCGGACTGCCAGCTGGGGCCAGGCCACCGGTCTCAACAGTCAAACCGGACTGGCCAAGCCACCGGTCTCAATAGTCAACACCGGACTGCCAGCTCGGGCCAGGCCACCGGTCTCAACAATCGACACCGGACTGGCCAAGCCACCTGCCTCAACAGTCAACACCGGGCTGCCAGCTCGGGCCAGGCCACCGACCTCAACAGTCAACACCGGACTGCGAGCTCGGGCCAGGCTGCCGACCTCAACAGTCAACACCGGACTGCCAGCCGGGGCCAAGCCACCGGTCTCAATAGTCAACACCGGACTGCCGCCGGTCTCAGCAGTCAACACCGGACTGCCAGCCGGGGCCAAGCCACCGGTCTCAACAGTCGACACCGGGCCGCGAGGTGTGCCGCCGCCGCCGCCGGCCGACATGCATATACGCCGCGGCACGCCCAAGCACGACGCGTCACGCTCCAGTCAGGAAGTGCCAGACGTACTTCCTCAGTCAGGTGTCACCAGCTGATGGCTGTCGGACGAGCGGTGCTTACCCGCCACACCGTTTGCGCAGACGTCCGGCCATCACGAACGTGCTGATGCATATTACAGCTGCGCACAAGTGAGCTTTTTGTTGGGCTGCCTGGGAAAGAACAAACAAGTATATCCGCCGGCTCGAAACCAGAATCATAACCAGGTATTTATTGGCTGCTTTATGGGGACGGGTAGGCGTGAGACGGAGTTCATGTGTGGATGGGTGCACTCGTGTCATACTATCTTCGATATTACGGAACAAGGCAGAGTTCGCTGCCAGGATTTCTGTCCCTTTTTCCTTGAAAGAAAAACTGAAGTATCCGGACTTCAGCAACCACATTCTCCGATCAGGGGAACTTTCCCTACTTTCCTCGAGTCCCATCCCTTCCCAGTGGCGATGTCTATGCGTAAGAGATATTCCAAGTGTTCGGCCACTTTCATCCGCTTGGAAAGACCTTTTCTTCGATAATGGGACGATCTTATCGAGGATCGCAACTGGTATCAGGCGAGGATCATCCGCACAATGATACTAAATGTGATTTGAACGTCAAACGTATCACAGTGCAGTGTCGAGGTTAGGTAACGATATGCCTAGTTAGCTGCCCGAAGCGGGCGGTATTCCCAAATATTTTCACGCACGAAGAGTGCATTCCCAATTATTAATCCTCCTCATCCATGCCAAACCCGCCTCGGTCGGCGCAAAAAAACACGCGCGTCTGCCACGCATGCGAGGGCCGGGACGTGCCATTTAGCTGCGGCGCGTTTGGCTTGGACCTTGCCCAAGGATACACGCCGTTCACAAGAGCGGGCACAATGGACTGGCACGCCGCGCTGCCAGAGCTGCGGGCGACGCTCGGACACTCGCCGATCGGGTCTCGAACGGCAGCACCGGTCAACGGCAGCACCGGCTCACAAACGTACCCGGATGGTGCCGCCGGGGAAGGCGGCCGATGTCGCCAGCCGATGTCGCACATGCCGGCTGTCACTCACCGCACGACGCATTACAATGCGCACCGGGCCAGTCAGGCGACTGACCAGCCACCAAAGATAACATCCAGACGCCGGCTTAGCACCGACCAACCTCGAATGGCCGAGCGGTGACCAGCGTCGGGGGCGGGCTGGGCTCCGGAAACAATTCCCGACGGATCCGACGCGGAGTAGCTGTGCATGGGCTTCGGCGACAATCGCCACGGTGTAGCGACCGTGGAGCATCACCTTGCCTTCCGGCATGTCATGGCTCTCTGTCAATCTTCTCCCTCGCTCTCGCGTGCTCTGTACAGTCTGTCGAGTGCATCAGCTGCCCCCCCCACCACACCCGCTAGACCTCGCCTTCAGATGTGTGCAGCCTTGTGCGCCGCTGGCCGGCGACGGCGGCCCCCGGCAGTGTCTTTTTACGAGTCGTGCCGAGCGCACGTTCCGTTCGAATAGATGCATCGAACGTAATCGAGTCGCGCCTTTGCGAACGGGTGCAGCATACGCGAGCAGACACCCTTGCGAGCGGGTGCTGACGAATTGCGCACCAGCACAGGGCATCGGACGGGTGCTGACGAACAACGCACGAGTACAGGAAATCGAACGGGTGCTGACGAACTACGCACGAGTACAGGAAATCGGACGGGTGCTGACGAATTACGCACGAGTACAGGAAATCGAACGGATGCTGACGAATTACGCACGAGTAGTACGGGGAATCGGACGGGTGCTGACGAATTACGCACGAGTACACGGAGTCGGACGGGGCAGATATGGTTGAGCACAGAAGCGCTCCCGGAAAGGATTGGCTAGGTTCCAGCGACAACTCCCAGGGGATCGGACGGGGCGACGGCTGAGCACTGACGAGCTTCCGGAAAGGATTGGCTGGGTTCCGGCGACAACTCCCAGAGGCTCGGACGGGGCACTAACAGCCTCTCTGCCTGTAGTGCAATAATTATGGATGGCTTTAGTGGCACACGGCACTTGAGAACCGCTCAAACTTGCCTGAGCATAGTCTACATTTTGACATGTGTGACTGACGATGAAATGAGGAAAGACACCTGCGGACCATCACCCCGCAAACTCACCGGCCACAACCTTCCAGACACCTTGGGAATCATCAGTCATGATGTGAACGACACCAATGTAAATAATAAAATTAAAATAATGTTTACTTTTTAAAAATGTAAATAAAAATTTGATGTTTATTTTATTTTAAAAAATGTCCTGAAGATCATATATTTAGGTGAAAAACAAAACCGCTAGGAAGTTGTTTCGACCTCCTGTGGACAGTTTCGACTTTGTGAATTCAGTTCCATTGAACTTCACAACATGCAACTGCATAACTGTTCCCGTTTTCACCATACTCGACTCGTGTCGTCCGTGTCATCACAATCGTGCCAGCACACGCGTGTTCATCCGTCAATATCATCCTTTGCTGGCACTATTCTTGTCAAATTGGCCAACCGTTTCGGCGTCATCAGGAGTTTTGACGTCTTCGCCTGCTTCCGTCCACTCTACAAACCATCAACTCCAGGACAGTGAGCGACGTAGTCGCGCGATACACGTCAACATCAGTACTCCAGCCGTCGACAGCGCATTGGGGATCCGCTGATGACACACAGCAGCGACACAGTCAGCGAAGCACTTAATCCATCTCCAAAATGGCTCATCTCAGGAGATAAGCAAACATCGTAGCACGCGAGGCAGACTCACACAAAAGCCGGCGCGGCTGGTAGGATGAGTTCCCGAAAACGCATCGTCGCCCGTGATCTTGGCTATTTTGGCTTAGGGGCGCACCGACTGCGTTGGTCATGCAGCGCCAATCGCCCGTAATCTTGTGTTTACGGAGAGCCCAAACAAAAATGATAAACGATTAAAACATGCCAGAGGCGATGCACAAACTTGCTCATTGTCAGCTGTACGTATTCTGCCGGCTGAAAAGCTCCGACAAAACTAGACAGCTTGCAATCGACTTCGAGGCACTGTGGACACAATGGTTGTGGCATGCGCCGAAAGCTCACATCAGAAACGACTAAACCGACACTTCCATGCACCTGGGCAAAACGTCAAATACTATCCTATGGGCACAAAATGACCTTGCTGTCGACGTGCCCCTAAAAATCAATTCATCATCATCATCAAATGCTATCCTGATCAGTCGCACTTCCTTTCCACGTGCCGGTCCCACACGTCGTCATTGTATTCGCCTACGTTCTCCTCGGTCGTCATAAATCAACCCGCCGCAGTCCTGTCCGAGGCGACTATTTACTGCAGAACTTGAAATGTCAGCCCAAATGTGATTTAAGTCCACAAAGGATAGTGGCGGAAACTGGCTTTGTTGGTACTCACATACATTAGCATTACATAAAGGGGTGTATAAACCTTATTCACGTCCAGGGAGTTAGTCTATTTCTCCCAACACAACTTGGTAATGCTGGATAATACAAATAAACCTCACCGGGTTTGCTAACTCGCCCGCAAACAAATGCAGCCTGGAGCTGATCAAAAAGAGCGTGCGACCGACAGAGGGTAAAAGAAATAGCAACAAAGCGAAACAACGACTTGACGATCGCATGTGGTGACGTAACCCATCACTCGCGGCTCTCTCCACCGACCACATGGCGAAAACAAACAATACAAGGGGATATTAGCGTCATCCCGTGCATGCCTCCGTTGCAAAGCTCACAGGCGCCATGTTAACCTTCGAACGGATTGCAATGCTACCTCCCACTCCCCCGTCCTGTGGCGGACCTCACACGTATTGGACACCGGTGTATGTGCACTGTATTCAAAAGTGCAGGAGCCGACTGCTTGGGCGCCTGGACACATCTATCCAAGGTATCAAGTGATGTGCAGCCTTCAACCCGTGCCCCTATCAGAACATTGCCTTTGGAGACGACGCCCAATATGGTAAGGTGCAAGACGAGTGAGCGACGAACGCGGCATGGCAAAGCACGCATCTTTGCTCTTTAGAGGCACAGCCAATGGGGCCGTCCCCTCCTTAACAACCAGAAAATACACTAGATCAAACACGATTTTTTAAAAAGATTTTCGCTACGCAAAATCATAAAGTTGCGGAGCGCTTCGAACGCCGAGAGCATTCTCTACGTCATCATTTTTGTGGGGGTTGTTCCTCCCCGTAAGAAAATTCTGACTGCGCCCCTGGTTGCTCCCCACCTGCAATCTCTTGCCACATAAAGCCCATCTGAAGGATGCTAAAGAAAACCATTCCAAGGGAAATTCACCACTCGAAATGACCAAAAAGACGCGAAAATAGCACACAAAACCACCACCGTCGCTCTCCCGCTTCCTATCCGTCGGTCGTGCCGCGGCGCTACCATTTCCACCCCGCCGTCAAATTACACCCGAGTGTGACTGGGGGCAGCGCATCGACCGGCGAGCCGGCCAGCGGCACACCTGAGCTGACGGAGCAGTACCGGCGCAGACACACGATGCGGGGCGGCGGCGGCCCACATCCGGGCCGCCCGCCCGTACCCGGCCGCGCCGCCCCGATGTCGGCGGGGTCGACAGCCGGCGCCGGTCAGGTGGCGGGGTCAGGTGGCGGGGTCAGCAGGCGGGGCTAGCCAGCGGGGTCATCTGGCGGGGTCGGCCAACCGGCGGGGTTAGCCAGCGGCATCAGACGGTGGCATCAGCCGGCGGGGTCAGTCGGCAGGGTCAGCTGGCAGGGTCAGCCGGCAGGGTCAGCCGGCGGTGTCAGCCGGCGGTGTCAGCCGGCGGTGTCAGCCGGTGCGGTCCGCCGGCGGGGTCAGTCTGTGGGGTCAGCCGACGGCCGTGCTGGCGGGCGTGACGGCGAAGCGGCTCCACACTGCCGGCCGGTCACGTGCCGGCTCGTGCTCGGCCCGGTCGTCACGCAGGCCCTAGCGGGCCGCCGCCGGTCGGCCGTCCGCCAGCGAGACCGCCCACAGCCGTCGAGTCAACCGGAAAAGCTGAATCAGGCATGCGGGAGCCATCGCGCCGAGCGGCACATCCACCCAGTCGTCCGGAGAAGCTCACGGGTTCAGGAGAGCCCCGAGAAGGTCGGGATTCCCGAGAAGGTCGGGATTCCCGAGAAGCCCAGCAGAGCCCCGGAAGGGATGGAGGAATCTGGACAAGGATAGAAGTTTTGGGAAGGCCAGGAGATATGAAGATTAGGCCGGAAGAGCCAGCGAGTCGGCTGTGAGAGTCGGCGAGTCGGTCAGGTCTCCCACGACAGTCACAGTCTGCACCTTGAGTCAGGAGAACTCCCACGACAGTCACAGTTTGCACCGTGAGTCAGGATAACTCCCACGACAGTCACAGTCTGCACCTTGAGTCAGGAGAACTCCCACGACAGTCACAGTCTGCACCTTGAGTCAGGAGAACTCCCACGACAGTCACAGTCTGCACCTTGGGTCGGGAGAACTCCCACGACAGTCACAGTCTGCACCTGAGTGCTCCCATCCGCGCAGCGCTGAGTTCACGCCGGATAATGCATGAGAAACACCCCAGCCCATGGATGGACTGGGGAGGGAAATTGCGAGATCGTGCAGTGACACGGTGGACTGCCGGCGTTCCTGCGATCGCTAGCGGCTGCAGCCATACCAGGGGCGGCATTTGCTGCGCTAGAAACCCGCCACCTGTTGATCATCAATTGAACTTGATTATTCATCCCTCATATTGTTCAGCAATATGAAGGATCGCAAGCCATTGGCTTAAGCGATAACTCACCTCGCCTAAAAGGTCGCCTCCGATGTCATATAAAACAAGCACACGGACATAGATGACAGCTTGAACACAAGAGAGTGAGACGAGGAATGGCTTACTGCAGGCGGCACGCAACACGAATTGCAGGTGAACCTCGCATTGTTGATCAGTGTCAACAACGTCCACGAACCTCGCATTGTTGATCAGTGTCAACAACGTCCACGAACCTCGCATTGTTGATCAGTGTCAACAACGTCCACGAACCTCGCATTGTTGATCAGTGTCAACAACGTCCACGAACCTCGCATTGTTGATCAGTGTCAACAACGTCCACGAACCTCGCATTGTTGATCAGTAGGCGGTTTCACGCGTGCACTAGCGGGAAGTAGTCGTCAGGACATCCCAATGGCGGGGTCAGGGCATAATAATTACGTTGATCTGAAAGCTTTTAGTCTGTGGATTGGACCAATTTATGATATCAATAAACAAACAGAGCAGGTTCAGTTACCTAATACGACAAGTTTGTGGACTAGTAACAGCTTGTTTATGCACAAACCCTGAAAATGTACACCCACATCCGCGCCTGGGACGTCATCTAGTCGGAAATCTGAAAGTCAGACCAAGCGCGCCTGACTTCGGAAGTAAACTCGATGACAACAGCTGTTTGTCGAATTCAGCGGTCTTCAAATGCCAAATTTTCCGAGCACTCGACCACTCTGATCAATATCGCCAGCCAGCTTCAACTGCAGTAAGTGATTGGCCCTTTATGATAGCTGGGACGAATCATAATCCACGTTTCAAAATATGACGTCATGATTTGTGCTCTGATTGCATCATTTACGGCTGAAATATGTCAGGCGAGCCAATAAACAAGTTTGTCTCAGATGCGCATATTTTGGACGTATTGCGGTGTTTTGGGTGCTGTAAACAATTCATGCTTTGTTCTTTCTTGCGTGTATGATATTCAAAGACAAGGATCAATTGCCCTCCCCCACAGTAGGGGTTATTCAGGTAGGAGTACAGCAACATTTAAAAACGGGGCCACGTATGGTGCGGTAAGCGGATGACATTACAACTGTACACAACCCGCTTGTAAAGTGGAGATAATTTAATATTTTCGGGAGCGTCAAGAGGGAATCGTAGCATCTGGAAATTATGTATTTCAATATTTATTCATAATACAGGTACTTCACAGCCATAAAATAAACGTACAAGGAAAAATATTCATCCGCAGGATATATACTACCACTTTCTACCTAATATTGTATATTTGCTGGTAATCCAACGGCAAATTTATGTTCTATCCGACAACTCCTACCTCCCGGCCATGGTGCCAAATGCGCCAGATTGGCTAGTTGCTTCCGTGAATTAAGCGCTTTTTTCAAACAGTGCCACAATTTGAATATGTTGGTTGAATTTAATATTGAATTTATTACTTCATAGTTAAAACTTCTTGAACATTCCATATATACAGATAAAGTACATATATTTCAATGATATGCTCTTCATACTAGACGAAGTCATCGATATTGCATCCCGATGCTTATTGGCCGTCGTGAAAAGGGCTAGTGTCAACAACGTCCACGAAACTCGCATTGTTGATCAGTGTCAACAACGTCCACGAACCTCGCATTGTTGATCAGTGTCAACAACGTCCACGAACCTCGCATCGTTCATCAGGGTCCCGTCACGTAATAGTTGCGGGAATGAGGTTAGTGCAAAACAAAATATGCGTCAAAATTGGGTGACCTGTTCCAGGTGGCATTAAAGAATCGAAGTTTGGAGTTTTTTATTCTTACACTGCAACCACTGCAGAAATGTATAGGTAGGTATACAGCCCACATGTGGTTCAGTTGGATTATTCAGCGTCCAGCGTTATTTCACACCAATGAAAACAGCCAGACAAGCCGCCGGATACGCGATGGGACTGCCGAGCACCCATCTGTCCGGCCGCCGGGCACCCATCTGTCCAGCCGCCGGGCACCGTCTGCACAGCCGCCGGGCACCCATCTGTCCAGCCGCCGGGCACCGTCTGAACAGCCGCCGGGCACCAATCTGTCCAGCCGCCGGGCACCCATCTGTCCAGCCGCCGAGCACCCATCTGTCCAGCCGCCGGGCACCCATCTGTCCAGCCGCCGGGCACCCATCTGTCCAGCCGCCGGGCACCGTCTGCACAGCCGCCGGGCACCGTCTGCACAGCCGCCGGGCACAGTCTGCACAGCCGCCGGGCACAGTCTGCACAGCCGCCGGGCCCGTCTGTCCAGCCGCCGGGCACCGTCTGCACAGCCGCCGGGCACAGTCTGTCCAGCCGCCGGGCACCCATCTGTCCAACCGCCGGGCACTGTCTCACAGCCGCCGGGCACCGTCTGCCCAGCCGCCGGGCCCGTCTGCACAGCCGTCTGGCACCGTCTGCACAGCCGTCGGGCACCGTCTGCACAGCCGTCGGGCACAGTCTGCACAGCCGCCGGGCAGTCTGCCCAGCCGCCGGGCACTGTCTGCACAGCCGCCGGGCACAGTCTGCACAGCCGCCGGGCCCGTCAGCCGGGCACCGTCTGCACAGCCGTCGGGCACCGTCTGCACAGCCGCCGAGCACCCATCTGTCCAGCCGCCGGGCACCGTCTGCACAGCCGCCGGGCACCGTTGAACGGGCCGTCTGCACAGCCGTCGGGCCCGTCTGCCCAACTCGGGCACCTATGTACAGTAGGATGACACCCTTTTCAGCTTGTTCCGAAATGTTCTGCTCCCCACAGCTAATCTGATGCCTTTTGCACGCTGATTCCGAATCTGACTTCGGATTACCATATTTTTTTTTACATCCTGGGGAACAGTAATTCATTTTAGTAATTTGTGCATGTATTACGCGCAGCTCCAAGACTGAACAATGGGCAAACGAAATTAAAGGAACATAAAACCCTGAATGCATTGTTAATGTGATGACAGAAAAGTTAACCTCGTACCTACATTGTCTCTGAATACTGCAGTGAAGATGCAGTGTCTGTGTTAGTTCACCTCATACTTAATAGGCGTTCGTAGTGTGCCGACGTCGCCGAGTGCCACTACACTATCATTTAAGATTGCCTTACGACTTGGAAGCAGACTGAAGTGCATCGATATGGCAGCAAGCATGTTCGCAATTTCTAGAAGGGTGTGGCCAACTAAAACAGACCAATCAGCTATTTCCCCGCTGTAAGGGTGACAACATGCGGTCTTTCAGATGGCACTTTATTGACAGGAAGGGTGGAGCTTAGTACCGACGCCACTGCCGTTGCTGCTGCTGCTGCCCCTGTCGCCACCGACGCTCTAACTACCGCCAGCTGCTGATGCTGCTGATGCTGCTGATGGGGCAGCTTTACCAGCTTTACGGAAACCACTTTCACTGAAAGCTAGCTGCAGGACTATCGGCGACCTAGCCTACGTATCTCTTTCGGAGCGTTTTCTTGTTAAGAGCATGGCCGTCGACGGCCACAGCCAGTGACGGCGGCGGTTTCCTCGGCCGTCAGCTTCACAGCTTGTTCTGTCGGTTGCGTATGGCTGGGAGCGCCCGTCTACAGCGGCACATCGATGCACCTGTCCAGCTCTGATTCGCTCAGCGGCCTCACACCGGGCGGCTCGACGTCCTTGTCTTGCTTGGCGACGCGCTTCACGTCCGCCAGCTCCGCGTACGATCCTGTACCGAAGTTCAGATCGGGCGCCATGAACGGCCGGATCAACGGGCGTGGTCGGCGCGGTGATAAATCATTCGTGAAATATGGTGGAATATACCACTTTCTGAGCACCGAATCGACATCCTCACGACGGAGTATCGAAATCGTGCTTCGTGATGAGTCCTTAAGAAGTTTTCATATATAATCTCTAACAGTATGTTGTTGATAAGTATCATGATCATACTCACTAATGCGGATTGTGATGCACGAACATCTCTTAGCACAATTCCAGGTAAAAGGACTGCCTATGATGTCAGCTGTTATACAGAGTCGGTTGATAAGGATTGGTATTTTGTATCGTTATCGCTAAGATAGCTAACCCTAAATTAGACATCTCAAAACAACGGAAAATGTGCAAGTATGAGTACGCTGTTGGATCAAAACTGTGCTTGAGGAACTTGTAAGTCATGTTACTCGCCATCGTTTCCATGACGAATTTCGACATCTCACATCTAACGAAAAACTATTGTTTTAACACTGGGTCGGCGGCTCTGGCGCGTGCTCTCGATCAGCCCCACTGCTCTGACTGCTGCTCTGACTCTGGTCGCCTGCTCTCTGCCGCCGAGCATAGCCAGCAGCACGCTCTCCGTGTGCGCCGTGTAGGCGTTCCGAGCCGGGCTGCTCCGGACAGCGGTGAGCGCGGTACCGCCGACGGCTGCCGCCGGCGCCGCAGCTGCCCGCACACGCGAGCTGGCGCGTCCACGACGTCCCACCTGCGCTTGACGTCCATCACAACTGGCACACCCACACACACGACGCATCGCGCCAATGCATTCAACGCGTCGGATGGACACGTGGTAGCGGAGCAGGCGGCGCTGAGCCGTGTACCACCACGCCATGAGCAGCTGACCGCGGCTCCGTCTGCCACGGCACTAGCGTCTCGCGTCGTCACGCTCTTCGCACACTGGGACAGCAATTGCATGCCACTGCTCATGTTCGATTCCACATCAGCTGAAACAGCTGAGAAGTCGGCACACGGCACAGTCCGAAGCGCTACTGCATTCAGTGTGTGCATTAGCCCGGCGATTCTCTTTCCAATGGGCCCGAAAGCCCACAGGGCCATGAGGCCGCCCATCGGGCTCGCGGAAGACAGCACGGTACGGCAGCCCCGCCGGTGACAGAGGCACACCACTCTGGCCAATGTTCGGCCGATCATCCACTCAAACATCGCCATCCGCCCACCCGTCCATCACACCGCCTGGCATGTACCACCACAACCAACACGCAAAACATTATCGGCCTCGATACCGTGATTAGTACGGAAGAGATCCAATTTGTGTGCTACGGTGTGGCCCGCGTGCCTCCCCTCGCAGGAGAAATTCCCCACATGCACATCGCTGGGCTGCATATTCACGGAAACGCTGTGCACGTGAGGCTTACAGTCTCGGTCGTCGCGGCCGTCCCAGAAAATACGACAGAGCACCAGGCCGCGTCAGCACACACTCGTCTGACCGTCCACTTTCTACTTTTTTTTAAACCTCATCAAGAACAATTTGCACCCTCTTCTTGGTGGTAACGTCTTCTCTCACCACCGCAAATGACATCAGTGTCTCTCATGCTTTACGAGCACCGACGTCAGTGGCATCGGGAGCTTCCGCCACGATACCGAGAGCCGTCCTGCTGCTTGAGGTGGGCAAGCGGAGCATCACTGAGTCAGGATCTGCCCGATTACTTTCACTTCCATTAGTATCTGGAGGCTTTTCACTGCGAGTGATATCGGCGCAAATGACGGCTCCTCTCACCTGACGGCTCCTCTCACCTGACGGCTCCGCTCAACTGACGGCTCCGCTCACCTGACGGCTCCGCTCACCTGACGGCTCCGCTCACCTGACGGCTCCGCTCACCTGACGGCTCCGCTCACCTGACTGCCCCGCTCACCTGACGGCTCCGCTCACCTGACTGCTCCGCTCACCTGACTGCCCCGCTCAACTGACGGCTACGCTCACCTGACGGCTCCTCTCACCTGACGGCTCCGCTCACCTGACGGCTCCATTCACCTGACGGCTCCGCTCACCTGACGGCTCCGCTCACTTGGCGGTGGTGCTCACCATCCTCAAGGATTCAAGGAGGCTGAGATGTGATTCTTGCGACAGCCGCTGCTCCCTTTTCTGTCACTGCGCTGTTGTGGCCCGGTCAATGCCGACGACATGCAAGAATCTTTCACATCTCCGATCCTCCAAAAAGGCCTGGTCATGAGGATGTTTCGTTGGCGCAGTTCACCTTGCTATGCCAGAGACTGACGCCATGCAAGTGATATCGCATAGCCTGGTCCGCTTCCTCAAACTGCCCTTTTCCTGCTACAAGATCTCCTTCATATCTGCCAGCCTCACCACGAGGATCCTGCCGACAACCTGGCCGCAAATCGGAAGATGGTTCATCGGCGAATCGCTAAGCGTAACATTAAGTTGAGCGTAAGGCTGGGCCATTTTCCGAAACGATGTTCCTCCCATGACTAAGCTAGGTTTGGCAAGATAAGGGACTATTTAGCCGGAATTTATTTCGATCCCTTCGTTACCCAATTTATCTACTCTATATACAATTTATATACACAATTTATCTACCAGCGAGTGAATTGCCGATGCACTAGACTAGATAAAGCAAAGAACGAACCACAAATAGTCCAGAATACCAAATATACAAGCACTCCACTATTTGGACTTAGCTATTTCCGCTTTAAGAAGTGTATTTCACCAACGAGCATGTCCATACATGTCAGTCTTTCAGAACGAAACGAAAGTTGCAATACCAAACAAAAAACACTGATTGTGGCGTAGCATCGTGCAGGGAAGAGGTGACAGCTCCCCGTCACTTCCCTGACACCTGGCGGCGCAAGAAAGGGTCCCGCCACGGGGTGTGGCAGAGAGGACGCGTTCCCGAACATTTTAGGCACTTAGCAGTAAGTTAATTGCCGATGCACAGAAAAACAAACTCCGATGTCCCCCCCCCAACATTTAGTTGGTGGCGGAACGCTTGCACACGTGACGGCGCAAAGTTGCAGGCATATTATGTGGTTCCACTGTACCTACTAAAAATCCAGACCATGTCGATACCATATAGATACATTTCAACCTGCTTAAAAGTCGTAAAGCAATGCTAAATAATACCATAGTCGCGCTGGGCGACGTCGGTACACTAGCAACGCCTATTAAAAAGAAGGCGAACTAATACCGACACCGTTCTGTACCGCAGTTTTGAAAGGCATTGAATGCAGGTACCAGGTTAGTACTAGCGTCATTGCATTCATAACGAATTCAGGATCTATGCTACCTTCATTTTTTGCCCCATTGTCGATGGTCTTGGTGCTACGAGGTAAAACATATGCAGATTACTGAAATTAAAAAGCTTCAAAAGGCCGGCGCGCTCTCGGGATTTCAGGATTTCGGCAATCTGAAGTAAGATTCGGAATCAACGTGTAAAAGTGCATCAGATTAGCTATGGAGACAAGAATTTTCAGAGGAAAGTTGAAAAGGGGACCAACCCCAATATACAGCCGCCAGGCACCCATCCGGCCAGCGGCCGGTCACCCATCCGGCCAGCGGCCGGGCACCCATCCGTCCAGCTGTCGGG
The DNA here is from genome assembly GCA_034440615.1 of Ashinkailepas kermadecensis. NCBI lineage: Eukaryota > Metazoa > Arthropoda > Thecostraca > Neolepadidae > Ashinkailepas > Ashinkailepas kermadecensis. Next base: position 187,868 of record JAOTOM010004782.1, on the reverse strand, counting down.
CACCCATCCGTCCAGCGGCCGGTCACCCATCCGTCCAGCGGCCTGCGTGCCGACTGCTCCAGGCCACTGGCACTCCGTCAATCGTTCCGGCGTCCAGCATTATGCCGTCCCACATTTTGCATGCAGTGTGCACCCTGCACTCTGCAGCCTGCAGGCGACCAGATCCCCCCCCCCCACACACCCCTCAACACCCTGCCACGTCCCGCGCGCCAAGGAATGCCCACCTCGCGTGTATCGAGGGGGAAATGACGTACATGCCGTGGCGTATGGAGCGGTATATTGCGTGTGGTGGGGCGACACGATACACGCTGAGGTGCAGCGCGTATTGTGTCTGCTCTGTGACGGTGTAATACGAATGCTGCAGTGAAGGTAGGCACGCAGGTGTGCAACCCTCCCCACAGCAGATGCGCACAGACGAGTGCCCGGCGGCTGGAGAGACGAGTGCCCGGCGGCTAGACAGACGAATGTCCGTCGGCTGGACAGACGAGTGCCCGGCCAGCCAGTACGCCAGCCGTGCCGAGGCCGTCCAGTACACCGGTGTGCCGGACCACACCATCGGCCCGGCAGAGAGCGCCCATCTCGGCGCGAGAACAGGCGCCATCAATCTCACCCGGCGGTGACGGGGAGTAGTCGGCGTGCCCGGGTGGAGTCGAGAAGTTGCGATTCAGTACCGCCAGGTCGTGACGTCATGAAGACTCGGACGGGCTCAACAACGGTAACGCATGTTGTGACGCCATGGAGACTCGGACCGACCAAACAGCAACGCATAATGTGACGCCACGAAGACCAGGACAGGTGCAATAACCGCTGCACCTGTCCAGCTGATACGTTACACCGTTCGTGAACTCACCATATTGTCAGTAGGAAGTGAATCAGTCACACGGAATAATTCCCTTTAATGTCAAACCAAATTCATCATTCTTCTGCCCATTCATCAACCCACGGTGGGAAGATCGAAGCGCTATGCGCGATCCGTTTTATCGCCGTTGTTAAGATGGGGCGTTGAGCTTCGCAAAGTGGGGAAGTGGAGCACTTGTGCCACGTGCACTGCCTGACGAAGAGGCCCACTCTGCGGTCGGCACGGCTGGCCCAATCTGTCCCACCCGAGCTGAACGTGCTGCTGCCAACACATCAACGGGACGTGCTGCTGCCAACAGTTCAACGGAACGTGCTGCTGCAAAAAATCAACGGAACGTACCGCTGCCAACAGATTGACGGAAGCAATGGGTACTTTATCGATTCAGTCAGATATGTGTTTCAGCCTTGCAAGCATAACTGGCTAATAGTGCCGCATCAGGCGAAATAGATTAGGATGCATGCGTCCAATTGCAAACTTTCTCAGTTTGTGTGCAACGCTGAATGGACCGGATTTTCACTACCGCCGAACACACTTCACTTACCGAATAACTGCTTTCGTGTGCTAGGCCCAATTGTTTTCCTGGCGCCCCGGTCGATAAAATGTGGTACAGAGCAGAATTTATGTTTTTTTTCTATAGAGCTGATCGATCCCACTCCTCTAACACCCGCAGGACAAACTGATTTGGAAACAGTCTGTGAAGGGTTAATACTCGACCGATCTGTGCACAAAGGAGCCCATGGAAATATCCACCAACATTCTGAAGCACTACATACCACACCTCCCCCCCCCCCCTAAAAAAGCAAAAAACACCCGCCGGATTGATGATTCAACCGCTCCCAATTTGAACTATCAGCGTCTACATCGTTTTTGACACAAAAAAAATACTCACAAAGTCTAGTCACACACCAGTATGATCAAAGTCAGACACCAGTATGAAACCAATCGGAGGTAACAAACGTTCCGCCAGTCCCCTCTGCCCAACATTAAATATCCAAACAATACAAGCTCAAGAAACCGGTTGATCAAGAGTGCCAATACACATAGAGTACAATGCAAAACTTTACGATTTTGATTGGCAATGAAACCCATCTGATATAATTTTCACTACTATCTTCTACTTAACGATTCCAATAACTTCCGACAGTGAAAATAATTGAATTGGTCTATTTCCTAGAATATGAAGCTTAAAATGACACCAAAATGTAACTGCACACAGTAACACTCTAAAAATGAACAACTTTAAGGATTACATTAATCATGATACATTTGGAATGCTGCTTCGTAGTTGTTCATATGCCCCTTCCCTCTCTCACCATGTATAAGCAATGATCAAGTGCGATACAGCCTTTCTAAGGCTCTTTATTCCACCTTCCGCCACACATGTGGAATTATACGTAATTCCGGGGGCCCTGTCACTACAATTTAGCCCAGTTTGGTTTGCACAGTGCCCCTCAGGAGAAATATCATGGATGGATTTCCTTGAGCCAAGCCAACCCGGACATGAGTTTCAGTGAGTATTCAATCCAAATCCAATCCGAATGGGACGTTCATTTCCTGCGGCAAGAATAGAACTAATATAGCTTCGTTGGTTATTGGTTTTACGACACGTCGACCGTTGAGTCATGTAGCGTCGCCAATCTCTCACGCCGATTGGTCGCGGGCGAAGAGTAGCGACAGGTGAGACTCGAACCCACAATCTTTCGATTGTGAGATGAGCATCTTACCCCTAGACCACTCGTCCCCTACTAATATAGCTTCAAGATCAATCAGAGAAGTAATACAGCTCCGATATCAATCCTAAATCTTATCCGAATTATAATAATGCTGTCAACATGTTATTCATTTCGATCAAAATCCAATTTAATTCGACATCAGTGCAGACAACCCTATCCATGTTATGTTCCGGTAGGTATCTGGCTGCCACCACACCCTACCCGGTAGTCGCACTTCTCTCTGGACGGTGCAGCCGCACGACAGCTGCGCTGTCATCCGTGCTCCGCCACTACCGGGGCACCCACGCACGTCAGCGCGTACAGGTGGAAGTAGGAGTGTCTAAGTATGTAGGTATTGTGTGTGTGTGTAGGTGGAAGTAGTTGTCTAGGTATTGTGTGTCTGTGTGTTTGTGCATATGTTTGTGTAGGTGTGTGTAGGTGGAAGTAGGTGCGTCTAAAGTATGTGGGTATTGTGTGTCTGTGTGTGCGTGTGTGTAGGTGGAAGTAGGTGTGTTTAAGCATGAAGGTATTGTGTGTAGGCGTGCGTAGATGGAAGTAGTTGTCTAGGTATGGTGTGTCTGTGCATCTGTGTGTGTAGGTGGGAGTAGATGAGTCTAAGTATGCGGGTAGTGTGTGTGTGTGTGTGTGTCTGTGTGCGAGGGTACGGCGGGCGGCAGGTGTGCCGGCGGCCGCGCGCCGCCAGATGCCCAGGTCGTCGGCCAGGGGCCGCGGCAACAGGCGGCCGGCCGTCGGCCAGGTGCGGCCGCGCGATGGGCACGCGCCGGTCGATACGGCCCGGCCGCCGCCGCCGCCGCGCACACAAAGGCACCGCCGCACGAGAATCGACCGTGCCGCCGCCGCGTCGCAGCCCGTCGCAGCGGCGGGCGGCGGTGAAGGTGCGGAGGCCGGCCGCGCCGCAGTCGTTGCGCTGACGCGCCGTGCTCTGCCGCTCGCCGTTCACACCTCGTTATGACCTGTTGCGCCCGGGGGCGAACAGCTGGCCGCTGTCGTGACGGCGGTGGTGTGTCCCAGTAATCAGCCAAATGGAGGCTGTTCATACTCCGGTCACCCAGAAAACTTGGTGGACAAACGTTGAGCTCGGAGGCATCCTCAAACATGTGCAGGCTGAAAGTAGGAAATTAATAAGCGTAGCTAATGTCTAACATGTTTGTATATTCATGGCATGCCATATACTATGGTCCCTGGCATGTATTAAGAAGTGTCTCTGCCTACAGCCGTTTATAGTATACAAATGGTGTATACATAAACGTATAGAAACGTCTATGGTCGAGAATGGGGTAATTAGGAAGCGCCCTAAAGCCCAAATAACTAACTAACTAACGGGGTAATTAGGAAAAGGCATTGTGCTTGTTGAAAGATGATTTTCGAGAAAAGTAATGCAGCTTCGGTAGAATTTCATTTTCGTTTGTGGAACATACTTCATCCCATCATCGCATCCCCACTCCACCCACAAAAAAAGGAAAGCGTGTAGTTTAATTCTATCTTGCTATTCCTTCACCTTGGTACGCCGCCAGCCCTCTCCCTCCTCTCCTGCGCCGAAAAAATCAGAATTCATATAATATGTAGAAAGCCCTTGTACTAAATAAAATCGAATCGATATAGTAATTACGATCTGGGACTAAAAACCAAACAAAAAATGCCGTAAACACACCTGCGCAGAGGTTTCAGCACTAGCTACTGCGAACGATTGTCACGTATCCCAGACATAGACCATCACTATCTCGGTTACAGACCATCGCCATACCAGACATAGACCATCACAGCCTCTGACACAGACCATCGCCATACCAGACATAGACCATCACTATATCGGTCACAGACCATCGCCATACCACACATAGACCATCACAGCCTCTGACACAGACCATCGCCATACCAGACATAGACCATCACTATCTCGGTCACAGACCATCGCCATACCACACATAGACCATCACAACCTCTGACACGGACCATCGCCATACCAGACATAGACCATCACTATCTCGGTCACAGACCATCGCCATACCACACATAGACCATCACAACCTCTGACACGGACCATCGCCATACCTGACATAGACCATCACTATCTCGGTCACAGACCATCGCCATACCAGACATAGACCATCACAACATCTCACACAGACCAACGCTATGCCAGACATAGACCATCACTATCTCGATCACAGACCATCACTATCTCAGACGCATGATTACGGACGAAATACGAATTATTGATTGTGCAATCTCAGACACTGACCATGGACGACATTGGGGAGTTTCATTCTCAGCTGTCCCGCCCTTATTTGGTGACTTGAGTTTCAAAATTTCGGAACCCTATCTACAATTGCATCAGGTCGGTTATAAATGCACTTTTGTAAGTGTGATTTGTAGCGTTCCATGGCATCGATGTTTGGCTAGGAAGATGGAATACAGCTATTGGTCATGTAAGCACATGCTACGGAAGAAAACATAGCTTGGAAAAGTCATTGTGTCGTCAGAGCCATCTCCAGCCAATATCTCCAACTCTGGGTTGTAAACTGGCAACGCTTAGCATACTTCCGCAAAGAGAGTACAAACCTCTGAACAAACCACGGTACTATGCTCGTGCACGCTGAACGCTACGCTAGTATTTCATTAGGAAGCAATTAAAAGCACACGATCAAAAGACACATGGCTAAAAATTGTCGGTAAGTAATTACACAATCGGTAATTTCCATTGACCAGCTGCCGATTATCTTATTGATTTGTGGGGTATTAGGGTTCATTACACTAAGTGTAAAGTTAAGCATTGCATAGCATGCAAGGAGCTACATACAATATCGTGTCTACAAGAATCACACGCGGATACGCTTTCGAGTATGATACTATTCGCTTACGGCAAAATCTAAGCGGATTTCTCCGCATCGGCTCGCTTTTTCGATCCTCATGCACTTCACATTCGTTTCCCATCACATCAGTGTGCGCACTCAGCGAAACGAACGCCTAGCTTCGTTCAGAAAAGAGTTAATTCCCGGTGAAGCAGATACAAACATTACACGACGTAACGATTTCTGACACGGTAATCAATGATCGCACACCATTTTTGCACATATCACAGCATGCCCGGAAGCCGGACACACGCCTGACGGCGCGCTGGCCGTGTCGGGCTGCCGCCCAGTCCCAGGACGAGCGTGCGGCAGCGCCTGTCAAACGGCCCTCGACCACTCACACGCATGGATAGACTAACGGCCATGGCCATTACATGCTTCACAAAACAGTCAAGCCATCGTCCGGCGGCCATAGACGGACCAAGATTGCTGGAGCGCCGCAAAATTGTTCGGCCCGAAGAGCTCACTCCCGGTGAAGCAGATATAAACATTACACGACGTAACGATTTCTGACACGGTAATCAATCACCGCACACCATTTGTGCACGTGTCACAGCATGTCCGGAAGCCGGACACACGTCTGACGGTGAGCTGGCCGTGTCGGGCTGCCGCCCAGCCCCATGTTGAGCGTACAGCAGCGCAGTCAGACGGCTCTCGACCACTCACACGCATGGATAGACTGACGGCCATGGCCGTTACATGCTTCACAAAACAGTCAAGCCATCGTCCGGCCGTGGATGGACCAAGGCTGCCGGAGCGCCGCAAAATCTTTCCGCCACGTGGCCGGCGATATTCGGGTGGCGAAGCAGACCAGCGGCAGTGCCGACTGACGGCTGCGGGACAGCTGAGTCAACAGCAGCGCGTTGCCGCTGTTGACTGATGCCGACAGCGGCCCGGACCGCCATCGGACCATGCAAATTGGCCGACGTGAGCAGATTATTGGAATATGCAACCAATCGCGACCGCCAACAAACACCTCATCAAAGAGAGCTTACACCGCAGGTGCAGACGACGCCGCAGCCACGCGAATTGACGTCTTGCTTGGAGTCGAAACTAATCGTATAGCGCCTGAGCTAATCCGATGACGGCCCGCGTCTCCATCGGAGTCATCGTTAGACGACAGGGAAGTCAGAGTGCAACAGCTGAAGTCGGCGTCCACGGCGTGTTGGCAGGAATTACACATCAACGAAAAAAATAAATAAGAATGAGTTTGGAAAGTGGTGAGACATACAGACACAGCCGCACATGGCGGAACACACACGGCGCCGCATACACTTTTTCAAAACCGGGTGGACACGATGTACACGAAACGGCACCGCGCACGTCAGCCGCGAGTGTACACAGGCACGAGTGTGCACGGAGCTTCTCGCGAGCCCCACAACCGATTCTGCAAATGAGTGACATTGATGAATTGCAAGTGCCGAGCAAGGCGACTGCAGTCGGACCAGCGGACACGTGTGCCACCACTACGTGCGATGGCGACCAACCAACATTGCCGGAGCTTGGTGTTAGCGCTCAAGCTTCGATCGATATTGGTGTCGCAATGCATTCGATGTTATTACCATCAGTTCGAGCCTGTACGGCAACATCCCAGGGGAGAAACACCCTTGCAAGCGCCGAAAATTCTAGCCATGTGCTGTAAGCAGGCCGGTAAGAGGGCCGACAAGAGGGCCGGTAAGCAGGCCGGTAAGAGGGCCGGAAAGCAGGCCAGTAAGCATGCCGGTAAGAGGGTCGGTAAGCAGGTCAGTACGCAGGTCGTTAAGCGGACCGGTAAGCGGGCCGGTAAGCAGGCCAGTACGCGGGTCGGTAAGCGGGCCGATAAGTGGACCGGTAAGCGGGCCAGTAATCGGGCCGGTGAGCGAGCCGGTAAGCGGGCCGGTAAGCGGGACAGTACGCAGGTCGGTAAGCAGGCCGGTAAGCAGGCCCGTACGCAGGCCGGTACGAGGGCCGGAAAGCGGGCCGGTAAGCAGGCCAGTACGCAGGGCGGTAAGAGGGCCGGTAAGAGGGCCGGTAAGCAGGCCGGTAAGCGGGCCGCCCGTGTCGCCTCGTCAGGGGCCGCGGCGGCTCCCAGTCGGCACACCGCCCAGCACACTATTGATGTTTGCGCGCAGGTTGACGCCGGCATACAAAGACGTCGGCGGAGACTGGCTCGCCGGGGAGTCGTCGGCAGCGTCAACGCAGCGCCAGACACGTCACACCGTCACCAACGCTGTGCCAGGTGCGCTGCGTACCTGCACCAATGCGGCGCCGGGTAAGCTGCGTACCTGTACCAATACGGCGCCGGGTACGCTGTGTACCTGCACCAATACGGCACCAGTTACGCTTCATACCTGCACCAATGTGGCGCTAGGTACGCTGCGTACCTGCACCAATACGGCGCCGGGTAAGCTGCGTACCTGTACCAATACGGCGCCGGGTATGCTGTGTACCTGCACCAATACGGCACCAGTTACGCTTCATACCTGCACCAATGTGGCGCCAGGTACGCCGCACCGGCACCGACACGGTACCAGCCACACTCGATCGCGGCTGTGCCAACAAGTCACCGGAACCGCCTACTCACTGTCGAGCAGCCTGCCGCTCGCTCGGCCGAAGACAGCTGGGAGCGCACAGCGCAGTTGTTCCCGGCGGCTGTCGGTCCTGGTACCGCGCCACAGTGTGACAACTGCGTCCACAACGGGGTGGGAAATACCCAACACAGTGTGACAACTGCGTCCACAACGGGGTGGAAAATACCCAACACTGTGTGACAACTGCGTCCACAACGGGGTGGAAAATACCCAACACAGTGTGTCAACTGCGTCCACAACGGGGTGGAAAATACCCAACACAGTGTGACAACTGCATCCACAACGGGGTGGAAAATACCCAACACAGTGTGACAACTGCGTCCGCAACGGGGTGGAAAATACCCAACACCTGTGTGAACACCAACTGCGTCCACAACGGGGTGGAAAATACCCAACACAGTGTGTCAACTGCGTCCACAACGGGGTGGAAAATACCCAACACAGTGTGTCAACTGCGTCCACAACGGGGTGGAAAATACCCAACACAGTGTGTCAACTGCGTCCACAACGGGGTGGAAAATACCCAACACAGTGTGTCAACTGCGTCCACAACGGGGTGGAAAATACCCAACACAGTGTGACAACTGCGTCCACAACGGGGTGGAAAATACCCAACACTGTGGGACCGACTGTGTCCACAACAGGGTGGCAAATACCCAACATTGTGGGACCGGCTGTGTCCACAACAGGGTGGCAAATACCCAACATTGTGGGACCGGCTGTGTCCACAACAGGGTGGCAAATACCCAACATTGTGGGACCGGCTGTGTCCACAACAGGGTGGAAAATACCCAACACTGTGGGACCGACTGTGTCCACAACGGGGTGGAAAATACCCAACATTGTGGGACAGACTGTGTCCACAACAGGGTGGCAAATACACAATATTGTGGGACCGGCTGTGTCCACAACAGGGTGGCAAATACCCAACATTGTGGGACCGGCTGTGTCCACAACAGGGTGGCAAATACCCAACATTGTGGGACCGACTGCGTCCACAACAGGGTGGCAAATACCCAATATTGTGGGACCGGCTGTGTCCATAACAGGGTGGTAAATACCCAACATTGTGGGACCGGCTGTGTCCACAACACGATGGCAAATACCCAACATTGTGGGACCGGCTGTGTCCACAACACGATGGCAAATACCCAACACTGTCGGACCGGCTGTGTCCACAACAGGGTGGCGAATACCCAACATTGTGGGACCGAATCTCAAGCTCGGCCGGTTTGATGTGACCAATCCCGATTGGGGTCCGCGGCCAAAATCCAATGAAGCCCTGTCAAAAGACCAGTTTTTCAATACATGCTCAATTGCATATAAAGTAGCACCATTCGTTCGTCCTGTTTAACAAAGTTCAGATAGGCAATATACATCGCTTGGGGTAACCTTCATCACTACTAGAATGTGAATTGAAAGAAAACCTCTGATCAAGACCTTTTTGTATTGGCAGGTATTGATAGCGACAAGATGATAGTTACTAAACAATTACTTCCGGTCAGATCCTCACACCCCGTCTCGGAGGAGAGTTGATACACCCCTCCCATAATCCCCAAACTAAGCGTCGCACGAAAACGAGAGGTGTCAACGGAAAGCGCTCGACGAGTAGGGCCAGAAACCATCCCCTCCCCCAAAAAAATTGTGCCCCAAAAAGTGACGTCACTAAGGGGTCTATGCTTTCACAATTGATTTCATATTTTGGGCTCTGGGGAGTCCATTTTGGGGGAGATTTGAAAAACGAAAATTATTTAGAATCAGAAAAGGAAGGCAAAATCGACCACGGACATAACATTTTCGCCCACCCAAAAAAAAATGGGGTGGGGGTGGGAATTTCACAATTTTGAGTTTTTAATTTTCTTTAATTTTGTTTCTCTAATACGTAGAGCCCACCGCAAAACGTTGTTTTCAAATCAACTTGCTATCATAAAAATGCTTACTTTAGCCAGAATCTTCGATCTTAGCCATAATGGTCAAATATGCAAAACCAATGTGATCAAAACTTTTTTATCAAAAATTCCTCCGGTGCGTTTTGTTTCCTCCCTAAAGATAAGCAAATGCTGACAGTTTCATTCAAATATTTGTATCCGCTAAAGCGTGACGACTGGTTTAACTTTTCTGGAGGTGACCTCACTTGACCTCGACTAACTCGTTGACCCTAGGTGACCTGACCTCAAATTTTTCACACAACATGCCAAATTGATGTGGGAAAAGGTATGCCAAAGTTCGGCGCGCTACCGCTCACCGTTCTTTCACTATCCGTGGTTAACCTTACAGGGGGTGAGGGCAGTGTTAAAATAATGGTTTTTCGTTGGGTGCGAGATGTCGAAACGAGTATAGTGGGATGTAAAAATCTGACATAGAAACATGCCAGTTAAAATATTGTTTTAGTACTTCAGGCTAATTTTTTGTTATCAGTGCATGTTTTTGGTATAATTTTTGAAACACCTAATATATAGATAACGTGGCAATGCAATCGCTATCGTTAACATAGTTATCAACAGATCGCATTGTTTGGCACACCAAATCACATCATAGATAATCTCTGTATCTGGAATTGTGTCACGAGATGATTGTGTAATCAATCCGTAATGGTGAGCATAAGCATGCTACTTATACGCAAAATACTATAAAAAGGAGCGAGTCATGGAGACTTCATAAGCGCACGTCAACAAACACAATGTCGATACGTCCTTGGAAAGGATGTCTATTCAGTGCTCAGAAAGTGGTAAATTCCACCCTATTTCACGAATAATGTATCACTGGGTGGGGCGCATATCACCCCCCCCCGCTCCTCCGAGACGGGGGGGGGGGTAAAACGCATGGGTTAATACCCATCACCTACACCATTCACAATCCAGGCAAGGATTCAATCAGTGCCCAATAATCTGTTAAATGTTGCGCCATTAATTTAGCGACAATACCATACTACTACCAGATTCGAAAATCCAAACTATAGTATGTTTTACCTTTAAACGTCATGGAAATCTACAATAAAAGGAATGTAAATGGGAATGGGAATACAATAAAAGGAATGTCTTACTATCGCTTGCTCCGTCACGTTCGTCTTCAACCTGCACTCTTTGATTATACAACTTATTTCGTCGTGACGGTGAGCTGATTGGCTTGCCAATGCATCAGGTCACCATTAATGATTACCATGCACTAGATTACCATATGATTTTGATGATATGATGATGATGATACCATATGACCATATGATACCATTGATAATTACCATACCATGAACTCGAAAAGCAACATATATCGGAATTAACGTCAGCTGACACTCCATATAACAACCATAAGAAACGCATGACCAGCATCAAGGAAGACAGCGTAGGAACCGCTACAAGAATACGACAACCGGCTGGTGAAGGACAGTAAATATACACTGCGACACCAGCGGACTGCTTTGCTATGGGATACAACTGCTGGCGTATATTGAAATTGCTCATCACTTGATCTTAAAAAAAAACATGAACGATATTGCAATGGAATAGATTCCTTTTGGTAGGTATTAATTGGTGCAATGCATCCTCGTAGGAGACCCACAGGATAATGCAGATCGGCTAATCACGTAAAACGATTCTGGTGACGGGCGTTTTCTGGGTGACACTGATTATGAGATAATGTCATCTCAAGCGGCCACCAATCTTGATTGACTTCTTTGGAAAATGACGCAGCGTTTGCGAAGCACCGCAAATACGCAGATTACATATTTCCACTCCAGTTATTTGCACTCACACCCAGCAGCCATGCAGGTCTTCTTGCACCACCATCTAAATATGGTGCACCAGAAGTTCCATTTCGTCATGTCCACGCATGACTAGCATACAATGAGTAATGGTGTGGATATTTAGCATGCATCTGAATTCACATCCGAGATGACATCCTCGAGAAACGCGTTGGCAAGAATGGCTTTGATAAGAGTCATGCAAATGACGAAGGAGAAGATGTAGACATAGCAAAACGTAATGCGCTGCGTTTTTTAGTGTCGCGAGTGATAATTGAGTCATATTGCGCAAAAAGGAGAGGAAGAAGTGACACGAAGTGGATTCAGGACCACTTTTAAAAAGCTCACTTTGCTGCACGACGTCTCCTCACTTCCTCTTGTATAGCACGGTTGGGTTATAGTTAATTAATGTAGTTCATCACAGGTGGATAATTACTGTTGGCCTATGTGGCCAAAGGCGCATCCGGGGAGAAGCGGGTGTACGCCTAGTAAAGACCCTTCCATGTTTATACTGGAACGCTCGCTAAAGTCCTTCTAATTAGGTATTTTATTATGCAGCATTTTGCATCAAATATTAGAGACAGGAACATCCCACGTCGTTTCCTCGATACAATTCTGCTCGACCATCAGTTTTCTCAAGTGATTTGACGAACATTCACTAGCATAAGCTTTGCATGAAACTTCACCCCTAGTACCCTCCAGTACTAGTCAGTGTGCCCGTGGTAACGTAAATACACACAATACTTCAAAGCAGATGCATGCAGACGGAAGACGTACCTTAGATCCGGACAAGGGGGGAAGAATTCTGAAAGGAAAGAGAGGAAAAGAAACGTCAGAGAGTGACACACAGAAAACACAAATAAGCAGCTAGAGAACTGTGCACAGAGCATCTAGGCACAGCCAACATCGGATGCAGGAAGACAGACTGACCGACAATGAAGAAAAGCTGTTCAGATGAGCGTCCCGGAATAAGCTTTCAGAGGAAAAGTGCTCATGCCGGTACACGTCAGCACACAGAAGCGTAAGAGGACGTCAGCCTTCACACAGCGGTTCGCGAAGCCAGTGTGTCCAAATTGATTTCCAGTCAGTTGTAGCGTGTGCCAAAAGGCAGCCTTTTTAAATGAACATCAGCAGATTTAGAACGCTGCAATGGTGGGGCTCTCAAAACATTGGGAGTGATGTGGCTGAGTGACCAAATGATCCCATGCGCACAACGTGGGAGCAATATCAGAGTCGGAAGCTTGGACTTCTGCGTCCCCGAGAATATTATCGGTAGACGCATTCCACCAAGTAATCGGCAAATATTGTTTTCGTGGTGATACACCCGATACAATTGTCCCAAGCTTTCGGTCGGGTGAATGGCAAAACAAAAAACAAAAAAATACACTCCAGATGCGCAATGAAATGAAACAGCTGGGAGTCACATGACGAGCTGCACTTCACGACGTTTTTAGCGATTCCTTTAATAAATGGCCTCGTTCCGGCAAACGGCATAGCTCATTACTACCATTTTCTCACAAAATTATGTTTTAAATATAGTTACGATTTGGTATCACATTACAAAAGCAGCACAGGCTTTGGACACACTGCGCGGGACCCAAAGACGAAATGGTACAAGAAACAGACAGGAAGAGCTGCTAGTATTTACACACATTCAGCATCTGACTTTATTGCCTGCAAAAGAAACAGATGCCCGGTTCCGAGATGGTGATTCGAAAATTGTGCATCCGTGCTATGTTATGAATATGAAGCTGCGAGCCACACATATACCACCATTACTATGACTTATCGAAATTAATCGAAGGTGGCAACAGTAGCCGCACAATACGAATGGATCGTCATTCTAACGAACTGCCTAAATTAATTACACTGCTTGCTCCAAACTACTGCAATGCGTATATACTTTGAATGTAACAGCATCGCTCGAGGTGCCTTGTACCCTAATCCACATAGTTGGAGCCACAATGCTGCAATGCAGCATCCAGGACAAGAGGATTAAGGGTTGTCGATTTATGAAAAACAGTGGGGATGGAGGTGAGTGCTGGCTTGGGCCAGGAAGACACACGACTGAGGGGCTCGCCGGTACGGTCCCAACGTTTGGGCGCGATCCATCATTGAAGGGGACGCAACATTGAGGTGAGGATTAGAACCCTCAAACTACAAGCATACTAAGAACACGATAGCAATATTTTGAAACGTCTGCACAGAACAGACACAAACTACGGGTTTGGCAAAATGAACACGGTTGCCTGCCGTACCTCATGAGATATAAATCGTGACTTGGAGGGCGGAAAGTTCGAATTTGTATATATTGACAAAGTACGGATGATAGAGCAGACTAGGATGCATCCACGTCACCGCCACCAAATCGTTCCAAAGTTACCGATCCAAAACTTCCAAGGAATGAAGCCATATGTGAGGCAAGGATCAATCAAACAAATCGAACAACGATTGAGGCTTTCTACGCAGTAATAGGGCTGACTGAGCGCACGTCAATGTCAGGCCGCTCCATTACCGAACGAAGAAGACGCAGGCCTGTGCTCTTCTAGATATGCAACCACGAGTGGAAAGTAAGACGAAACTCTTCACGGGAATATTTACAGTGGTGATCATTCGTAGACCACGCGAACGTTCACCAAATGTTGAAACGTGTTTGGCAACGGAGAACTTCAATGAAACGGATAACGCGCACTCCAAAACCGAACCCAACACCACACCTCTCAGAATCGAGACGAAACAAGTCAGCATTCACGTCATGGATATCAAGTAGCAGGTGTATCCTACACTCAGCGTTGGCAGTTGTCACCACCAAACCCGTTTTTACTGGTCTCTACCACTAGTAAAAAATCGACATGTCAAAAACTGTTCTACATGTTAGGCTTGGAACTTAGAAATAGGCGAAATTAGAGCTGGAAGTGTTCCAGGAAGTGTAAACATGGCATCAATTCTTCGCCAGTTTTTACCAGTGTTTTTAACCGGTGTTTGCCTGTAACAACTGGTTATGATAAAAACTACTTGTTCCCGGTAAAAAGCCCAAACCTGCTAACAATCCACAACATATAACAACTTCACTTGAAATGGCGACATAATATATGTATGTATAAGCATATATACATATATATATATATATATATATATATATATATATATATATATATATATATATATACACATAGATATATATATAAATAACATATAACTATACTTTATAAATATATAAATATATAAAGTTCAATTCCTCTAATGGTTCAAAACCACCAATCGGCGGACACTTCCTTCTGTTGGAGATTTTCACAACTTCTAACGTATCAAAGCAGCTAACAGTTCAAAACCTCTGAAACGGTCAAATCCCCGAACGTTCAAATTAACTAACTGTTCATTAAACCCAACGGTTCAAAATTACCACTGTATCAATATACCTATAGTTCAAAGCCTCAAAACACTCGAAGCATCCAACGGTCAAAACCTCTAAAACGCTCAAAACCTAAAACGTTCAGAAACCATAACGTTCAGGAACCATAACGTTCAGAAACCATAACGTTCAGAATCTCTAAGCGTTCAAAACCTCTAAACCTTAAGAAGTAATGCGCGTTCAAATCATCTAAATCAAGAACTATGGTGAATCGGTGACTGAGCGTGAAACGCTCGGTGCCGTCGTCGGGCAGGTGAACGATATTCCGGTTGAATTGCGTCTGTAGGAGGGAAGGGTTGATGGTCCTATGCGAAAACTTGGGAAGGAAACGTTTGCTTGGATCTTGATTCATTTTGAATCACTTGTTGGCTGTTATTGGCAACTGTTGCCCAATTGAATGCACATGTCAACAGTTTAAAAAAAAACATTCTGAGATGGTTCGTGCAATAGGTAGATAAATATCAGATACGTCCAGGGCAGGCTACGACAGGCATGTCAAGGGCAGGAAGGACATTTACATTGGTCATTGCCCAGTGAACATGCCGACAGCGGAACGTCGGAACGTCGCTCCGCTGTCTGGACGCCAGTAGCCCGCTGTCGGCTGAGGTGTGGAATGACAGCTAAGCCGACATGCAGCCGACGCCCAGCCAACGTAGGACCGCTGTCAGGCTGCTGTCGGTACGCTAGGGGCCCGCTGTCGGCTGGGGATGTCTGACAACGGCCCGACGTCAGCTGGCCGCTATTGATATGCCGAATTCAACCCGACATATGTTCATATTCCAGATCAGTATGCCGATGCCGGGCCGAGAGCGGCCCGATGTCGGCATGCCTTTTATAAGATGTTTGATAAACTTGGTTGACATCGATGAGGTATACTTTTGTTATCATTTTCTCTACTGTTGATCAGGAAATTGGCTTAAAGCCGCATCCTTCGCTAATTTAACTACAGCGCCAATTTGTCACCTGGCAGTCATTCGTTGGCTGCCAAATACAGTAGAGCTGAGTGCAGTCTACACATAAATCAGAAAGCGTATTGCTATTCGCTGATGTTCGTAAGTTTATTTATAACTATCTCAGCAACGTGGATAGTAAATATTATTTAGTTATTAAAACTGTTGTGAGAATTACGTTTAGTGGTCGCTTTTAATTTTTGCTGATCATTATGTCAGGTCTCCTCCCTCTATCCAGTTCCTGAGACCACGTGACCTTGGAGCAAAAAGCCGCTGTAAAACCACCTAAAGAACGCAACCAAAATATCACTCACGTGACACCTATCTCAGCAATATCACACTTCTGCAAGGCAAAAAGTTCTTGATTAGTGGCTTCGAACACGTTGCAGGTTTTGATCGCCAGAGGTTCTGAACTCGTTTGCTTTTTGACGGTATGAACTCCTGCTGTTTTTGTGGATTCAATGTTTTGGTACCTCCAGGTTTTGAACACCTAGAGTTTTTGATTGTTTGTGCTTTTGAGTCTTTAGATGCTTTGAACTCTTAGATAATTTGAATGATTAGAGGTTTTGAACATTGGAAGTTCGGAACTTCCCCCATACAGAATCAAATCCCTGAATTTAGAGGTTTTGAATGCTTAGTACTTTTCATTCCTAGATGTCTTCAACCATTAGAAGCTATGAGCATTAGGGGTCATGTCCTATAGCATATAGACATGTCCTATAGCATGAGCATATAGACATGTCCTATGCATATGTGTGCACTGTAAGGGATGGCCGTTTGCAAGAATGCCTTGAGCTGTAAATGAAGGCCACAGAGCACACAGCAGTAAATGGATGCTATTTTTTTTGCAGTACACTTTCTATGTTCCTGGAAAATGTGACTGAATACATGCTTATTCTTCAGTAATATTGATACCAATGTTTCAGTGTATTAAAACCATGTGAATGCATGCATTTATTCATGGGCACGTCTCGACACATGTCCAGACTCCAGAGAACAAAAGTAGCCTGATAGTCCATTCTTGCAGGTGCCACCAGACCAGCCTGCTGGCTCAGATGGCAGGGAGAAACCATGTGGTGGCCAGTCAAGTTTGTTCAGTTGACCTTCCCAAACCTGTAAGAAGGGTTTACATGTCCACTCATCATCTCCAGAGAGGGCATCCAGAATAGCCTGGTAATTCCAATGCTGATTGTCACCAAAATAATGGCCACATAATAACTTATTCATACCCAGATTCTCAGAGACAAACAAGAAATTCATCAGTCCTCAATGTCAAAAATCCACTCCTCCCTGTCAAAAATCCTTAACTTCTGGCTTCTGGCCACCTTAATTCTGCATATGCAGATGTTATCCATGCATCTAAAATAATGACCACACCAGGATGACCTGGTCACACTAGAGACTAGATAAAACCTCAGGTTCCTATTATGGCTAGAAGTGCTCCATGATGCTTGGTAATGGGTAGAGTGGTCTGGGTAGCAAATTATGCTACTTAGTTTTGATATTGTCATAGGTTACATTATGTCAGGTTTTTCAAGTTATGTATTACTTTCAATTAATTTACTTCTATTTCAGTAGCATGTAAACTTCCTTGCTTTTGCAAAGGCAGCAGAAGTGTTCTTGTATGCCAGTAAAAATACCTTGTGTTTTGGTTGTGCTCCAATGTCCCACAAAATCCTTCAACTTTCTTTTTTTTAACAATCCTGCTAGTTTCTAATTTTTAGATGCCACAGTATCCTTCCATCATGTCATTTGTGCAAAATGTGTTAAAATCTGCTGGTACCAAGAGGGCACATAATTTGGGATGAATATCAACAGTTGGAAAGCACTACATAGATGATGCAGTAGTTAGGCACCTAGTCACCAATTGTAAAGTAAATGTTCATGATAGAAATGAATGGCCACATCACAAGATAATAAACATGGTATTCCAACATCTGCTTTATTCAGTCTGGTAAAACAACTGAAATGCAAATTTGCCAGAAATTCCCTCACATGGCTTCAATCAGAACATTTCAGTACACAATATCATTGAGCTGGTACACCCAATTAAACCAAACAGACCACCATTTCTTGCAGACTGACCTGCCATGTAGCAGCATGTTAGGTAGGTATGCATCCAAGGCCAAGGACATAGGAGCAGCAGAAATGGAGGCTGAAGAAGTGTTAAAAACCTTTTCAACTCCCTGATTTTAATTCAATGCTATACCTAGCACTTTGCCTAGTTCTAATGGTAAATTTGTGCTTTACAGTATTTTATGAACTTTGGAATTTACCTTTCCAATGCAATGTATATGAATGTGGCTAAGATGATGGAACAGCTCATTTTCTTTGCAAATGCTTATTTTTCAGCATGTCAGCAAAATAACACCAAAACAGGGCTTATGTTATGTTAGTTATGCAACATAGCATAAAAAGCAATGTTTAAAAACACAATTTGTTTCAATCAACTTGAAAACCTAAACTAACCTACCAAACAAAACCAAACTCCCAGTGATGTAAACCAGCCAAAAACCTAACCCATTGCCATGCTTTATGGAGGCAAAATGTGTACAAAACTTCTAACATTTTAAAAGCACAATACTAGCATTACAAGCAGGGCTGGATTTGTACTTCGCAATCATGTGTGCAGAGGAAAATTTGAGGAATTGCATATGGAGAGCATATTTGTCTTCCAATTTGACATCAGAACCTACGATATTGGACTTCCTAGTGAAAACTGAGCACACATCAACATCACAGAGCAGCTCATTGTCAAACAGCATCATTCAACCTGCAAATGTAAAAATGAGGTTAATTTTCTGGAGTGAATAATGTTTTGGATGTCAAAAGCCCAGAAACAGCCTGCTTTACCAACCCATGTTACAACTTCTCCAGCTAGCTGACCGCCTGAGCTGGCCTGCTCTCTTCAAAGGCGGCTATGCTTATGAAGCGGGCCGTGCACTTACCCCATCATCTTTTCTTCTTCACGAAATTAAATGCTTGATCCCACTGCTATTTCTCGTGCCGATCACCGTACCTAGCTATGTCAGGCTTGGTACCAATACTAAATACAGGCTCCAAGACTCAACGATTGGCGGGAAATAGGAAGCGCAAGGCTCGTGGACAGGTAACTTCTTAAGCAACCAGGATTCTAAAACATCAGGTACGGTCATCCGGCTATTTTAGGTCTGACATTAACGTCACTGGTAATGACGTCACTGATCACCTTCGCCATAAGTACGTTCTTAGATGGCTGATTTTAGGTCTATGGGAGTATTTTGGGCCATGTGAAGAAGCTGCCATAATTTGCGGTAGCTATACACATTTCTTAAAACTTGGTCAGTCCGTTTGAAACATTGAAATGCATTAAATGTGATGACAATGTAGAGAATATCTTCAGCTGGAGATTCACCAAGCCAGAGAGGTTCAGGCTCTTCAGGACATATGTTCAGATTGAATGTAGAAATGACAATTTAACATTAGCAGGGTACCAAACCAGGGGATTCGGAACCCGACCAATGCGGGATCTCCAGCCATGAGAAAACACAAATGCACGAGCATACGAGCCGGAACTCCCTAATTCGCGATAGAATAGCGGTCGGGTACAGTGGCCGCCTCCGCCTAATTATTAAATGTTGTTATGTTATGTATGGATCATATTGGTGAATATCAATAGCATGAATTATTTCAATGCTTTCATCATTTTGAAATTAATTTCGCTTTGTACCATCAATTATTAAATATTCGTACATCATCCATGTCCTTGATGGCCAATAGAGGTGCATCTCGATACGTCATCGGTAGGCATCGTCGCATGCAAGATGAACGCATAACATCGTCTGGGAGCAACTGAGCCCGATAGCCCACTTCACAAAGAGGGAATTTTTAGCATAAAGTTATCAGCAATACCCACCAACGGATCTAGGGGAATGAGGGGGCGTGTCCTTTCCGCCTTGTTCCTTCCCCAAGAAAGATTAATTATTTCTAAACTTTTGCACTAAGATTGCATATACTCGAAACTTAAAAGGATTCAGTAAGACAAACATTGCGCCTTGCCCACCGAATTTTGAACTCTGTAAAGTTTCTTTTATCAGAGACAAATTAAAATCCCCAGACCTGTCAAAACCCCCAGCTGCCACCAAATGTCTACTTGCTGATGTACCTACCTCCGTGCATCGGCACTTTCCATCCCCATATAGTCTGATGTCGAATTCTGCTTCTTGGATGGTGCAACACATTGGGACAGGGCCTCCTCTAAGGAATTTTCGATAGGAGGGATTTCTTTCTCCGTAATCCGCCCAATATGGCGTTGTGCACAATAGTAGACGCGGTCGTAAGACGGTTATGAACAAGCACCGCGTTCCGAAGGAAAAAAAATGTGCCCTGCAAAAGCGTTATTTCGTGTGTCGCATTTGCTATCCATGAACCTACGTGACCAGCAATGGCGCAGCCAGTATTGTCCTAAGGGGTGGGGCGACCCCAAAAATGTGATGAAATAGAGAAAGCTTCCGACGCACGACGCGCGCCGAAAATTTAGGGTTTGCATAGTACCTACCCAGTAAACATGCCGATATCGGTCCACTGTCGGCATGTGTCGGGGCGAGCTCGACATCTCGTGAGCGACATGCCGTCATCGGGCCGCTCTCGGCCCGACATCGGCAATCCTACCTGGAATATCGGCACATGTCGGGTTGGGTTCGGCATATTAATGGCGGCCAGCAGACGTCGGGCCGTTGTCGGACCGACAGCGGCAAATTCATACCGATAGCGGGGTAACGATATCGAGCCGCCGTCGGGTCGACAGCGATAGGAGCGTATTAAAAAAAAACATTCACCACAGGGCATGAATTAAAAGAGTGCTGGCACACCGTTCTGGTATGTGTCCAAGCCGGCCCGAAGTTGTCTCCGACATCGACCAAGTACAAAACTTTGACAAGGTGTACTCTGACCTCCCACCCACTGAACATGCCGACAGCAATCTGACGTCGGCCCGATGCTCGGCCCTATGTTGGGCCGCTATCGGGACGCTAGCGACCCGCCGTCGGCTGTCAGTGGAATGTTCGTCCATGCCGACATGCAGCCGACGTGGGAGCGATGTCGGGCCGCTGTCGGGCCGCTAGCGACCCACTTTCGGCTGAACAGTGGATTCGCTCATGCCGACATCAAGCCGACACTGAGTCAGATTCAGCGGAGATCCTGCCGAGATCCATGTCCACGCCGCTATCCGACCGACGTTCCCACGCTATCCGGCCGACCTCCCTACCATTCAGCCGAGGTTCCCCCGCTATGCAGCCGACACTGAAAATACTGCTGAAATGAAATTTGCTGGTGACTGCTTGGCAGTAAGTGCTATAAGATTATTTAGCTGCTATGAATTGAAATATCAAAGCTGCAGTGCGGGGAAACTGGAGGTAGATGGTGAAATCATTCGCCTGCATATATTAACTAGGCAAGCTTTTATATTTCTCACACAATTCCCATGACGGCGCCGCAGAGGGCCCGAGCATTCCCGGTGCTTTATTCCTTGGAGGTCCCATCTCGTTCGGTCTGTCGGAGAGCTAGAAGCGAAAAAAGGGGTGAGATCGTGCTGCGCATGGGGGTGTACCAATTGTGCATGTGGCACCAAAGCGAATCTGGAAGCCAGATTTCGTTCAATTTTAAAGTATTTTACTGGTAAATGTCTCATAACACTGAGAAATTATATATAAGACGTTTGCGTCGCGATTGTCTGGTCGATTGCATCTTGCAGTGTTCTCCAATTTTAATATCCGCACAATGTGTCGTTAATGAGCCTAAACGAACTCATAGACGATCATCGTAACGTTTCCCAGAATTTGTCAACATATTTTCCCTAAATTTATGGACTGTCTAATACTCAATTTATTTGGAGCTGTCAATCCCGCGTATGTGAACTTGAGTTGGGTGCGTATTAATTCCGTCTTGTTCTTGTTGGTTAATCATCTTTAAATTTGCTTCATGGATGCCGCCCGGATGAAGTTTGGGGCCGAACGAAGAAGCTGATGTCAACGGAGAAAGGACAGTGGAACGGAGAAACTGATATCAGCATGGATCCACAATGCCTCTGACAGAGTACCGGCCATGGAAAATGCCTGTTTGAAAACAACCGCGAGTGGGGAGCTTGAGGAGCTGCTTAGTGGCACGGTATCTGTGAAGGACGGCTCTGATTTCACTGATGACAAAATGCAATTGTTCTGCTAGATGGTGATGCAATACAGTTGTTCTGAGAATCGGTTGTTGAGATCAAGCGCATTCGGCAAAGTGAGGGCGAGCGTCAGCTGGATAGCTGGGAAACGTCGGTTGTATGTCGGCATGGGCGACATTCCACTCGCCAGCCGACAGCGGGCCGCGAGCGCCCCGGCAGAGGCCCGACATCGGCCCCACGTTGGCTACATGTCGGCTAGGTGTCGGCTGCATGTCGGCATGGGCGGACATTTCACTCCTCAGCCGACAGCGTGCCGCTATCGTCCCGACAGTGGCCCGATGTAGGGCCGAACATGGGGCCGATGTCGAGCCGCTGTCGGCATGTTCACTGGGTATCTGAAAATATGTAATTTGATCTAGTGTATTTTTGGGTGCTGAGGAGGGAGGGCCTGTCACCCCTTGGCTGCGCCTCTGGTGGCGAGTAACCATTGCACCGGGGACCCTAAAAATCCCGCCGGGCCCCAAAATCGTGCCGGGCCCCTAAAAAAATCCATATTGAGGGCCCTAATAAGTCGCACAGCCCCCCCCCCCCACACGAAAATGGCCCTGGTCCCCAAAATAGCACCGAGGCCACTGAAAATCACATTGGGGCCACCAAGAAATCGTTCCGGGGCCCCTAAAAATGACCTTTGTTGCTCCAAAGAGTGCAACCGTGGCCTCTGGAAATGCTGCCGGGCTCCAAAAAGTCGCGCCATGAAAATCACGCTTGAAATTTCAAATGTCGGGTCGGCGCCCCCGAAAATCACGCTGAGGGACCAAAAAGTCGTCCCGCCCCACGGCAAGTCACGCTGTGGGCCCCAAAAGATCCGGCCGGGACCTCTGGAAATTACGCTGGGGACCCAAAAAGCCTCGCATCTGAAATTGACACTGGGGGCCCTCAAAAGACCTCTGAAAATCACGCTGGGGCCTTAAAAGTTCGCGTCCGGGCCTCTGAAAATCACGCTGGGGGCGCAAAAAAGTCGTGTCGGGGTCCTTGAATATCACGATTTGGGCCCAAAAGGACAGGTCGGGGTTCCTGAAAATCACGCTGAACCTGCAGATCCCAAAACGAGGCGTCCGGGCCCATGCAAATTACGCTAGGGGCTTGACACGTGCCGCCAGCCCCCACCCCCAAAAAAAAATGAAGCCGGGGCAAGGAAAAAAACAATCTTTACATGAGCAATCATTCTGGGGCCCGGAAATCGCGCCAAAGGTTCCCAAGACGTGTTGGGCCACTAAAAACGTGTCAAGGTCGCTAAACCTGGCGCTAGGGATCCCAATAAATGAGGCCGGTGCCCCCAAAAATCGCACTGAGATCCAGAAAAAGACGATCCGCAGTCCTTGAAAATCACATTGCGGGCCAAAAGGACGCGCCGGTGCCCCAAAAGCCACAGCAGGCCACCGAAAAAATCAATTCTTACCCGAAACCTTTAAAGCTGCTCGGCGCCACGACTTTACCTCTCCTTTAATATTCTGCTCGCTCCCTCTCCCTTGAGGCCAACTTATCTGCACTGCCCGCTGGTTGATATGCAGCAACCGTAGAATCAGGTATAATGCCGCTGCCGGCAGGGATATTGTGGCCGTCCGTACCAGCCCCCCGGTGGCAGCTCGCGGGCACCGATGTGACACATCACACCTCACGACGTTCTTGGTAACACATGAAAACCAGATTCTTTGGAGAATATGTGTGTGATTAGGGTTTTAGGGCGCATCGACCATGGTAGATCATTTAGCGCCCATTTTTTAAATAATAATTTGGAGTACTTCAAGGGGAATATTTCCGCCACGAAAATTAGCACAAAAGTAAAATTACAAGATCCATTTCTGGGTCGTGGTGTTAGCACCTCAAATGCCGCAACAAAGAAAGTGTTCTGAAAATTCCGAACACGAGATGATCGTATCGGGCTGGGCTAAGTTGCCCACACGACCCTATATACATGAGATTGGACTCGCTCCAGCATTTCTCTCGCTCGTAATAATTGTTTGTGACCTTTTATAACGTGCTCAAACATCAACCTTATGAAGAAAACGTGAGAAATGCTACAATGATCCCATGGAAGGTAATAACGTTGATTTACCCTACATTATCAACGTGTTAATGGCATCATTTCGGATTATTGGTATGAAAGCAGAATCAGCTGGTGATGGGGAAGTGAAGGCGGCTAACAAAAAACATTCCAGGGGGACTCGTTGATTTGATGATACACTAAAAAGCGACGAATACGCGAGTATCCATAACACCACATCGATTTAATCTAAAATGCTCCCAACAAAATAGCGGCCCGGAATGGCCGTGGTCTGGAAGGGACGCCATTCCGGAGCATGGCCGCCGTCGGCTGATCGCCACTGAACTCTTGACCGCTCTGCCTAACATCAGACGCCCGTAGTTAAATGACTTCACGGAGTAATCCCTCCGCTGCTGGCAAGCGATCTCCATTAAGACGAGGGGGTTGAGCTCGGGGGTAGCGGATCGCGCCGCTCAAGTCGCGGCAAGGCCAAAGCGGTTAGTCTGGAGGCAGCCACAATTGCACAATGTGTTATTACCCAGCTTGCACTGGCAGAGGTAATTCTAATTTACTCCATAGATGGCGCGCAGTCGAATTACCGGACCAATGTAAACACTTGGCACGAGCAGTGTAAATTGGAATTCACCAGCGGCGTCCTAAATCCTTTCAAGCAGAAGGATTGGCGTGACGGGAACGAATTGTGTTTGGATTCGTGCTGAAGAAGGAAGCTGTTGAATCCCAAATCATTGAATTCATTTACTTTTACTTCCAAGTATTGCAAAGTAAGTCATACCAAATAGTCGATGTGGTGATATTTGATATCATTGTGTTGAATAATTCACGAATGCATGTAATCCCTCCAGACTAAAGTTGTTAAGTTTGCTCTGTGGTCTTTTCTACACTATTAGTCAAATCGGTGCAAGTTCGGATGGCGAGAAATGAGGCCGGACGTTATTATTTTGTGTTCACTTCATTTAATTTTCCATTTCATTTGATGTAGCTATTGATATGGAACATAATGAAAACATGAAGGACTGAAAGCAAGAAGAGGTGATCCTTACGTTGGATATCATACGAAAGCTTAACTCATTTCGAGCAATCCACTGCAACAGCATCGAAATGCTCATGTGAGTGGTGCATCGCGGTAAAAAATATCATGTCATTCACACACCTGACATTGTATGAAACAAATGAGTGCTTTAAGCTGCTGTGTAACGACATTGATATCGAAAAATGATGAACATCGAAGCTCCTTAGTAGAGAATGCATCGATGGGTACTTATTTGTATTAATATTATCTTGTCTACCACAAGATCGGCATGAACCATATAACAAACTTCAAGAAACGACCATTGACGCCAATTTTTTTTTCATTCGTGCAACATTTCCGTATGCCCGGTAGCGCATCCGAATTCCGTTCACACTTACTTGAACGGCTTATCCGACTGGTCCCACGTACACGCTCTGAACGAACACATGTGCGATTAGAGTATTTCCCGACAGGAGATCCGCGATCAGCTTGGTGATGCTTTGAGTACTGGAGCCTGGTACTTGCATAGTCCACAAAGATGCTTGATGTCCCTCTGACACGCACGCCATACAAGGTATATGAATCATGCGGAAGCATCAATTAAGCCGGCATGCGACTGAAGTATATGAAGCATACTATAGTTTTGCTTGAACATTCAACCCGAAATCAATTCTTACCCGAGCTGTGGGCTTAAAAATCGCCTTAACGCCCCCAAAACTCTGTCGGGTCCAGGAAAAGAAACGAGTCACGGTACCGAAAGAAAATCCACCTGAAGTTCTTCCGGTGCGTGGAAAGGAATTGTACAGAGGCCCAAAAACATCGCGAAGACGGCTTTACAAATATATCTCCACCCACCAAAAAATCACACCGAGACTCGATCGAATCGACCCGAGCACCAGAAAATTCAGAACAGGTCCCGAAAGAAAATTATCCGAAGAGTCTTTCAAACCTGAAGGGTGCCCCAAAAAAACTCGTTAAGCAGCCGCAGTGCGTATCAAAGGGGCAAGTGCTCCCTTCTCTCATGTGAGGTACAGGCTCCCGAGACTCGCGCCGTTGTCCCCAAAAATAGCGCTGGGGCCCCCAAAAAAAAATCGCTTCGGGGACCCCCGGAATTCGCGTAAGGGGCTCCAAATAATTATAGCAGACCCCAGAAAAGTCGCGTTGGTGTCCCACATTTTTTTACCGATACCCCCGAAAACCGAGCTGTGGCTACAGCTAAGTACAATGCGCCCGCGACCTCGCACCGCCCCCCCCCTCCCCCCTCGCCAAATATTGCACTTGGGGCCCAAAATTCCCGTCGGTAGTCCCAATAATTATTGTCGGGATTCAAAGTTCCCTTTGCCTTTGGGGCCTCAAATAAGTACGTAAATCGCCTCCCCCCCCCAAAAAAAAACAACAACAAACGTACCGGAGCTCGAAAAATTACCGCGGGGCACAAACAATACGGCGCGGGGGCACAAAACATCAGGCCGAGATTCAGACTTGAAAAAAAAACTCAGACAAGGTCCCCCAAAATCGCGTCGAGCACACACAACTGGCGTGGGTTTGCCGGAATCACGCACCTAAGCCCGAAACGTCGGGACGGGACCCCGAGATATAGCACCGGAGACATCAAAGTCGTGCCAGGTCTCCACAAATGTGCGTCAAGTGTCCCGAATAAACACGGCGGAATCCTAAGAGCACAACGGGGAGCCGAAAATGCACCTCGTCCTCCAAAGCGTACCGAGTCCTGAAATAAGCGGCAGGTCTGAAGATTTTTACGTTAATTGATTACATTTTAACAATTGTATGTTTTAAGTGATTTGCACAAGTGCAATTTCAACAGTGTGAGATGACTTGTCAAGGGATACCAAAATAAAAACCTTCGAAGCGTGTGGGGACTGTTCTGGTTCAAATCCGGTGACTCAGAAACGATGATGGTAAATTGGGCCCCTCAACAGGATGACTAAGTCGGTCAATAATTATCTCAATACAATAATACAAATGAGCCCCATTTAAACAAAATAGTAGTCGGAATCCGGTGACTTTTAGAAATGTTAGTAGGTGAGCCCTCTCCAAAGGCGTCCCCCCACTCACCTAGAGAAATTCTTGGTTTGCAACTTGAATAGACCCAATTGCTGTCTTTGCAGCAACAATTTTTTTTCACCGAAATATTTCACTTTGAACCGTCCTCGTCCTTTATCCTCAGTATAAGTGCTATAATTAGCACCAGTGCTATCTACCATTTTTTTCTTTGTTCTTGAAAATATTGCACCGTCCAAAGGAAAAAAGTCACTTCCGCTACCAGTCCTATGAAATAAAGTTTTCTTTGGTTGTTTTCTCCATTGAAACTCCTTTTGACTAGGTGGGACTTTTCGTTCCACTAGGTGGGATTTCACGGCACTAGGTGGGACGAATCCCACCTAGTTAACATGCTAAAGGAGGTCCTGCATTGGGATTGCATATGTCCACTCATGAGTGGACTTGCATAACCAATTATATCTTGTCCATATCATGACGCATTGCATCTGTGTGCAGTGGCGCAGCCAGGATTTTCCTGAGGGTGGCCAACCAAAAGAGCGCTCGCAGGAGCAGATAATTCTTTCGGCACGAGAAGAGCACCAAATTTGGAGGGTTTTGCGTGATAAGTATCTGTTAATTTTTCTTTATGAAGTGTATTTTTGGTTCCTAGGGAAGGACGGTCCCTGCCCCCTCCCCTTTGCTGCGCCTCTGTCTGGGTGCATATACTCAGACCAAGTCTATGATATGCCAGCGATAGATACTTGTGCCATCACGGATGAATGGCCTGAGGGCATTCATTTGCATGTTTTGCCACCCAGAGATATCGTTTTTTGTTGTTTGCAGGGATGTTGTATGAAAATTGCTGAAATGTTCGAAGGTATATATATATATATATATATATATATATAGTGCAAATGTACCGTACGTTTCAGCTGGCCAAGCTGCGCCGACAGCTGTAGTGATCAATTGCATCCCGGTAGGCCGGTTGGCCAGTGATAAATTATTCGTGAAGGAGGGTGGAATATGCCACTTTATGAGCACTGAATAGACATCCTTTCCAAGGACTTGTCGAGATCGTGCTTGTTGATGCATACTTATGAAGTCTCCATGATTCGTTCCTAAGAGTATTTAGCGTATAAGTAGCATGCTTAAGCTCACCATTGCGGATTAATTACAAAAGTATCTCATGACAATTCCAGATGCATATATGTTCTATGATGTGGTGTGTCAAGCAATGCGATCTGCCGATAACATGGCATTGCAATCGTTATCGTCAACATATGTGTCCATATATTAAAATCAAACCAAAAGCATGCACTATTGGCTCAAATGAAGCCGGAAGTAATGAAACGATATTTTAATTGGCATGCTTCCATGGCTAACTTCTACATCCTACTGTACCCGTTTCGACATCTCACAACTCACGAAAAACCATTATTTTAACACTGCGGTAGGGCGGCCAGCCAGGGCGGCACGGGGAGGGCCAGGGCGGCACGGGCCTTCGTTGTAACGATCCGGCTGGCGGTATGTTTTAGCCGAAGAACCTAATCCAGTGGTCGCTATGCAAAAAAATATCCCCGACAAGGCGACTGAGTCGAAATAGGTCACATTCTGAGCTCTTACCGAGACAGGGAGTTGTCCCTGCCTGCAGGGGTCGGGTCAGTGTGATTGGATTTTGCGCACAGTGGACGTGGAGGTGCGTGTCAGCAGAGATGAATGAATGCACTTGTTAGCCAGTGCAAACGCGTTTGGACGTGGCAGCTATTGTGATCATGTGTTTAATTATGGTTGAGGAGAAGATCTCTGCGGAATAACTCCCAATTGAGCCGTCGATTGTGCACATGAAAAGGCGACCGACTTGATGGTCAATAGCCTAAAAGGAAATTGCATTAAGTGTCAGCAAAACCAGAACAAATTCAAACGTAAATTTGTGGATTATCTGTTCACTGTACCTCTGAATCGTGGTGTCCTCATCGTGAGTGGTGATGACGCCGAGACTGACAATGATGATGAGACCATGGAGGGAGCGTGTAGACACCGGCTAGAATCTACGATCAGCTTAGTACCCGTTCTCAGTATCGGGCCGATTCAGCACCGGCATATTATATTATGGATACCGATTCGGCCTTGAGCTATGCATCCCATATGCATCTGCGTGGATCCTCTCCAGACCAGACACCTTCCCAGATTATATCACCATCAGTTCAGATCTTATGGAATTTGGCCGTACTCGACGGTTTCAAGTTCATATTTTATATGTTCAGCTCGATCCGACTAACAACTTTGATGGTAGAGCTAACCGAATTTGCAAACATTTACGTCTTTTTACCATGATTGGTTTCTTTAAAAAGAAATGGAATATGTGAGTAACTAATGGATATATTTATGCTCCATGATATCTTTGTAATCAGTGCGGACTAGCACAGTTTGGTGCCTTTCATTTCTACAATACACTTTAATTTTTCTTCCAATGAGACCTCCGCGGCCTATTTCTATACTTAGTGCTCGCCTTTTGATATTGTAATATCATGCAAAGCTTGTGCACTGGATATCTGCCACGGTCAAGTAATGCACTTGATATATGATGAACACATATCAGGGCCGATCCAGGAATTCTAATGGGGATTGCATAATCTATTTTGCCTATTGGGAATGAACCTATCCTAATTTAGAAACCGTTTGTACTATGACATTTTTTTTACATTTCACGAGCATCTAAGTCCATGAATAACTTCATTTCATGAGCATCTAAGTCCATGAATAACTTCCCAGCAATTTTAATCCAGGAAGATCACGAACTCATTGTAATTCCCTTGAGCAAAATTTGGAATACATTTTTCTTCCTTCTTACACTTCCAACATAGAAAAAGCGTATAATACTGTCCTCACTATTTCCAAAGGTCTCTCTTATGTTCACATTTTGCACAAAATTGTCCCATTCATAATAGTACAAGATCTAAGATTGAACTTCCCTTTGTAGGTTCATGTATCCTTTGAAAGAAGAAATTTTCATCAAAACAAGCCATGGAGCTTCTTCCCGATTTATCTAGACGTCCAGTTTTGTATCCCATACCTGCTATGTAGCAGTCTCCCAACAATAGAGTTCCCCATGCACGCTCCTACTCTCTTCTTGCATCAACCTGTCATCGTTTTCGCTCCGGTCTGGTAGGCTATATAATGCCCACATCCTTAATCTTGTTCATTCTTCAGGATTACTGGATTACTGGATTGCTGAATTCAGTTCTACTGGAGCGCAATTCGGAGACCGACTGTGCCGGGGTGTGCCATGCTGTGCCTGTGCCGCTACTCTGGGCCGTGGTAACTGTGGTGAACTGTGGGCTGTGGTGAACTGTGGTGAACTGTGCCGCTACTCTGGGCTGTGGTGAAACTGTGGTGAAAACTAAGAACTTTATCGACCCGACTTATATTCATTCCTGATTTGGACCAAGTGTAGGCTGAACTCTGCCAAATCGGATGCATTACAGCCAACCGAACCAAGCGCAATGTCATGCCTACTCTGCAGTACTACATACCCATTCTGCACTCGGCGGGCGAATTTATGTGAGGGGGAGCCGGGCGGGAGGCCACGTCGTCGGGGGTGGGGGGTGGGGGTGGCGGTGGGAGTGGGGATGGGGGGGGGGGCATGGTCGTCTGAAATGGTCGTCAATGTGACGACGCGGCCGGCTCGGCAGCCTGAGCGCTGCTAGCATTACTCCCGCCCCTCCCTCATGCCTTCCCGCGGTGGTGAAATGTGCGCCCGCGTGCTCCACAATATGCGAGACTTGATGGGACCCGGTTGCGAGCATTCATATTATGGTAATGACGGGGCTTTATTGGAAGCGTTTGCGCGACATGGACGGAAAATACAATGCAGCAGGATGCCAATGCTGTTAAACTCCCGGCATTCCGTCCGTACACGCTTGTCTTCAGGCCATATATGCATTTACGGACACCAGTGGCGCAACCAGGATTTCAGTTCGGGGGGCAAGGGTTGGAGAGCGGGCCCCCTCGCAAGCGGGCCCCCCTCATGTTTTTAAAAAGTCTGCGGAAAACATGCACTTACTTTTGAGCGGGCCCCTATGTTTGTAAAACTTCGCAGAAATAAAAGCACTTTTCCGGTTTTAGCGGTTCGAGGCGGGCCCCAGGTAAAAGCGGGCCCCTGGTTCTAAGCGGGCTATTGGTTCAATGCGGGCCCCTGGATCAAAGTGGGCCCGGTTCGAAGCGGGCCCCTGGTTCCAGGGAGCCCCTGGTTCAAGACAGGGCCCCAGGTTGAAGCGGGCACCTGGTTCTAAGCGGGCACCTGGTTCTAAGCGGGCTATTGGTTCAATGCGGGCCCCTGAATCAAAATGGGCCCCGGTTCGAGGCGGGCCCTGGTTAAAACGGGCCCCCAGATTTTCAGTTGGTTCAAAGGGCCCCTGATTCGAACCACAGATCCGCTTCGCGGGCCCCTAGCCAGGACTCTGAGTAGGGTGGCCCACTCCGAGCCAGGGGCCCGCTTCGCGGGCCCCTGGCTCGGAGCGGGCCCCCAAAAAATTTCGGGGGGCCATGGCCCCTTGCCCCCCCTGGTTGCGCTACTGCCGGATACAGATATTCACAGATGCAGGCGATATGCACGTCACACTGCACAGTGGCGTTCCGAGGGGGGGGGGGGGGCGCAAAGGGGCAACTGCCCCTTTGCCTTTCCCCCGAGAGGTTGTGGGGTCCCAAAGAATCGTGCCGGAGTTCTGAAAAATTGCACCGGTCGCCCTAAAAATCCCGCTGTATCCCCCAAAATCACATTGGGGACACCAAGAAGGCGCTTGGCCCCTGAAAATGACGCTGGAGGTCCACAAAATCAGACCGAGGACCCTGAACATCACATTGGGGCTCCAAAAATGGTTCCGGCGCCACTACAAATGACACTGGAGCTCCAAAAAGTGGGACCGGATCCCCTGAAAATTCCGCTGGGCCCAACAAAGACTCGTTCCGGAACCATTGAAAATGACGCCTGGGCCTCAAAAGGTCAGGCCTGGGCTCCTGGAAATCACGCTGAGGGCCCAAGAACTCTCACCCGGGCCGTTGAAAATCACACTGGGGGCTTCAAAAGTTCACACCTGGGCCTATGAGGATCACATTGGGAGCTTAAAAAGTAATGCTGGGGTACTTGAAAATTATGCTAGGGGCCTCGAAAAAAAAACGGGCCGGACACCTGAAAATCACACTGGGGGCCCAAAAGATTGGGATGGACACTTGATAATCGCCCTGAGGCCCACAAAAAGTCTGACAGAGGCATTTGAAAATCACGCCCGGGACCTGAAAAGTTCGCGCCTGGGCCCCTGCAAATCACGCTGGGAACCCAAAGAAAATCGTACCGGTGTTCTTGAAAAACGACGGGGGCCGGAAAAGGTCGGGCCGGGCCCCTAAAATTCGCGCTGCGCGTGGTGGCGCCAAAAAGTCGCGCCCTGGACCCTGAAAATCAAGCTAGGGCTTAGACAGATCGCACCGGGGCCCCAAAAGTCTCGTTGGGACCATCCAAAAATTGAAGCTGGGGCATTGACAAAAACAATCCAGGCATGGGAAATCACTCCGGGGCCACGACAATCGCGTCAAAAGACCCCCAAGACGTATTTGGGCCCCGATAACGTGTCGAGGCAATTACAATTCGCGGCAGGGATCCCAACAAATGATGCCGTGGTCACAATAATCACACTGACAACCAAAAAGGTCACGTCGCAGCCCTTGAAAATGTGGGCCCAAAATGTTGCGCTAGAGCCCCAATAGTCGCAGCTCGCTCCCCAAAATGAATGCCTTCCTGTAATGTCACTCTGTGGTCTAAAAATCGCGTCAAAGACCCCAAAAAGCGTCGGGCCACGGAAAATAAATATGTCGGAGTACCAAAAAATTGCACCGGGAGCCGGAATAATCGTACCGGAGCCCAAAATATCGCGTGGGGCCTACAAAATAGAACTAGACCCACAAAAATCACAACGGGACCCAATTTAATCAACCTGAGCACCGGAAAATTTAGAAATGGTACCGAAAGGAAATTATCCGAAAGGTCTTTCTATGCTAAAGGGTGCCATCGCCTGAAGTACAAAAATTGAGCAGTCACAGTGGCGTACCAAAGTGGAAATACCCCTCCTCCTGAGGGGATGGGCTCCCATGAATCGCGCCGGGGTCCCCGATTTGTTAATTTATATTTTTTGCCTGGTAACATCTACAAGTTTCTCGTTGATCTGGGACCTTTTTGGGTGTTAATGGAGATGGTCCCTTCCTTGGCTGCGCCTCTGGTCTCATCCAAATCCGTTTCCCCTGACGCAAATGACAAATAAATCACTGAGGAGTATGGATTACAAAAAAAAACTACCACTAATTTTCAAAAACTCGTCGCGTTTGTATAACTTTCGACCTGAACTTGACTATAAAACTTTTTTTTCCAGATAAAATGTTCTAGTTTACAGCAAATCGTGAATAAAGGCCAATTTTTTCTGGAAGTCAGCTCATCTTGGGAGCACTGCTCCGCGCCCTGAATCCATCACTGCGAGCGCTAGTAAATATTCCAGTGACTGACACAATGGCTCACTAAATCGGTACCATTTTCGAGGCACTCCCTACATTGAGCAGTATCGCAATTGCGATCGAATCTCGTATTCTCCAGTTTGTCATCGAAATTCGTGTGGTGCCAGCAATTCAATCTCAATTTGACATAAGTTATCTTGATACCATACACGGGGCGGATGATAAACATTCTCATGAACAGTTATAAAACGCCCAACCGCCAAGTTTGCTACGCCAAGAAGTGCCAAGTTTCCGCCATTGTTTGACCGGAGCGAAGCGATGGACTGGAGCAGAATGGAACACTACCAAACGCATGCAGCATTGAGCACGGTGGCGGATGCAGGAATTGCCATGGGGGCACATGTTCGAAGGGGCGCCAATTCGAAAATACCTGGAGAGGCGCCTGGTGACTTTACCTTCCGAGGGGCGCCTCTGGCCGAACAACGAATTCGTAGGGTGCACTGGAACCATCCTGGAGGGGCGCCTCTAACTAAAAAAATGAGAAGAGAGGTGCACTCGAGCCTTTCCAGACGGCCCTTTTCAGGCCCGAGGGGCGCTACCTTCACATGGGGATACAACCCCAAGTGCGCCCCTTGTGCTCCCCTGGTGGAGTACGAGTAGCACCAAGCACAGGAGCATGGACTCGGATTAACATATAGTAGTGGAGAAAACATTTGCAACTAAGAGAACTTACCTCCAAGGTTAATTTAAGGGAATATGGGAAGGGGTTAGGCTCTCTTGATATTGCTTGGACAACTATCTGTTCGAAACTCGGTGCTTCTACATGACCTTGCTCTAATCAAGCAATGGTAGAAATTTGGCAATTTTTGGCGAATTGAACTTGACGGTTGGAGAAATTCTTAACTTGTTTATGGGGATATTTATCCTCAGCCTCGGGCGTTGATTTTGAAAATGATTATTATCATTTATTTTATTATTATTATATATATATACTTTTTTGGGGGGGCATGAAGACATAAAAACATAAAAGATCAGTGCAACTATGAGCCACAAGGACCCTTCTTGGTTGCACTCTGGACACTGAACCAGTTTCCCACCAAATCCGTCGATCAACCCTCCCTGGAATACAGAAAAACAAGCCCCCTATTCTTATAATGATTGTCTATGCTGTTTTTAAAGATGTTCAGTGTGTTGCTACTGACAATGGTTCCTGGCAGCTGGTTCCAGTGTTCTACTACCGTGTTGGTGAAGAAAGACTGTCTTAACCTTGTCCAGCTGTGATTAACTTTAATTTTGAATTGATGACCTCTAATTGCATCATTTCTGTTAAATTCAAACATTTCCCTGAGATATCCCTGTTCCTGACCATGAACAAATTATAAACCCCGATGAGATCTCTTCTCAGCCTTCTATATCTAGGTGAAAACATATTCAATTTATTCATTCTTCCCTCACATGCCAGGTTGCCTATCCCATGAACCATTTTTGTTGCCCTCTTTTGTACTCTCTAAAAGGCAATACATCAAGACAATGGGCAGGACCAAATGAATGGGTGTCCTCACACAATTGTTCTCACCATTGTCCTCATTCAATAGGGTCCATGTTAAAAGTTGAAATTATCGGTGGGGGGATCCTACATTGAGGGGGTACATTTCCCTCAAAAGTATGTAAAGCAACCCCTGGCCTCAGCCATTTCTGGGAGCTGTCCTTCAAGAACGACAGCATAGCTAATGTAACTTAATGGCCCAGATTGGAAAACCAAGATAACTAGAGACAACTAGGGGAAAACGGCCATCAAAGGCCCTTGCATACATAATCCTTGCAGCAGCGAAAGGAAAACTTTGGATGCTGCAGAACTGCTTTCACGACGTCATTAAGTTGCAGTTTGCAGCCTCTTACGCTAGATTGACATAAAATGCATCTCTTTCAATTATAAAAATATAAAATATTAATAATCTAAAGTACATTTTCAGATACTTTTGAGAGTATGCCTTCGAGAGTAATACTCTTGAGAATATCTTCAAACTTTTCAATTCACAGCTGAAACATAGCAGCAATACAGCAATTCACAGCAATTTAGTTAATGGACCTGTACATATGTGACAAATTCTGGAGGACATGTTTCAATCACTCATCTGTTTATCCGTATTGGTGCTTGAGCAGTTTTGACGCAGGTATTGTATGCTTTCTTCCTTTAAAATTGTGGATAATACACCTGAATAATTTTTGCTCCTCTAATAAGTGACTGCATATATCACCATTAAGCAAGTACCTACCTACCTAGAAGTGAAGTGCTGCGTCAACTTGAGATCCGATATGACGTTTGGATAAAAATTGTATAGACATGTTCCTGAACATGATTAAAATGGTGGCACCATTCATTCATTACATAAATTTGTGCTTTTCGGTTTGTGCGAACCTATTGTTCCAATAATGTTACCTAGCCTAACCTAACCTGACCTAACATAACCTTAAATAACTAGTAAATTTGTACCTTAAGATAATTTTTGAATTCATGGAATATATTTTTTATAATGCAATGCTTATGAATCTGGTTTGCATGATGTGGTGACTAATTTCTTCTGAAAATGCATGCCTTTCAATTGACAGGCCAAAGAACACCAAAAAAGAGGCTTGTACCTAGTTTGTTAATATTGAATAAGTCTTGTAAAAGAAGAAGAAGTGTAACATAACCTGACAAAACCTAGCCTAACTGATATCATTGTACTTTAAGGTATGCATTATATGTTAATTTGCAGTTCAGGGTAATTATTGTGTTGTGCTTTCTTCCTTTCCACTCATTTCCTCTTCCAGTGCATACTTTTTAGTTGGGAGGCAAAATAACATCGAAAACGGTTTCAAGTAGGGTTACATAGCATAAAAGTAAGGTTTAAAGTCAATATAAAATGTAACATAACCTAATCTAACCAAGCCTGAGCTACTTTTGAAGAAAAAACATTTCCCCCAAAATTATGATTTATTTTGGGAAAATTTGTCAAAGGGAAACAATAGCCTAGCGTAACCTAACATAACCAAGCATATCCCTTTGTTTGCTTCATGGAGGCAAAATGTATGTGAAACCTGTCAAAATAATACCCTGCAAGGCATGTTCTGTGCACATTTTACCTCCATGAAGCAAACAATTGTGTTATATTTGGTTAGGTAAGGCTTGGTTAGGCCTTTCTCTGATGTTGGAATTTTTGTTGTGAGTTTCCAAACCAAATTTTCAATTGTTTTCTTCAAAAATAGATTAGGCTAGGTTAGGTTATGTTATGCTATGTGATGTTATGCTAGGTTTTTTAATTGAAAATGTTTGAGAGAAAATATCCATTTGGAAATCTGCTATTTTAAAACTATTTTGTTTCTGACATGGAAGATCGGCCTAGGATGGGTAGGGTTATGCTACATTTTTCTCCTTTTGAACATGATTGAAAAAAATATATTACCCAACTCCAAGCTTGTTTTTTGGTGTTACTTCGCCTGCCAACTGAAAAGTATGCATTTTCAGAGAAACTGAGTAGTCACATCATGTTAACCACCTTCTTAAACATTGCATTGAAAAAAATGGGTTCAAAGAAGTAAAAAATTACCTTCAATTGTAAATTTATCACTGAACATGTAATTAAAACAAATCATGTAATCATGAAAGAAAACAAAATATTTTAAAAATAGAAACCTTTCTAACATTTTTATCTAAAAATTATTAACTTAGAAACCTAACCTAACCTAGCCTCATCTGTTTTAAAGAAAAATATCACTTTAAAAGCAAATTTCACAAAATGACTGAATCGTTTTCAAGAATTAATAGAAAAACTTAACTTAACCTAACCAAACCTAACCCCCTTGTTTGGGGGGTGATTTTTAGGTGTGCCGGACCATATGTTATGAGTTGCTAGGCAAATCGGCTCATCTACGTCCGATGGCTCCTCTGGGTAGTCGTTTTACGTTACACTATTTTTTTTCTGTTCCTAAAGCAAGTCGGTTCATCTACTTCCGACGGCACCGCTAGGTAGCCATTTATTCCTAACTGAGAAGCAAATCGGCTCATGTACGTCCGACGCCATGCGGAGATGGCTATTTACGTGTTTCCTTCGAGTGTTTCGCGGTCATGCATTGCGAGTTGATGTGAGTGTTGGTGGTGTGGTGCCTGCAATGCTCCTGCTAGTTGTGTGGCATACAGATATTCAAATAGCAATTAAAGGAGTTCTGGGTGCTTGTCACCGAGAAGCGATGGAAGCGATAGGGTGATGCCCTCTTTTTGGCAGAATGCCTTAAGTGGTTGTCTTTGGGAGCTAAAGCTGCTACAGTCTAGCAGGATGTGGCTTATGCTTAACGTGGTGTTGCAGGTGCCGCAGTGCGGTGTTGTATATTGGTCATCCTCTAATTGAGGCTGTGTTAGTCTTGTGCAACTGGTTCTAATTCTAGTGAGGATGACCTCTTTTTGTCGGTGAGATTGATTTGATGAGTTCCATGTACCTATTGTTGGTTTGATGGCATGGGTGTGGTTGGATTTGTGTTGTGAATATTCCATGCTAGGGTAAGTGTTCAATGCTAAGGCTTGCTTTGTGAGCCGGTCTGCTTCTTCGTTACGTGGGATGTTGGCGTGGCCCGGAATCCAGAGGAAGGAATAGTTCATATTTACGTTATGGGCCACGAGTTGTTGAATTCTATCAATGAAGTGATGTGGACAGTCGTGGGTGTTAGTAATTGACTGGAGGACAGATTTGGAGTCTGAGCAAATTACTACGTTTCTAGCTTTACATCTCATGAGAATGGAGATAGCGACCAAAATGGCCACTGCTTCAGCGGAGTAGATGGAGAAGTTATCTGGTAAATGCTTTGAAAGTCTGAGACCTGGTCCAGTGATGCCGATGCCTACTTTTTCCTCGTGTTTCGACCCATCCGTGAATACCAGTGATTTTTGTTTGTTGTCATCGGCGAACTTGTGGAAGAAGTCAAGAATTTCCGCCGATATGATGGTGGATTTCTTTTCTGAGATCAAGTACTCGACCTTTGGTTGACTGAAAGTCCAAAATGGCCTAGTGGGCGGTCGAGTTGCAGTGGATGGCATTGCGAAGTTTAGCTCTGAGAGAGCCGTGGAAATTTGAATGCTATATGGTGGAAGCTTGCGCGCAAATCGGCTCTTGTCGTATCTATCAGGCGTAAAGCAGCGCTGTGCTGGATGATTTTTGATGGACTTGACTTTGATGTGGTAGCGGCACAGCTGTTGTGTCCTCCGGTCGTGGAGTGGGGGCGTGTTTGAGTCCACTAGTAGACTGGCTATCGGTGTGGTACGTAGGGCATCTGTGGCTACTCTGATGCAGCTGTTTTGGATGATTTCTCATTTTTGGCTCTGGCTTTCTGAAATGGTGGCAACAATGATGCTGTTGTATTCTAGGATGGGTCGTATGATTGATGTGTACAGCCGCAGTAGTGTTTTCCTGTCTCCGCCCCAGTCTGTGCCTGCAAGTGCTCGGAGTATGTTGACGCGCTTCGCACATCGCTTTGAGATGGTGGTGATGTGGGTGTTGAAACTGAGTTTTTCGTCTAAATGTACTCCTAAGAACTTGAAGCATTTCACCTGTTCGATGGCTTTGCCATCGATTTTAAGTAGAGTTTTGGGTGTTTGGCGGAGACGACTATATGTGACGGTGGCCGATTTTTCTGCAGACAGGGTTAGGCCCCAAGTTTTGCACCACTTTGCAATGTGGTCTAGTCCTGTTTGAATGCTTTTTTCAGCTTTAAAGAAGCATTGTGATGTTGTCCAAATGGCTATGTCGTCCACGAAAAGTGAGTACTGAATTGAAGTGTCGGTGTGATCAGCAAGTATGTCGTTGATCATGATGATGAAGAGGCTCGGTGAGAGCACGCTCCCCTGAGCCAGGCCCTGCTCCTGTGTTGTGGTGTTTGATGTGACACTGCCGCATCGGACCTTAAGGTTCCTGTCTAAGGAAGTTGAGAATAAAGTGTGCCATGTGTCCGCGTAGGCCTATCTTGTGGAGTTTGTGTGCCAGTGCGGATTTGTGTACTCGGTCAAATGCGGCAGTGATGTCCAAGTAGGCAGCTACTGTTGTGCGTTTGATGCGTAGACCACTTTTTATGTCATGCACTAATCTAATGAGATTGTCTGTCGTTGATTTTTGACGCTGGAAGCCGCACTGAAATTCGTCGAGCAGGTCGTTGTGTTTCAGGAATTGCCTCAATCGTGTGTTGACCATCCGTTCGACTAACTTGCTAGCACAGCTAGTGAGTGAGATGGGTCTATAACCTTTTGGGGTGGAGTGATCTTTGTGCGGCTTTGGCAATGGAATGACTACGCTCTCTCGCCAGGATGCGGGAAACGTGTCGCTTTCGTACAGTTCATTTATGGCCGCTAGTAGGTACATTAGATAGTTTTTGCTAAGTCGTTTAAGAAACTGGTAATGGATGTCGTCCGGCCCAACCGACGTGTTTCCACACTTGCTGAGGGCAAGGTGTAACTCGTGCATAGTAAACGACTGATTGTAGATCTCTCTATTGCTAGAGCTGAAGTTTGTTTTGGATGCAAGGGCGTCTAGAGCGCTTACTATAGTGTTGTCGTAGGTGCTGTTGCCAGGTACGCTGAAGTAGTGTAGTTTAAAATGGTTTACGAGTTGTTGTGGGTCAGTGATATGCTGCCCTTTCACCGTCAGCTGGGGGAATGGGCCTGGTGGTGGGCGTTTCAGGTTGAAACGCTTCATCAGGTCCCAGATTCTGCCGGTAGCGGTGAACCTATTGAATTGAGAAGCAAAAGACTGCCAACTGTTTTGTCGCGCTGTTCGAATTGTGTACTGACAGTGTTTTTTTAGATTGTCTGTATGCTGAGAGGTGTGCTTCGCACACGCATCTTTTGAATTGTTTGTGGGCACGGCGCCGTGCTGCGATTGCCCTTTGACAGTCCGGAGTCCACCATGGCGTAGATGCTTTTTCCTAGGTTTGTTACTTTTTGGGACTGAGTCTCGTGCTGCTGAGTTGATGGCCCTTAGGATTGTCTCGATCTTACTGGTCTCTGGAGTTGTTGGTTGAGGTCCACCTGTTCCTCGAATTTAGCCCAGTCCGCTCTTTTCAAGTTCCAAGATTGTCTAAATAGCTTTGTGTGGTGGATAGCGTCCGTGCTGAGCCTAATTGAGATTGGGTAGTGGTCGCTCAGCCCGGGAACGTCTGAAACTGACCAGTCAAAAGTGAGCTAAGTCGTTGGGAGCAGCACGTTAAGTCAATGCAACTGTCCGATCCTCCTAAGGTCGGATTGTAGCGGGTGGCGGCCCCGGTGTTAAGAAGTACTAGGTTGTGGTCCGAAATAAACTGTTGAATTTCGCGTCCTCTAGTGTCAGTATGGTCGCTTCCCCAGGAAGGGTGTTTAGCATTAAAGTCTCCCATAAGGAGAACTGGTGGAGGGGCCTGAAGCAGCAAGTCGCTCAGCTCCTGTGGTGTGGGGGTTTCAGCTGACGGCGATATGTATAGTGAAATGACTGTGGTTTGGAAATGGGCAATTTTGAGGCTGACTGCTACGCAATTCAGGGGAGTATTTAACGTAGCTCGACGGTGAGGTATGCTGTTTGAAATGAGTATGGCTGCGCCCCATTTCCTATTTGGGTCGTTTACGTTGTCGACATGCCAAGTGTAATCTTGGATTTTGTTCCAAGTGGAGTCAGAATCTCGAAAGTGAGTTTCCTGGAGCGCAGCAAGTAATGGTTTGTGTTGAAAAAATTCAGATTTGAATTCTATGAACTTGCCTGGAAGGCCTCCGGTGTTCCACTGCAGAAAAAGTCCCATTGTCAAACGCGCTTAGTGACTGTTGGTGTTCCTATACTGGGGTGGTGTCGGTGTCGAGTTGGGGGAAAGGTTGAACCGGTGAACGGAGAGAGGGTTGGGAGGTGATCCAGGCAGGGGTGGTAGCCTGGAGCTGGTCGCACGGGTTCTGGGAGGTGATTGGGTAGAGTGGTGGCGTGATTTGCGCTTGGGAGGCGCGGTGGGTTCGGGTGGGATTCGTTGGTCTGGAGTGGTGGGTTCGACGGGCTTTGAAGGTGTTTGCTTCATGGAGGAAATATATACAAAATGTGTTACATTGGTACCTTACAGTATAAAAACACCAAATAACTGAACCTAGCCTAACAACTGAACAAGTACACCTAATATAGCCTAACATAAGTACACCTAATATAACCTAACCTAATCTAACCTATCCTAACATAACCCTATCATAGCATAATATAATGTAACCTAACCTAACCAAGTTTTTTTTCAACCCAACTTAATCAGTAAATTTGTGCTGTAAGGTGTCCTATGGGTTTTTGAAATGCTCATTTCAATATGATGTTTGTGGACATGATTAAGATGACCTGATCACTTATTTCTGCCAGGAATGCTTGCTTTTCAGTTGGCACACAAAATAACACCAACAATGTCCTTTCACTTTTGGACTTTGTTAGGTTATGATAGTGTCATAGGTGTATTGAGATGGTTTCCTTGGACTGGATATCCTGATGAATATGTGCAGTTTTGCACATGAGATATGCTTGTGGATTTTAACATACCTTCTTATTCTTGACAGATTTGTGAACCAAAGCAATTGTATGTGTACAGTTTTGCACAAACAACATGCTTGTGAATGACACCATGTCTTCTTATCTTTCACAGATTTGTAAACCAAAGTGATTGCACATTGTTATGCCAATTGGAACAATTTGTGCTATGCTATAAAATGTTATAAATTGACTATTACAGATTTATTCTGTTAAGAGAAGCATACTTCAACTTAGATTACAAGTAAAGCAAAAATAGAATCAGCATGTTGTCAATGTGGAGAAATACACTTACCATTGGTGCTGCATCCAAGGTAAGTAGAGTTCTTCGGGCTTACCTTGACCAGGAGAGCAACCAGGATGGTCTCACTGGGCCAAGACAATACTTCAGGAGAGACAATTGTGGGTGTGAGCATCTTTCAGGGGGAATATGCACTGTTTACATTGTCATCATGGCTCCTTGTATGCCTCTCCTTATTGCTGCACTACTTGCATTGATCTAATGTTGATTTATTGTATTGCGACACACCTGTGTATATGGTGGCATAGTTCACCTCATCCACCCAATGAATGCTTATTTCTTGGTAATTGCATTTTCACCATTTAGTGGCATCATGAATATATTCATGGTGGGATATTGAACACTTACATGAAGTTTTCACTTTTCATGAACAGTTATGCAACTGCTGCAGTGTTTGCATAAGTAGAGCATGCAGTGGTAGGTGAATAAACATACTCTTCAAAGGATGTACCAAGAACAGCAAAATCAAAAAAGATGTCTTCTCCATATTTATGGATACCTATATCTGTTCATTTTTAAAGCTTCATTTTTCATTGCAGGAATTCATTTGCACAGCTAGGCAATCCAATAGCAAAGCCATCACTTTGCATGAAATTGCTGACTACATGCATTCCCTATTGCTCTTCAAGGGATAAGATAGTCACTTAGCATACACACCAGAGGGGGGGGGGGGGGAATCCGCCCATCCCTCCTGTATTTCGACGATATCTCATAAATGAGCTGAGATATTGTATTTAAATCTTGTCACATGTGTTCCAAATTGATAAGCACATTGTATACAAACAAAATCCATTCTTAAATATAGGCACTGTCAGGATGCAAAGTTGACCGACCGGCCGCCTAGCATTCTAGTACTAATGTTAGTCTAAGTCACAAATGTTTTGTTGGTGCTGCGATGTGACCTGTCACTAGATCTCGACCTCATTTGATCCTGAAGGCATTCACATGGGGTCATTAAGTTTATACTACAGAGTTCACTGCAGCCATAGTTTCTCCTCCAAATGTGCTTCTAGCTTCAGTAGTTTTGATATTTTTGGAGGTGGACCCCCCCCCACCCTCGGTTCGCGTTATGTGAGAGGCCCTCCGGTGCATGTGCTTAGTTGTTGTTCTCCTAAGCTCTGTACAAGATCTTCACACAATTGCCCAAATATTCCACTTGCTTTTGCAATATAGTAGTACTTTCCTGATGTTATTTTTCACCTGTCTTACCAATCCCCAATGCTAAGTTTCGATCATGTTTCTGGTACTCAACTATATTAATTTTGCTGGGGTTCTACTCTTAGCACATAAATTATATCCATGGGCACCCTGAACATGGTTGACTGCTTCAGATAATAAATCCTTGTGGTGGCTTGTTATTGTGACATGTTGCAACTCCACAGGTGTGCAGACTGGCTGGAACACAATCATTGCAGCCAGTGCTGTCATGCACCCTCCCAGTTTGGCAACAGTCAAGAGGTACCAAACACTACAACCCAAAATTCAGGAAACTTCGA
This sequence comes from Ashinkailepas kermadecensis, assembly GCA_034440615.1. Classification (NCBI taxonomy): domain Eukaryota; kingdom Metazoa; phylum Arthropoda; class Thecostraca; family Neolepadidae; genus Ashinkailepas; species Ashinkailepas kermadecensis. Next base: position 143,701 of record JAOTOM010004782.1, on the reverse strand, counting down.
GGCAGGAAGGTGAGTGATTATGATTTGAAAGTTGTCCTTGGCTTTTCCAGATGCATGTGTGAGGCTTTTCCTTACCTGCAGCTGGTGTGGACGAAATATGGGTGCGTTTACTGACGTCATTAACTTCAAAGAGCCACTGGGGCCGTGGTAGCTCAGTTGGTAGAATGTCGGACTCTTGATCGCAAGATTGTGGGTTCGAATCTCGGAACCGACGGCATGACCGAGTCCACCCGCGACCAATCGGCGTGAGAGGTTGGCGACGCTGTATGACCCAGCGGTTGAATGCGTCGTAAAAGAACCGAATGTTCTTCTTCTTCTTCTTCCAAAGAGCCACTTATGCACACATGTCCACAGATTGTCAAGATGCAAATACCGCGCTGAATGACCATCGCAGTCGATGCGCCCCTAAGCCCAAATAACCAACCAACCAACCATAAATGTAAGATGGAAAATGAGGCCATGGAAAATACAGGGAACATTAAACTAGCTATGCACCTCGCACCCGTTTTATTGGTATAAACAAGGCCAATTTTTATCAGAACTTCAAAGCATCCTGCTAACTGTGTGCCGACTACCTCCAGATGATCAAGATAGAGCTGCCCGACTTTAACGAGGCCACCGACTCCAGCAAGCTCACGCCGGACGAGATACGACGGAAGCTGAAGGAGCGCGGCGTCCTGCCGCCCCGGCCCTGGCAGGAGCGCAGCATCAACATCAGCTGCACCGGCGGCGTGTTCGAGGAGTTCGTGCCGCCCGAGGGCGACGGCAAGGTGTCCATCGTCACGACCACGGTCAGTGAGCGGTGCTTGCTCGTCTCGTGATGGGTGCCCTGTTTTGGCGCAGTCAATTGGCGGCAAGGCTCGATTGGGGCTGCCGCGTCGCAATTGATGCTCTACTTTGGCTGTGGTCTCCGCCAGTTTCGCCGTTGCCAGTTTCTTTATCAATCGGTCAAAATTATTGTATATATGTTGAACACAGAGGAAAGAGTGGGACGGTCACTAGCCACGTGAAGGATGCCGAAGGGATGTACTGCTTCGTATATCTGCGCGATGGCCCCTCCCATTAATCTATTCCCATGGCTATGTAATAGATGGGGAAATTTGGTCAAAACCTCCTAATACTCAAGTAATCAACCACCCGACTACATCATTCCCACAAAAACAGGTCGTACCTTTTTTCTGCTAGTTAGGTATATTGTTGTTTTCATCAAACCACTGCTTGGTGAGATAGTCCCCAAGCGATCTTATTTTCGTGACATCTTAGTCCATCTTACATCGCTAGCATTGGTTAATTACCATTATTAATCACCAGGGAAGTTTTGCAAACTACTAGACGAGCAAATCCCTAGGTAATTTTAAGATACATTCAATCAGGGTCAAATAATTAAAATGCATGCTTTTCGTGGTTTTTCAATGCCACGGTATGATGTCAGCCTCCTCAGGACTGAACATTTCCGATGTCATATGCTGTCATCCAGGCCATGTGAAATATTTTTCAATAATATGGGATTTGTGTCAACCTGCCTCTGACCAATTTTTTTGCCAATCAACCTGGAGGCTGGATGGGAAAATTGGGTGGTCCCTACTTCAACATACCTAGCTAAGTGACCGTGCAACCTCTAATAATGGGTTTGTCATGTGCCACAAAACACGGTACCAATGTGAAATTATGGTACCCTGGGACCTGAAAATGTTCCAACAAATGGTGTCATCGTTTTTATGTAAAACTCTATCAGCATGAAGTAATTGAAGCTTCACGGCCGTGCGATTGTAGCACCTCCTGGCGGCGAAAGCCAATACTAACAATCTTGTCGCTGTCTAGGGTTAAAATAAACCGCCAAGATGGCAAATGTCACAATGTTTTCATCCAAATATGCTTGGCAACTACATCAGCGACAGCATAAACACGCAACTTCCTCATGTCAATTTTTTCCGCTCAGTTCAGCATGCTTGGATTTTCGGCATGTGTTCGTCGTGTCTCTACTGCCTTCTCCTGACATTATCTTCATTGCCGGCTCGTCACATGCGGCTGCCGTTTTCTGTACTGCATACCGATGCTCCGCCGTCTCCCCCACCTCCACCCCAGCCCCAGCTCTCTCCGGTCCGGCGCACTCCCCTCTCGCCGGCAGGCACTCCTCTCCTCTCTCCCCGCAGTGCCGGCACTGCTCTCGCCCCGCCCCAAGGGCGTCGGTAGCTCAGTGGTTAAGCTGAGCGGCTCGCCCGCCATAAGTACGGGGTTCAATTCCCCGCGATGCCCGCCCTTCCTGCCAGGGTGAGAGGCAGATGACGCCATATGGCCTCAGCTATTGAGTGCGTCATAAAACTACAATCTAATCAAATCCAATCTCCGTCCCAACACCACTGGTAACGTGCGCTAATCTCCAAGCCCGGCACCATCACACCGTCACCCACACTCGCACATCACCAGCTGGGTGGTGAACCTCCCCTCCTTTTCCTACCCTCCCCTGGCACATTGCGGTATTGCCGGTGAAGATCTGCGCCTTCAACGAGACGGAAAAATCTCGCCCAGTGGTCGTGCGTGGTGCGATACGACGGTGTTCGAGTGGTGTGCATATATAGCCGTCCTGTTTTCTTCTCCGGCCACAGCGCCTGCCGCTGCTGTGGCCAGTTCCACAACACGCTCTACGGCTTTGTTGGGGGCTGGGAGCCACTCCACCCGCATAGGCTGGCACACAATCCGCCGAACGTCCTCGTCTGTCAAGTCCCTGGTGAACAGCGGTTCTGTTATCTGATCTGTTCCAATCTGTTAGGCACTCGTAGGAGGTGACATCGATATTGAATGCCAGCAGCCTGTATTCCCGCACCCTCTCCTGGCTCTTACGCCTCCTGCAGGCTAAACTACGCGATGCAGCTCTCTCGGGAGTGGCAGGCTCGCCGCCCCCGGCCTGGTACAATGTGTTTTTTTTTTTAAATGACGCTGGAATGAGCAATCATACAGAATTGTACATGATTAGGTAATTAGTGGTGGGCGCAATACGGCCATAGTTGTTGACGCGCCCTAAAGCCCAATTAGCTAGCTAAGTAATTAGTGGACGCAAGTCAAACCGGCGTATAAATATGTTAGGGCGATTTCCCCTGAAAGTTTTTGTTCACAATAATAGGTAGCATAATAACAAAATATCACGTGTTTCTGTGTAAGAGCAAAATATTGTTTCTGAATTTTTCATCAGTGTAACAATGTCAAATTTGGGTTTTTTTAAAAATTGGGTAAAAAAAAAAAATACGACCTTCAAAGAGACAAAAAGAACGTTAAGGATTATACTTGAGTAATAAAGTATAATCCTACTGAGTACTAAAGTATAATCCTTAACGTTACTTTGATGGCAACTCAGCACCTCGGTTATTGAAGTCGTATTTTTTTTACACGCAATGTCTAAAATCAGGAGCATCTAAGAGCCATTCTTCGTTGTATTAAACAGTTCTATATACCTCTGACCTTGCGTGGTTGAGCGAACCTATCTTGTGAGCATCGAGGTCTGCAAGCGCCCGTCGACCTTGAACGGCGGTGTTCAGGTCGGACAGCAGCCGCCGACCACTTCTCATTTCACTAAGCAGGCTCTGATCTGCGTCTTCAACGTTTCCCTTGATGGCTTCAATAAAATGCAGCAGGCTTTTTTCGACTGGGCCGGCGGCAAGCTTACCACCTTGGACGAGTCGTCGTGCCATCCAGCTTCGGAATATCAGAGACAGAGTTGATTGGCGTGAAGCGCACACACAAACCATTGCACTGGCCTCTTCTAGATAATTTCATACGGACGGCAAATGACGCTCTGCTTGCCTACGTGCACTGACTCCACGTCACAGCCCAAGGTGACGACGTTATTACCGTACGCGTTTCAAATGGATATCAGTCCATGTAGATGGTCAACGTCCTTCTCAGGCTGAGGAGTGCAGTGATAGGCATAATCAAATCCTGGCTCAAACAACGACAACACGCCCTTCCTGAGAGGACCATGTCGGTTGTTCTGACAATGTGCTGTCTTTTCTGCCGTCACAAAGCACAGCCCACATTCTTGACTCACGGAGCAGATCGGATCTCCGGCTGGCTTCACACTCTCCCGTGGCGTTCCCTACCCGCCAGATCTTTATACCGACCAAATATTTCGCATCACGCTCAGTTGCACGTCCAGTGTCGAGCTGGAACGCGGTGCGCATTCTAGCCGTAACTCTGTTTGAGATGTCGAAGCTAACCGCTGTCAGTGCGGTATTTGTCAGCTCATCAATGCTGCCTGTGCGCATATTTGTGTAAATACCGCTGGGATTGTTCAACGCGAGATAAAGATTGCGGTGGGACGTACGGCAAAGAACGTGTGTTGGCACTAACCACGGTGGTGGCCGATACGATTGTTTCCCAGGGGCGATTGTCCTTGCTGGGACGGATGCCTTTCTGGGGGATGAAAGTTGGAGGGGCAAGAGCAATGTCATAACTTTAGCAGCTTGTGTCCCGTCGGCCCACCTGGCCGCACATGCTCGTGTAAAATCTGTATTTAGTATTTCGCACGTACTTGTGTATGTGTATTTCGCACATATACAAGTATTTCGCACATACTTGTGAGATCTGAGGTCTGCCAGGCCAGATAGAAATGTGCGGAATGGCGTCTGTGTGCGTGGGTATTTGTCTGTTTATGACCGGTAACCGGACACTCGCCTTTATTTTTTGTTTCTTTCTTAGTTTCACAGACAGCCACCAGAGACGCGCTAGTGTCGTATTCAGTACGGAATGGGTCAAACTTCAACGGTCTCGCGCCGATTGATAACTTGTTCAAACGCGATTTTGGTATACATCAGGTGTATTCTATGGCTCGGGCACCATAATATCTCATCGGCAGTTGACTTTGTGACTAGTATTTAGATGACGCCGTCAGCGTCGCCCATAGCAGCGTCGCCCATCGAGCCGTCAGCGTCGCCCATCGAGCCGTCAGCGTCGCCCATCGAGCCGTCAGCCGTCGCCCATTGAGCCGTCAGCGTCGCCCATCGAGCCGTGTTCGCGACGAGCAATGGCGCGTCGCGTAGCGTAACACCAAACGTTGAGCGTCATCGGCGCGTGCCGACACTGGATGCCTGCCGCTGCCACAGGGCGCCAAGCAGCGGCTGCGGGTGCTGGAGAAGAAGGGCAAGTCGATGATGTCCACGCGCAAAATCCGCAGCTACGACGAGGAATTTGACGTGGGGGAGTTCGCCGAGCAGGCGCTGGAGATTTATCGCGTGGCGCACGAGGCGCTTGTTGCCAAGGACAAGGCCATTCTTCACGCCAATGTGACGGGTGAGGTTCGCATTGTGTTCCGCCTGTGATGTGCGGGCGATGGGCGCGAATGCTCAAGTCTGATCGAAGCGCCCCGGAGCCCATGCTACGATGGGCTCCGTAACTGCTAACTGACTAACGATGTGTGGACGAAAAAGGGGTCATGTAGGCGTCCAGCTAAGCCGCGAGAACATCGTCCTCACCATCACACATGACCTGTGTTTGGCATTTGTGCTCGTATCTCCGCTTGCGCTCTATGTTTCGGCTTAGGGTACAACGGTACAACCTGGGCATTTTACACCCGCTCGCAGCTGTGTATCAAAATTGATTTGTGTTGTGTTGACCGTCAGATGTAGATAACGACTAGTAATGTCTGTTCGAAAAGACTTGAATAATATCTGAAGCTGGACAGACATTTGTATAATACGTTTGTTGGTGCAGTGTCCAGTAACACCACCCAAACATTAAGCTTCACGGGCGCTATATGATCAACATGGTCGACGCGCCCTAAAGCCCAAATAACTATCAAAACATTAAATCCAAGGGAATAATGCAAGCTGTATGCTATATACCGTGGATATCCCGGATACCCTTGGAATGGAACAGTTAATGATGTTAAAAAATATTCGACTTCGCATTGCTGTTTGGAGTTGCGTGCAATTTTCCACCGAAAGTTCCGACTTTGTCAATGTTTTGCGACTTGTCCACACGGCCTGTGATCCCCAGAGTTGGCCTACCCGAAGATGATGCAGAACGTGCGCTGCAAGACGCTGCGCTGGCAGCTGCTGCGGCAGCTGGAGCCGACGCGGGTGGTGCACGTCCGGCACACGGACATCGTCTCCAAGGAGAACTTGTACGCCCAGGTGACGGTGCGCCTGCACACGCAGCAGGTGAGGCGGCGCGGCCGGCCGCGGACCGCGCGCGGCGGCGGTGGCTGACGCCTGCGGCGATCACGGCTGTCAGTTTGTGGCCACTCGGGCCGAGATTTGTGGTCAGTGCCTCCGCCGCCCCGACAGCTGAGCTGGACGGTTTGTTGTGCCTCGTGATTTATGCTGCGGGTTCTTGGTAAAGCGAAACGCGGTATCCGTCAAAACAGTGTTAAGATAATAGGTTTTCGTTAGGTGTGAAATGTCGAAACGAATGCAGTAGGATGTAGACATTTTCCTCTGAAGCATGCCAATTAAAATATCCTTCAGTCCTTCAAGCTACATTTGAGCCAATAGTGTACTCATCAGCGCCTGCGTTTGGTTTAAGTTTGGAGACACCTAATATATGGATACCTATGTTAACGATAACGATTGCAATGCCATGTTATCAGCAGATCCCATTGTTTAGCACACCATATTATAGATAATCTATGTATCCGGAATTGTGTCACGATATGCTTGTGTAATCAATCCGTAATAGTGAGCATAAGCATGCTACTTGTACGCAAAATACTCTTAGGAACGAGTCATGGAGACTTCATGAGCATACATCAGCAAGCACGATGTCGATACGTCCTTGGAGAGGATGTCTATTCAGTGCTCAGAAGGTGGTATATTCCACCCTATTGCAACGACAATGTATCACTGCGCCAAGATGCATAGACACAACGTTGCGACGGCTGCGGTGTACAGCAACCACTGGGCCTTCATCCACGCCATACGGGGCGGGCATGGCCGAGTGGGTAAGGTGTTGAGCTCTGGGCGCCAAATGTCCCGGGTTCAACACTCGCACTGCTCGGGACATTTCCCAAACCCGCGGTCCACCAGCGAAACAGTGCACGGCGCCATTAGCCGGGAATGTGCATACAGTGCGTCGTGAGTCACCCAATAAACAATAATAAACAGCCACGCCGTGTTGGTGTGCTGGCAGCTACAGCCAAGCGTCGTGTAGAGCAGCCACAGCTGCCACTCCACGTGTCGTTGGCAGTGTCTGACACGCTGTTGACAATGTCTGACAAACTGCTGGCAATGTCTGACACACTCTGACACACGTCGATACGTCCAGTGGCCGTTGCAATGCATCGTTTGTTTGTTTATTTGGTGGTTCTCGACGCACTTTATGCATGTTCGCGACTAATGGCGCCGCCCACACTGTTTCGCCGGTGGGCCGCGGGATCGGGAAATGTCCCGAGTGGTGCGAGTGTTGAACCCGGGACCTTTGGTATCCAGGGCTCAACACCTTAACCACTCGGCCATCCCCCCCCCATGCAACGCGTCGTAACGAGCGGCGCTGCCGTCGCCCGCAGCTACTCGCCATCTACGACCGGTTCGGCCGGCTCATGTACGGCTCGGAGGCGGTCGCCAAGGACGTGCTCGAGTACGTCGTGTTCGAGAAGCACCTGGCCAACGAGTACGGCCGCTGGCGCATCCACGACAAGATCGTGCCCGACTGGATGCCGGCGCGCGACCCGATCGCCAAGACGTGGCGCGTGCGGCCGGTGGAGGCGGCGCCGGCCGGTCCGGCGCCGGCCGATCCGGCGCCGGCCGATCCGGCGGACGCCGACAGGCCGGCCGAGGCGCAGGCGGCCAGCTGATGAGGCGGCCTCAGGCGTGTCGGCCGACAGCGTCGGCGAGCGTCCCGGACCGGGCGTGGCCGGGGTGGTGTAGTGCACTGTTGCCATTGAACCAGGCGTGGCCGGGGTGGTGTAGTACACTGTTACGGTCGGACCGGGCATGGCCGGGGTGGTGCAGTGCACTGTTACCAATGGACCAGTCGTGGTCGAGGTGGTGTAGTGCACTGTTACGGTCGGACCAGGCGTGGCCGGGGTGGTGTAGTGCACTGTTAGGGTCTGACCAGGCGTGGCCGGGGTGGTGTAGTGCACTGTTAGGGTCTGACCAGGCGTGGCTGGGGTGGTATAGTGCACTGTTACGGTCGGACCAGGCGTGGCCGGGGAGGTGTAGTGCACTGTCACAGGGCGGCTGGCGCCTTTCATGAGGTGCCCACTCGACCTACAGCCTCTGATTCGCTGCGAGCAGGCGTGCGCGTGGATGCGTGCCGGTGTCGGAGCCGTGACGGCGCGGCAGAAGGCAGCAGGGTCGGGCGTACGCCGCAGGTGGAGCGTGTGTACTGCCCTTCGTGTCTTGTGCGTACGGCCACAGTGAATACCACGCGCTGAGACTACCCGGCAGTCGCGTAATTCCCGACAGTTTTCTCCGCCTCAGTGCTGACGCGATCCGACTTTGTTGGGCCGGATCAAAGGAGCATGTCACCGCAGTCTCTGTGTGTGTGCGCTTATAGTAGGGATGAGTTGTCTGTGAGAGTTCGGCGCGAAACCGTTTCGTCATGAACGTTTGCTCCGCTCGTGTGCATCAGGGTGATTCGAATGGATGGTCGAACAAAAATAAAGTTACTCTGCATAACGAAGTACACCTGCACTTGACCTTCTTGCGACCGGAAACGAAGGTTAGTTTTTAAACTAAAATTTAACACGAAACCGTCCACAACTTGGTTGTTTAATCCAATGTCCGACCCTCCCAGGCTTTGCAGCTTCCATAGTATTTATATGGTGTTATGTGCACTGGTCGGCAGCGTGTCTTCTTTACATAAATCTGGTTAAACATATATTTAAGGCAAGTTTGAATGACGTTCCCAGGAATTTGACCCTGATTCAGTGGTTAATACATTGATTTTCATAGCGAAATTGATACCAACGGTACTATGTCGTCGGACGGACAGCAAGTGTTCGTAGCACGCCTCTCACTCTCGGCCCTCCCGGTTGACACCACAGCTTACAGATTTTTCAAAGGGGGCCCTTGAGTACCCCCACAAATTTATGATTAGGCCTAACTGCCCCGTTTCTGTTGCCGGGGTGAGATCCTCTCACCCCATCTGAGCTTTCTGGCCGGGGTGTTATTTTCTATACTATTAAGGGGGCAACTGCCCCTTAATGTCGGCTTCGCCCCCAAAATAGTTTCAACTTGCAACAGAAGCCATTGAATATTAACTGCGTTTTTAGAGAGTACAAATTACTTTAAACGTGTGCGGGTTTCGGCTACTTTATTTGGAGAAAAAAACACCGTTTTCTTCATTGGAAAAATCAATTAAAAAAAATATCCTTGGGGCCCAGATCACCGAATTATCTCCCTCCTCAAATCGTAAGAGAACATGGCATTATACGAACGAGAAATGTTGACCGCCTAAACATGCATCTAGATACAGGTAGTCAAAACTTCCTTGGGAAGGCCGCCGATTCAGTATTCGTTAAGGGGCAAATGGTTCTGTACTCTAAGTTATGGCCTCGGCGTGCGATCTGGAGAGCGATCTGAGAACGATGGTGGCTTTTACCATTCGTGGAGGCTTGTGGACACTCGTAACGACCCCGACGGCACAACCTCGTCCCGCCCCGTTCCACGGTAGGACGAGTCCCACTCCCAAGATATGGCTCGATCGCTCTCAGTTTGTTGCAAGGCAGAACGTCCCAGTCATGATGCCACTTCCTAAGTACAGAGAACGTAATACAACGGCAACAGTATCTCACATGGAGCGGCGTATATCTCATGCACGTGGCGCGGACTGCTCGTTTCTCAAGAGGGCGGGGAGCAGGTCATCGGAGGTGGAAGGGGGGGAAGCTTGATCGTGGATCGTAAACAGCTGCTGATTGGGCGCAATATGGCCATAGTTGTCGACGCGCCATAAAGTTCAAATAACTAACTAACAGCTGCTGATTGGAAAACAAAACAAAAATATAGCCTCAATAGTGTGAAACGTACCGCCTTAACATCCGCCCGTCTTAGACGTGGTACTGAAAATGACCCATCGCCCGTGCATCACCGTTTTCAACCACGGGAGATGAATTGTGCATTGAGGACATGACATAATGTATTATATCAATGCGCACGAGACGGCCGTTGTGCCAAGCACACTGGTGGCACAGCGCCACGACGTACACATCACATTGTATATCAGATGATATTTATATAATATCGCACAGCTTCCGGCACGAACTGCGCGTCCTCGGGACACCACGCCAGCTGTGCAGCATCTCTGGACAGACGAGTCGTCGTCCGACTCCATGTTTCACACGATACACACAACACCGGATGGCAAAATTTTATACAGCTTGCGAGAAAGTAGCCGTACTGAACAACAAAGCACCTGCAACGAACTGGCACCATAGCAATATGCCGCTGGTCATACCAGGCCACCACTCGACTCATTACCACTTCTCGACAGGGGCGAATGCAAGAATGTTCAGGGGGGGCACTCGAGCACACTGAAGTCCTTTCCTCTGAAAAGAGCGTTTTGGATGCAAAATCCGTTGAGCGGGACAAGGGGGATGCACTTTCACACACCTCTAGGGGTGCTTTTCCGTCAGAAGGTGGCACCTTTCCAGGGCCCAGACCTTCCTCCATGTATCCGCACTTATTTATCGGCTGAGTTCATGCAATAGAGGATCCGTTCTTACTCTTTCTATTCTTTCTTACGCCTTTTCTGTCCAAGCCACCTTTGAGCTAGATACCGTAAATCGGTCACTGACCCGCGCTATCTTTGAAAGCTACGCGCATGTTGTCACTTCGGAACGATAACGGCCACAACCCCCCCACCACAACACCAATGACTACCATCGTGGCCGAACCACCACAATAACTCGACGCCGCCACCCCGCCGTGCCGTCAGGCCACCTCGATGCGGCCGCGTCACTCGGGAAAGTCGATCACCAGGCCCTCCTCGTCCACGTTGCTGGCCGTGCCGAGCGACTCGCGGCCGTCCCACTCGCCGTCCTCGGTGCTGAACAGCTGGCGCGGCACCGTCGGCGGCGCCCGCTCCGCCACCATGTCCGGGTTCTTGACGGCGGCGCGCGACTCCAGGTGGCGCTCCACCTCCTCGGGCGTCATGTGGCCGTTGTCGGCGAACGAGCGCGCCACCTGCGAGCGAGACGCCTGCGGGCGGGTGGATGGGTGTCACTGGAGAGCAGTGGGGCTGCGGGTGGGTCTGACCTACACCGCGTGACGCCTGGCAGGCGGGCAGGCGGGTGGCGCAGGCGAGCGATGTGACTAGGGGTGGGTCTGACCGACACTGGCAGCAGGGAGAGGGACGGTTGGTGTCAGAGGCGAGCGGTGGGGCTGGGGGCGAGTCTGACCTACACTGACACGAGGGCGGGCCGGTGCGTGTCACAGGCGAGCGGTGGGGCTGGGGGTGAGTGACCTACACTGACACGAGGGCGGGCCGGTGCGTGTCACAGGCGAGCGGTGGGGCTGGGGGCGAGTCTGACCTACACTGACACGAGGGCGAGCCGGTGCGTGTCACAGGCGAGCGATGTGACTAGGGGTGGGTCTGACCGACACTGGCAGCAGGGAGAGGGCCGGTGCGTGTCACAGGCGAGCGGTGGCGCTGGGGGTGAGTGACCTACACTGACACGAGGGCGGGCCGGTGCGTGTCACAGGCGAGCGGTGGGGCTGGGGGTGAGTCTGACCTACACTGACACGAGGGCGGGCCGGTGCGTGTCACAGTCGAGCGGTGGGGCTGGGGGTGAGTCTGACCTACACTGACACGAGGGCGGGCCGGTGCGTGTCACAGGCGAGCGGTGGGGCTGGGGGTGAGTCTGACCTACACTGACACGAGGGCGGGCCGGTGCGTGTCACAGTCGAGCGGTGGCGCTGGGGGTGAGTGACCTACACTGACACGAGGGCGGGCCGGTGCGTGTCACAGGCGAGCGGTGGGGCTGGGGGTGAGTCTGACCTACACTGACACGAGGGCGGGCCGGTGCGTGTCACAGTCGAGCGGTGGGGCTGGGGGTGAGTGACCTACACTGACACGAGGGCGGGCCGGTGCGTGTCACAGTCGAGCGGTGGGGCTGGGGGGTGAGTGACCTACACTGACACGAGGGCGGGCCGGTGCGTGTCACAGTCGAGCGGTGGCGCTGGGGGTGAGTCTGACCTACACTGACACGAGGGCGAGCCGGTGCGTGTCACAGTCGAGCGGTGGCGCTGGGGGTGAGTGACCTACACTGACACGAGGGCGGGCCGGTGCGTGTCACAGTCGAGCGGTGGCGCTGGGGGTGAGTGACCTACACTGACACGAGGGCGGGCCGGTGCGTGTCACAGTCGAGCGGTGGCGCTGGGGGTGAGTGACCTACACTGACACGAGGGCGGGCCGGTGCGTGTCACAGGCGAGCGGTGGGGCTGGGGGGTGAGTCTGACCTACACTGACACGAGGGCGGGCCGGTGCGTGTCACAGTCGAGCGGTGGGGCTGGGGGGCGAGTCTGACCTACACTGACACGAGGGCGAGCCGGTGCGTGTCACAGTCGAGCGGTGGGGCTGGGGGTGAGTCTGACCTACACTGACACGAGGGCGGGCCGGTGCGTGTCACAGGCGAGCGGTGGCGCTGGGGGCGAGTCTGACCTACACTGACACGAGGGCGGGCCGGTGCGTGTCACAGTCGAGCGGTGGGGCTGGGGGTGAGTCTGACCTACACTGACACGAGGGCGGGCCGGTGCGTGTCACAGTCGAGCGGTGGGGCTGGGGGCGAGTCTGACCTACACTGACACGAGGGCGAGCCGGTGCGTGTCACAGTCGAGCGGTGGGGCTGGGGGTGAGTCTGACCTACACTGACACGAGGGCGGGCCGGTGCGTGTCGCAGTCGAGCGGTGGGGCTGGGGGCAAGTCTGACCTACACTGACACGAGGGCGGGCCGGTTGGTGTCACAGTCGAGCGGTGGGGCTGGGGGGCGAGTCTGACCTACACTGACACGAGGGCGAGCCGGTGCGTGTCACAGTCGAGCGGTGGGGCTGGGGGCGAGTCTGACCTACACTGACACGAGGGCGGGCCGGTGCGTGTCACAGTCGAGCGGTGGGGCTGGGGGTGAGTCTGACCTACACTGACACGAGGGCGGGCCGGTGCGTGTCACAGTCGAGCGGTGGGGCTGGGGGCGAGTCTGACCTACACTGACACGAGGGCGAGCCGGTGCGTGTCACAGGCGAGCGGTGGGGCTGGGGGTGAGTCTGACCTACACTGACACGAGGGCGGGCCGGTGCGTGTCACAGTCGAGCGGTGGGGCTGGGGGTGAGTCTGACCTACAATGACACGAGGGCGGGCCGGTTGGTGTCACAGTCGAGCGGTGGGGCTGGGGGCGAGTCTGACCTACACTGACACGAGGGCGGGCCGGTGCGTGTCACAGTCGAGCGGTGGGGCTGGGGGTGGGTCTGACCTACACTGACACGAGGGCGAGCCGGTGCGTGTCACAGGCGAGCGGTGGCGCTGGGGGGTGAGTCTGACCTACACTGACACGAGGGCGGGCCGGTGCGTGTCACAGTCGAGCGGTGGGGCTGGGGGCGAGTCTGACCTACACTGACACGAGGGCGAGCCGGTGCGTGTCACAGTCGAGCGGTGGGGCTGGGGGTGAGTCTGACCTACACTGACACGAGGGCGGGCCGGTGCGTGTCACAGGCGAGCGGTGGGGCTGGGGGTGAGTCTGACCTACACTGACACGAGGGCGGGCCGGTGCGTGTCACAGTCGAGCGGTGGGGCTGGGGGTGCGAGTCTGACCTACACTGACACGAGGGCGAGCCGGTGCGTGTCACAGTCGAGCGGTGGGGCTGGGGGCGAGTCTGACCTACACTGACACGAGGGCGGGCCGGTGCGTGTCACAGGCGAGCGGTGGGGCTGGGGGCGAGTCTGACCTACACTGACACGAGGGCGGGCCGGTGCGTGTCATAGGCGAGCGGTGGGGCTGGGGGGTGAGTCGACCTACACTGACACGAGGGCGGGCCGGTGCGTGTCACAGTCGAGCGGTGGGGCTGGGGGGCGAGTCTGACCTACACTGACACGAGGGCGAGCCGGTGCGTGTCACAGTCGAGCGGTGGGGCTGGGGGCGAGTCTGACCTACACTGACACGAGGGCGAGCCGGTGCGTGTCACAGTCGAGCGGTGGGGTTGGGGGCGAGTCTGACCTACACTGACACGAGGGCGGGCCGGTGCGTGTCACAGGCGAGCGGTGGGGCTGGGGGTGAGTCTGACCTACACTGACACGAGGGCGGGCCGGTGCGTGTCATAGGCGAGCGGTGGGGCTGGGGGTGAGTCTGACCTACACTGACACGAGGGCGGGCCGGTGCGTGTCACAGTCGAGCGGTGGGGCTGGGGGGCGAGTCTGACCTATACTGACACGAGGGCGAGCCGGTGCGTGTCACAGTCGAGCGGTGGGGCTGGGGGCGAGTCTGACCTACACTGACACGAGGGCGAGCCGGTGCGTGTCACAGTCGAGCGGTGGGGTTGGGGGCGAGTCTGACCTACACTGACACGAGGGCGGGCCGGTGCGTGTCACAGGCGAGCGGTGGGGCTGGGGGCGAGTCTGACCTGCACTGACACGAGGGCGGGCCGGTGCGTGTCATAGGCGAGCGGTGGGGCTGGGGGTGAGTCTGACCTACACTGACACGAGGGCGGGCCGGTGCGTGTCACAGGCGAGCGGTGGGGCTGGGGGCGAGTCTGACCTATACTGACACGAGGGCGAGCCGGTGCGTGTCACAGTCGAGCGGTGGGGCTGGGGGCGAGTCTGACCTACACTGACACGAGGGCGAGCCGGTGCGTGTCACAGTCGAGCGGTGGGGTTGGGGGCGAGTCTGACCTACACTGACACGAGGGCGGGCCGGTGCGTGTCACAGGCGAGCGGTGGGGCTGGGGGTGAGTCTGACCTACACTGACACGAGGGCGGGCCGGTGCGTGTCACAGGCGAGCGGTGGGGCTGGGGGCGAGTCTGACCTACACTGACACGAGGGCGGGCCGGTGCGTGTCACAGGCGAGCGGTGGGGCTGGGGGTGAGTCTGACCTACACTGACACGAGGGCGGGCCGGTGCGTGTCACAGGCGAGCGGTGGGGCTGGGGGGTGAGTCTGACCTACACTGACACGAGGGCGGGCCGGTGCGTGTCACAGGCGAGCGGTGGGGCTGGGGGTGAGTCTGACCTACACTGACACGAGGGCGGGCCGGTGCGTGTCACAGGCGAGCGGTGGGGCTGGGGGTGAGTCTGACCTACACTGACACGAGGGCGGGCCGGTGCGTGTCACAGGCGAGCGGTGGGGCTGGGGGTGAGTGACCTACACTGACACGAGGGCGGGCCGGTGCGTGTCACAGTCGAGCGGTGGGGCTGGGGGCGAGTCTGACCTACACTGACACGAGGGCGGGCCGGTGCGTGTCACAGGCGAGCGGTGGCGCTGGGGGTGAGTCTGACCTACACTGACACGAGGGCGGGCCGGTGCGTGTCACAGGCGAGCGGTGGGGCTGGGGGCGAGTCTGACCTACACTGACACGAGGGCGGGCCGGTGCGTGTCACAGGCGAGCGGTGGCGCTGCGGATAGGTCCGACCTACACTGACAGCCGAGGACCGGCCGGCCTGCCATTGACATGCGGCTGCCTGTCAACCCTGCCTGCCGAGCGCATATCGTCATGCTCCACAACCGACAGCCTACTGCCACCCCGTCGGTGCACCCTCGCCATTTGCGCCCCAAACTGAGATAGGGTGCGGAACGAAGAAAGCACATTGCACGACATCACACATACCCGATGGTACACGACTTTTTCACCCTCGGTTAACCAGTGATACTCCAAGTTAAAACCTCGTAAAATATCAGCTACATGCAAGTTCAACCTGGCTATACGCGGTATTCTAACTCGCAACATGTGAGGGTAAAAGTAAGCTGATTACTGGTGTTTAGGGACGCATCGATTGCGTCGGTCATATAGCGCCCATAAGCTCGTCAGTCATACATAATATCAAGCGACCTTGGCCGAGACGATGTAATAAATGTCACAGGATCGCAATTGCATGCTTGACATGCAGAAGAAACATCTCGATTTTACCGCATATCTGAATAAAGTCAATGACGAACATAAATTACAGAATACTTGACTTCTAAGAAGCAGAGCAGCTGTCCCTGCTGTCCCCATTGAACCAATGGCGACTCATCCCCTAATACTTCCCACAGCGAGAGTGCGGAGGTGAAAGAACTTGCTACTTGCCTAGGAGCATAGGTGACAGATATCACACCATTTACCGCAATTATGGTGACATATTTCTGAATTGTATTAGCATTGAATATGAAATACTTAAGGCCGGTTTGCTAATTAACATACCGAGTCGAGTTGTTTTTCATAACCACCCATACAATTTACGTACTTGTCAACACTATTTCAGTTCAGCATGCATGCCAAGCATACCCAAACAATTTGGTGGTGCTGGTCGAGAGGTGCTGAGGGAAGGGGAGGGCTGAAAAAGCTGCGATTTATGACTCCCACGGGTTTATCATGGCCACAGCAAGCCTGTCACCTACAACCTGGCACCTGGCACAAGCGGGAAATTGAACGAGACGCATGCGCTTCGTTTTGTGGTGCAGTTTGTCTTCAAATGCTGGTTACTTGAAGTTGTTGGTTTTAGCGTGTAGGTACTGAAGCTGTATATGTGGTGTATACCGTCGAAGTATTGCCTTTTGTCATCCCTGAAAGTCAGGACCGTGACTGTGTAACTCGCAGGCGACCGTCGTGCAGGTTGTGTCCAAGAAATGGGTTTTAATGACTTTCAGGAGATATTGAAATGCTTCAGCTATTCCAATGTGAGGTGCTTTATTTTAAGCATTTACCCTGACAATTTGAAGGGATTGATGCTTAGATGAATTGTGGCTATAAGCAGAGCTTGTGGCACAGACCCTGACCCCACCAACTGATAGTGTATTTCCATCTCAACAACACAATGCTACGGGTTTATGATTCAATTTTCTATATAGCCTACAACTTTTATCAATGACATAACAAGGAAATTTACTGGGAGCCAGTCTGCCCTCCAGAATTCCCTCACCAGAACAAAAATTAAAACTGACATCCAGCACAAATCATGTTAATCATTCTCACAACATTCTCGCGAAGACAGTTCCGTATCTTTGCAACTGTTTCAAATACGTGTGCTCTTCACTTATCTAGAATCCTGTACATGGGCAAACGATTGACGAGGCCGCATGACCGATGCTTTATACTAGAATAGCAACGTAGAGTGCCTAACCTGGTTTTTGCCTTTCATAATCTGTTTTTTCCTCTTGACTGGTGAGCGCTCCGACCCTGCGTCCGGCTTCCTTCTGAAACGGGAAATAAGGTCAGCACAGGCAAGCATTTGTGCACAACGTCAGCGTTTGCCCTCACTGATGTCTGCAGAGAAAACCACACTCCAACATGCTGCCATACTACTGCGGGCTCAGGAACACACCAGCAGGAAGGTCGCACAGGGTCCACACAATCAAATTTATCGTCAAGACGTGGCCCGAAGCCTACTTCTTAATTTCGTGAATCACGCAACACAGCAAACGTCAGCGTGAAACAAACGAGTTCATAGTTTTTTTAAGCAAGTTAGGCTTAGCTTGATTGGGTTGGGTTAGGTTTTTTAACACGGACGTTCCGTTGTTTTGCATGCCCTTGGATATAGGCTTGAGTGACGTTACGTTCGGGCAGACCTGAGACAGCGTCGTTGCACTAACTGTCTGTGCCTGTCGTCCCACTGTCTGTCGTCGCACTGACCGTCCGTGCCTGTCGTCGCACTGACTGTCGTCGCACTGACCGTCCGCCTGTCGTCGCACTGACCGTCGTCCTGTCGTCCCACTGACCGTCCGTGCCTGTCGTCGCACTGACCGTCCGTGCCTGTCGTCGCACTGACCGTCCGTGCCTGTCGTCCCACTGACGGTCCGTGCCTGTCGTCCCACCGACCGTCCGTGCCTGTCGTCCCACTGACCGTCCGTGCCTGTCGTCCCAATGACCGTCCGTGCCTGTCGTCGCACTGACCGTCCGTGCCTGTCGTCGCACTGACAGTCCGTGCCTGTCGTCGCACTGACCGTCCGTGCCTGTCGTCGCACTGACCGTCCGTGCCTGTCGTCGCACTGACCGTCCGTGCCTGTCGTCGCACTGACCGTCCGTGCCTGTCGTCGCACTGACCGTCCGTGCCTGTCGTCGCACTGACCGTCCGTGCCTGTCGTCGCACTGACCGTCCGTGCCCGTCGTCGCACTGACAGTCCGTGCCTGTCGTCGCACTGACCGTCCGTGCCTGTCGTCGCACTGACCGTCCGTGCCTGTCGTCGCACTGACCGTCCGTGCCTGTCGTCGCACCGACCGTCCGTGCCTGTCGTCACACTGACCGTCCGTGCCTGTCGTCGCACTGACCGTCCGTGCCTGTCGTCACACTGACCGTCCGTGCCCGTCGTCGCACTGACAGTCCGTGCCTGTCGTCGCACTGACCGTCCGTGCCTGTGGTCGGCCTCCGTGTCGGAGCCCTCGGTGGTCTCCGAGTCGGACGAGTTGACAGCCGTCTCGTACTGCAGCAGCCGGTCCAGCAGGAAACACTTGTCCCTGTTCAGCTTGAGCAGCTTACGCTGACAGCGCAGCAGCTCGTCCCGGTACGACTCGTTCTCCTGTGGTTCGGCATGATTCAGTACGACTCGTTTTGAGCAGCTTACGCTGACAGCGCAGCAGCTCGTCCCGGTACGACTCGTTCTCCTGTGGTTCGGCATGATTCAGTACGACTCGTTTTCCTGTGGTTCAGCATGATTTAGCACGACTCATCCTGGCATGACACGTTCTTCTGCAGTTTGGCATGACTTAGTACAACTCATCCTGGTTACGGCTCGCTCCCCTGCGATTCGATGTGACGCGGTATGATCCATCCTGGTGTGATTCCTGTGGTTCGACATGACTCCGCATGACTCACCCCATCATGAGTAGTTTTTCATGTGGTTCGACATGAATCAGTATAATTCCTTCCAGCATGTCTCAGTATGAATCATCATGGTACAGCTAGCTTTCCTCGTGTTCGGTTTGGACAGTGCCTGATATGTGATGGCTACAATAACTGGCATGGACGAAATGAATGAAAGCATGCATTCTTGCAATACCTAACAAATCCTGATCTGATTTTCCTCATCAATGTGTGCTTATGATACATGTTGTAAGACACTCACACAATGCTATCTAGGTTTGACATATGGCAGAATTGGCATAGTTTAATAATGCAATTTTTAACTATATATTTGCAGTTGCTGAAGAGCCAATAATACTCCTTTCAAGACAAGCAAATAATTGCAAGGTGCAACAATTCACCACACAGACATACATCATTCCATTCATAATTGCTCAAAACCCTATAGTAAGAACACACAACCACATTTGACATAATATATGCTGTAGGCAGTCTGCAGGGCACCATACTGTGACAGTACTGTAAAATATTGGCTTTTTGTTTGGTGTGAGATGTTGAATTGAGTATAGTAAGATATTCAAATTACCCACTGTAGCATGTCGCTTAAACTGGCATTCCTTGAAGTTCCAATTTCAGCCAATAGGGTACTCATAGGCATATGTTTTTTTTTATAATGGGATACATCTATTATATTTAGACATATATCAATGATAATGATTACAAGTACCATACTATCAACAAATGATATTGTATAGCAGACCACATTACAGATATGTTATACAAAAACATAGCAGTTATGCATCACATAGCACCAGGTATTGTACTACAAGATGCTTGTGTATCACAATCTGTATTGGGCAGCATAACCATAATACCAGTACATGAACAAGAACTTTTTGAAGCAAGACATGGTGACTTCACAAATATATATCAACAAGCATTATGTTGATATTTTGTGGGGGTAGAATGTCCATTAAGTGTTCAGAAAGTGGTAAATTCTGCCCTATTTCACAAATATTGGTATTCCTTGTATTTGGTAATACTGTATTGGTATTACCAAATACAGAATGTTGTGCAGAAAACCTGTTTTCTTTACGTTTACACAAAATGTGCCCAATTACTTAGGATTCTTACCATGACAGCACAACAGTTAGGTCATCCAAACCTGTGTCCCCAACCCAACCTCTTTGTTTGCTTTACACAAGTAAAATGTATGTAAAACTTACCACATGAACACTTTAAACTGCAATACAATTTTGTATTGGTAGGCTGCATACTTAGTGCTATCAATGTGCAAAAACACCAATAAGTGTTATGACTAAGCAATAGTTGTAAACTGCTACAGGAAAGGAATGTGGTTGAAGGAGACATTTGCAACATCAATAATTTCACAGCCTCCATCTTGCATTCCTTTGGTTACTATTTTCCCATCCAGCCATACTCACATATACTAAGTTTTTCAGCTTCCTTTTTAGCTTGGAGTACTTCACTCTAAAATGTTCTGATTCATCC
Organism: Ashinkailepas kermadecensis; assembly: GCA_034440615.1. Lineage (NCBI taxonomy): Eukaryota > Metazoa > Arthropoda > Thecostraca > Neolepadidae > Ashinkailepas > Ashinkailepas kermadecensis. The sequence goes on along the minus strand of JAOTOM010004782.1, from coordinate 123,281 downwards.
CTGATAGCTATTGATGAGTTCATAGTCTGGAAGAGGAAACAGATTCAAATAACATGCATCACTTTCCCACCATCATATCCTAAAACAGGGGCAGGGATGGCTCAGTGGCAGGGTGGGAATTAAGGCACTTCTTAAGATATTTTATCTCTGAAAACATTTTTGCACTCCGGGTTCATACTGGATAGGATGGGCTTCACATGTACTCTGATGCAAATTTGGGGACAAAGATATAAATAAAAACAAACAGAACGACACCCAAAAAAAACAATTAGTCACCACTCAAACTAACCACTTTTTGTAGCAGTCAGCAGCCGGACCACAGGCTCACACACTCCATCAATCTCAACCACCGGAATTGCCAACAACGTGCCAACAGCAACTTGCAAGATGATGTGCATGCACACTGAGTACACTTCTCCGGCTTTTGAGCAGCGTCTTGAAAACCCGTGTTCCTGCCACCCATATAGTGGGAAAGTTTGAGTTTTAAGAGACGTTCTCCGGAGCTCGGAGGCCACAGATCAGAATTGGCTGCGTTAGCGTTTTCTGTTCTGAAATATGTGTCGACCAATCAATGCAAGGTATTTTTTATATGACAACCATTAGCAACTTTGAACATGTGGTTAACAGTGTCATACTGCAAACACAAGACCTTGACTGATCCTTTGCTTTGATCACATCCAACTGTGGCATGTGCGGTAGCGGAGTTGCGTTTGTGTTACATGGGCAATTGGATGCATAGGTAGGTGTGAGCTCTGAGCTGAGGGTGAAGTGTGAAGTATTTTTGTTTGTTTTTCATATGGCTAGCCTTGCACTGAGACCAAAAGTGAAAGGCAAGCACATTGCTCTTGCGAGTTATGAGAAACGAAACAGTGCTGATTATTGCAAGTCACTGCTGGGCAGTGCCATCCATTGTTCACTTCTTTGTTCCTATGTTTTGACATTTTATTTGAACAAAAATGAGAATGATATTACTTATGCATATTATGTAGGTAGTGATTTAGGTTTTTTCTGGTCGGTTACTGGTAAACAGATTCCATGCATAAAAAAATAATGTCCATGAAAATGTACTCCAGCAGAAATTGGAATGCACTCCGACTCCCAACTCGGAAAGTAAGTTTCCCACTCTGCTCAGTGGTGTGTTGAGCTCTGGGTACCAAAGATCCTGGGTTCAACACTCACACCACTCAGGACATTTCCCAATCCTGCCGCCCACTGTCAACAGTGTGGGCTGTACCATCAGCCATGATTGTACATAAAGTGGGCTGTGAAACACCCAATAAACAAAACTCCTAAAACGGGGTGAAAAATAGGCTCTCCATGGATTTTTTCATCCAAACCATTTCCCTCACCAGACAATTAACCTCTCATTTATCTCCTTTAGAAGTTGAATGATCAATGATCTTGAGCTTTAGAGTAATGTTTCAAATTTTGTGAAATGTTTTCCAATACAATGCTTATGAATATGATGGGTGGCGGGCACCTAGGTCTTTGGCATGTATCTATCTAGTACCGTTGTCTCTAGTTATCTTGCCTAGTACCATCCTACCTATCTCAAAACTCGTATATTTAGCATTAGTACCCAGCAGCTCGTGTATACTTCTTCGTTGTGATCTGAGGCATTGCTTATTAGCTACGGTTGGGTGGTGTGTGGTGTGCAGCTCATTTGGCACAATATAAATGTAGAGAGATTACTTTACATATATGTAGAGTTATTTATGCCATGCAAATTGTATCCGAAGGTTCTTGATCCAACATCTGCAGGCTTTTCAGAACCAAACATCTGTGGGTTTCATGCGATCCAACATCCGTAGAAGCTATTCGATCGAACATCCGTAGGTCTTATGTAATCAATCCGTAGGTTCGATGTGATCCGTGAGATTAGGGGCTGCCTTTTTGTGGGTGGGGGGGGGATTTTATATCAATTGTTGACAGTGAGAAACATAGGGTCACAATGGTTAAGATCTGATAAAATTGAGAGGAGGTGTTACCTCCTCAGCCCCCAGGGACCGCACGCACAACGCGATAGAACATCCATGTTTCACACGTTCAACATCCGCAGTTTTTGCCAGATTACTTCCGTAGGTTTCCAGCGATCCAACATCCAATACAATAGGCTATTAGCAGTCCAAGATGCTTAGGCCAGGTTAGGTTATATCCGGTTATGTTATGCTGTATTATTTTGAGTAACATTGAATCAATGTGTTTTCGGTGTTTACTCAGTTATTCTTTAAACAAATATGAAGAGGAAGAATTCTTCATATGGTATCTCGTAGATGTAATAACATGCGGCATATTTCCCGCATTTGCTACATTTCGCTTACCGAATTCGTTTTTTTTTGTTAGGGCCGTTGGGGCGCAGCTTTTCGTGGGCCTTGGGCATTGGCCAGAAGCAGGTGTTGGATGTTTCGGACGCATGAAGCAAATGTCCCGTTATCTAAGTGATTAGTTAAAGTATACAAAAAATACAAACTCCGTAAGTCAGGTGTATGGTTAGGAAGGTCAAGCGTATCTTATTGGCATTTATTACTGCGTTTATTTGACTTTCCAGGTAGGTTTAGCAGTGATGTTGCTCTGAAATTGTGCATCTCGTGTAATTCCCTCAGAAAGCATAATTGTTACTTAGCATGTGCCATTTCATGAGTTTGGAGGTAATGGCGATGGTCCAAGGTTCATCCAGATTAACCTTGAGCTCCAGAAACAAGTCAGATATGACAATGGAAGATGGTATAGGTACTGTTCCAGACCTCGATAACTCAGACTCCAAAACTATTCTGCCATGCCCTGGTTGCTGTTTTGGGTTAGGACATGTTTAATTTATTATTTTTGGTGTAATTGGTTGTGGCTGGGATGAAAAATTATCGGTAATTTTTTTATAAAAGGTGTTTCGGGAATTTTGGGAATACTTTTTCAGAATATGATGTTTATGAACATGACTAAGAAGATGTGACCACTCATTTTTGGTGCTGATGCTTACTTTTCAATTTGGACAATGATGTCACATTGGTATGGTGTAGTGATGTCATAGGTATGGCACTGAGGCTTTGACTGGCTAATGCTACAAATGGTGGTATATATCAAGATCAAGGTAAAATGTGACTTTTGGGATTTTTTTATTTTCGTATGGGGTATTTGAACGTGGAAATGATGATGCGACTACTCATTTTCTCTGCAAATGATTACTTTTCAGTTGGCAAAGAAATACACCAGCAAAATCTTCACTACAAATATAGCATATTGCGTATACTGGTTTTCCGGTTAGGTTAGGTTAGGTTAGGTTTTGTTATGTTAGGCTAGGTTAGGTTATGTTAGGCTAGGTTATGTTAGGCTAGGTTAGGTTAGGTTAGATTAGATTATATTAGATTATATTATGCTATGATACATTTTATATATTATGCTGAAAATGAGTGACTGCATTGTCTTCATCATGTCAGAAAGCATACCATTACAAAAAAAAATTACAAATCACATTTTACCTTGATCTTGATATTTACCCCTAGGGTATATGACTTAAAAGTAATCATTTGCTGTGAAAATGAGTGACTGCATCATCTTCATCATGTCAGAAAGCATACAATTACAACAAATAAAATCCCAAAAATCACATTTTACCTTGATCTTGATATTTACCCAAACGGTTCACATACCTTAATGAGATGGTCAAAGTAGCTTAACCTAAACTAACCTAACCCAACCTAGCCTAACCTAACCTGCTTACCTCTTGGTTTATCATAGCTATAATTTATATAATGCACCATGAGGTTAGGTTAGGTTAAGCTACTTCAACCACCTCATTAAGGTATGTGAACCATTTGTAGCATTAGCCAGTCAAAGACTGCCATACCTATGACGTCATCACACAGTACCGATGTGACATCGTTAAAATTGAAAAGTAATCATCAGCACCAAAAATGAGTGGTTGCATCTTCTTAGTCACATTCATAAACATCATATTCTGAAAAACAATTCCCAAAAATCCCAAAACACCTTTTATAAAAAATGTACCAAATTATCCAGGGTCCAGTGCAAGTGCATTCCTGCTCTCATGATATGATATACTTTTATAATATTGCTATGCCTTATACAGTGGGACAATACCAGTATTAACAAGGAAATTAGCTTGGTGTATGATCTGTTTTTGAGTCAATGATGGACTATGTTCAACTCCTGTGAACATGTTCAGCAAGTTTCTGATCTGCCCTGCTATGCAAACCCCAGATGATGTCATATTCTAGCTGAGGTCTCAATAGGGCTTTATGTGAAATGGGCAGTGTGGCAGCATCCTGCTTAGCAAAATGGTGCTTGACTGCCAGAATCAGGCTGGTTGTCATAATTCTCCCAAAACCTGCTTGCAGAATTTCAGCTCAAATTCAGTATAGATGCCATTATGCCTTTCCAAGATGGATTTGTCATATCCCTTCACCTTTTCAAATACATATGACTATAGTTGTTCTATGCAATGGGTAGAATGACTGCAAGGTGCTTCAAATTGGTAGTACCCATGTGAAGCACCTTGCATTTGTCAGTATTGCAGTTTAAGTTAATCATGATAAAAGTTTTACCTGCATTTTTCCTCCATGAAGCATGAAAAGGGGTTAGGTTTGTTTAAGCCTAGATGGGTTAGGTTTGTGCCAATTTTATTGCCATTTTTAGGTAATTGCCATTTTTAGGGTGGGGAGAATTACCCGCCACCCCACCCCCCAAAAAAAAAAAAGAACAATGAAAGTTTTTTCCTTCAAGAACAGTTCAGGCTAGCTTATGTTATGTTAGGTTTTTACTTTAATAATTTTCAACAAAAACTTGTTTGGAGATTTTCCATTAAAAAGAAGTTGCTTTATTTCATGGAAGGTTAGGCTAGTTTATGTTAGGGTATGCTAAATCTGTTTTGCTTTCTTTTGAGCATTGCTAATGAAACCTAGGTTATGCAACTCCAAGCACCTTTTTTGGTGATATTTTGCCTCCCAACTGAAAAGTATGCATTTGCAGAGGAAATGAGTTGTCACATCATGTTCAGCACATTCATAAACATTACATTAGAAAAAGAAATTCGATGAAATCAGAAATTACCTGAAGCTGCAAATGAATTAGGGTGTCCAATTAATTCAGCTTTGATCTGTCTTCTCTACCACAGAGGTCCATCAGGTGGTGTGCCACTTGTTGAATGCTGCCATGTCAAATAGGGAGCACACCATTCCAACTGATATTCTGGATGACCTCTGCAGTCGCTTCATAATCAATGTTCCAGAAGAGGAGCGCACACAAACGAATCGGCTCATGTTTCAGGTAAGCAGCTGATATGCATATTGCACTCATTGCTAGGGGACGAGTGGTCTAGGGGTAAGATGCTCGTCTCACAATCAAAAGGTTGTAGGTTCGAGTCTCACCTGTACTCTTCGCCCGCAGCCGATCGGCGTGAGAGATTGGCGCCGCTACGTGACTCAACGGTCGATGTGTCGTAAGACCAGTAACCAAAGAACAATTTCTACGACCAACTGCAAACTGTTTTGAGACTTGTATTTGAAAGTGTAGAGGAATTTCTCAAATTGGTGTTGGCAATACTTTATATCAACATATTAGTTCTATGTTATCATTCTTCCAAGAAACTTCCATCAGGTGCTAAAAATTAACGCCGATACTCTGTGTAGTGTAGCTGCTCTTTCACTCTTCAGGTGTCAAATTTTCGGGACGAAGTTGCCATCTTTCGAGATGTTTATGGTGACTGGCTTTGGACACTTTCCTGACCAGTTTTAAGGCAACTAAGAACGTAATATGGCCTGAAGTAATGGGAAGAAGATTAAATAGGTCCCACATGACTTATGTAATCCATAGGCCTGTGTTGAAAACAAGTTTCCAAATGGGCTGGGGTGGGGCCGAGCAGGGAGGATTCCCAGATCTTGCAGATTCTCTTCCCTTGGCGCCAGGATGTTGAAAACTAGAATATGGTTTTTCAATTTAAAATAGATCACAATAAATAGTTACAGACAAAGCAGCTCTGGAATAATCTGTATGTAATGCATGCACACCTCAGATGCAAACAATGATCATTATGCTTCCTATTATGGAACAGATAATTTTGTTTCAATGTGTAGGAATGCGAGATACTCTTTATATAGGCTATGTGTGCTCATCTTATATAGGCCATGTACTCACATATACTCAGTGCTCATAATACTACTATGTACTAAACCGCACCTTTCATAAACGGACACATGCGATACTATGTCAGCAGGTATCTATTACAAGTTAGAAGTTCGTCAGTTCGGATCACACAGCACAGAAGTTCCCAGATACTCGTCAACGTTTGCATTTTATGATTTAGCAAACATATATAATCAGCTTCAAACACGCGCATTTTTAGCATTATCAAGCTACAGAACACATGCACGCCTGCTGCACACGAAAGTTTTGCTGTACTGGAACATGGACATTTGAGCACGATGCGCCAATTTAGTGCGAATGTATCGATGACGCGCATCACGACCGACCACTGCCGACGCTGCTTGTGTAACCAGTTGCACTGCGCGTTCTACTGCTTGTGTGTGGATGTATTATGGCGGAGGGATGAACGCGGCGTCACTGCTCTCCAACAACTCAGTCTCGCTGAATGGGCGCTGTATAACCAATGCAGTTGATGCGCCCTAAAACCCAAATAACTAACTAACTAACTCAGTCTCGCTGAGGTTGGCTGTCACTGGAGGTTCTGCTATGGCTTGTAGTAACCAATCATTCAGACTGGTGTAATCATTGGTCCGGGGAATTATTCCGGGGAAATTCGGACAATAGCAGATCCTCCATTTTGTGATTGCTACAGTGAAGTTTTTTTCTCTACGGCACGATGGCGAATGTTTGCGTCTCCATCCGCCAGCACAGCGAACAGTATCGCCTCAATATGTGCTCAGTAGCTGAATTATTATTGTACGAATTATTGGACCACTGGTCGAATAATTCGTTGTATCTCCTTTGCCATGGGCTCCAAATGACCATGTAGTCGGCGCGCCCTTAAGCCCAAATAATCAATCGTATCTCCTTTGCCCTTTCAAAAGTCCTACGCTGTAGAATAAGTTTTTTATCCGTTCGTGCACTCATAATAAGACTTAGCGCAAAACTATATTGAAGCTTTGCTACGAAAGTTGCGAGACACTAGCGCGTGACGTGGGTCATCTGCATAGACGTACAAATGCTTGATTCGCGCAGACCGCGTAAACCACCGGACGCTATTCAGTGGCCTACCCTTGCGCGTGCCACACAGCTCCGGCACTGATCAGTGCTGAAGGCATTGCTCACTCCTCCAGACAATTCCGTTACATTTCCAGGCGCCGCGTCAAACTCGGACACTGACATGGGCTCCAAGTCACCTGCCAATTGTTTTCCGATTATTCCGCCAAGTGTTTTCGGGCCGTTTTAACGCCATCGGGTTTTGATAACAACCTGCGTAAATTTAACCAACTGGAATGCAATTGGAAAATAAACCAATCACCCGTTTCCCCAGAGATAACTCGAACAGGCGAGTATGGGATCTCTGAATTCGTGGGAATTCAGAGATATTTGATAGGCCAATTTGTGACGATTCCGGTTGGTCATTGGTGACATGGTGACATGATAAAAGGCGGAATAGTTAAATATATTAATGTTATGGTCATTTTTTCACTTTGTTGTCAAAACTCTTCTTCCTGAAACGTTTATGCAATGAATTGCGCCAGTTAAAACAACTCCACATCATACACATCCTTATTCGGGCATGTATTTATGCTCATCGCTCTGCTTTTCCTTTAGTTGGGTGTCATAAGCAAAGCTCTGGGGCGATACGCTCTAGTGGAACAAAATAAAAGTAAATCTTTCGTACGAAAATCGTACGTTGTGTATGCTTGAGCACCTATGAGTATAGTATTCATACCTAATCGTTCGTGCATAATAAAAATTCCTCGCTTTTTGCATTACGTGAGTGTTGAATCGTCATTGGCTACCTATTAGCATGGAGCCATAAGCCTCTAGATTACAGTGACACACAACGCTGGATCACGAGCGGACTGTCCGCGCGGCAGGTGGAGCTGGCCCACTGGTTCTACATCGACTTCTACTGCACGGACGAGTCGGCCGTGCTGCAGCCGTGCGGCATCAAGCAGTTCGCGCTGCACGTGTTCCACCACCTGTCGTTCCTGCGCCAGCACTTGGCCGAGTTCGAGGCGGTGCTGGCGCGCTGGCGCGAGTACAAGCTGGCCGTGCCGACGTGCGGCGCCATCCTGCTGGACCCCGCCTGCCAGCACGTGCTGCTCGTGCAGGGCTACTACTCGCGCGCCTCGTGGGGCTTCCCCAAGGGCAAGTGCAACGAGTCGGAGCTGGCCGAGCTGCACCGGTGCGCCGTGCGCGAGGTGCTCGAGGAGATCGGCTTCGACACGAGCGGCCTGCTCAACCGCGACGACTACCTGGAGCAGGTGGTGAACGAGCAGCGCGTGCGGCTCTACCTGATCCCGGGCGTGGCGCGCGACACGCCGTTCCGGCCGCGCACGCGCAACGAAATCAAGGCCATCGACTGGTTCTCCGTCGCCGACCTGCCCACCAGCCAGAAGGACCTGCCGTCGCGCATGAAGCTGGGCGTCAGTCCCAACAGCTTCTTCATGGTGATCCCGTTCATGCGGCCGCTGAAGCGGTGGATCCACCAGCGCACGGTGGGCCGGCGACGCCAGAAGCCGGGCCGAGACAAGGCCTCCGGCGATGTCGGACAGGAGCTGCGCGCCAAGCAGCAGCAGGCGTTCTCGCAGGTGGGGGTGCGGCACACTGCGGCCGCGTCAATGGTCAGATGGGCTGCCGCTGGCCGGCCGCTTGAGTGTAGCAATGCTTCTGACGGTGCTGATGTTAGGCACGATGTGGCACGTGGTGTTCCTATAGTTTAACATTGCTTCCAGATGGTGTTCTTCCGTGGTGTTCGTGTTCTTCCACATGGTCAGCAGACGGAGTTCCCCCGTGGTGTTCCTGCTCCTACACATGGTCACCAGACGGTGTTCCCCCGTGACGTTCCTGTGGTCCCACATGGTCGCCGGACGATGTTCCTGTTGTCCCACATTGTCACCAGACTGGGTTTCCATAGTCCCGCCGTGCAGACAGATGCTGTTTTGTTTGCTAGCTGACCAGCACTGCCATGTCTGTTAGCTAACTTATCTCGCAGTGTCCGGAGTAGCTGCTGTATATCCGTGTTCCTCCAGCATCTGTGTCCGCAGTAGTTGTCGGCTGGCTCACCAGTCATGTGGTGTGTACAGGACGGTGTCCTCTGTTCACCAGTATGTGTGCTTGCTCCCTGAAGCTGTTGCATCAGCTGACTCACCAGGATGTGAGCAGGATCTCAGAAGTGTTTCTTTCTGGTTCGCAAGTCTCCCAGGAGCTGCCGTGTGTGCCGGTTCTCCAGCACGCGCACCCCTGGAAGCCACTGTGTCTCATGGTTCGCCAGTATGTGTGCTCCCAGCAGCTGCTGCGTGTGCCGGTTCACCAGCTTTGTGGCGCCTTCAGCAGTGTGTTCCCTGGCTAACCACTGTCGCCGTGTGTCCAGGAGTTGCAGGACGAGCTGGCCCAGATGTCGTCGCGGGGCGGTGGTCAGCGGCGCCCCAAGGCGGCCGTGTCTCCCCACAAGGCGGCTGTGTCTCCCCAGAAGGCGGCCGTGTCTCCCCAGAAAGCGGCGACGGCCGGTGCCCGACCGGGCCGCAGCCGCGCCAAGTCTCAGAGTCTGCCGGCCGCCGACGAGCGGCCGCCCGACGGCTTCTCGGCGCCCAGCTGGCTGAACTTCTCGTTCGATACGCGCGCCATCATGGACGCCCTGGCGGGCTAGGGCGTTGTCAGCGTCGCACTGCTATGCTGGCGGGCTATGGCAAGGTTGGCGTCTTGCTGATGTCCTGGACACTAGCGGGCTAGGGCAGGCTCGGCGTCGAGCTGTTGTCCTGCCCTGGCTGTGATTGCATGGCGAAGCGCAGCTGGACCGCGGGTGCCACACGTAGTTCGGCGGCAGCGTAGGCGGTCATGCTGGTGATGAGGGGACGGTCCTGCCGGTGATGTGGGGATAGTCTTGCTGGTGATGTGTAGACGGTCCTGTTGGTGATGAGGGACAGTCCTGCTGGTGATGTGGGGATAGTCTTGCTGGTGATGTGTAGACGGTCCTGCTGGTGATGAGGGGACGGTCCTGCTGGTGATGTGGGGATAGTCCTGCTGGTGATGTGGGGATAGTCTTGCTGGTGATGTGTAGACGGTCCTGCTGGTGATGAGGGGACGGTCCTGCTGGTGATGTGGTGACGGTCCTGCTGGTGATGAGGGGACAGTCCTGCTGGTGATGTGGGGACGGTCTTGCTGGTGATGTGTAGACGGTCCTGCTGGTGATGAGGGGACAGTCCTGCTGGTGATGCAGGGACAGTCATGCTGGTGATGAGGGATGGTCCTGCTGGTGATGAGGGATAGTCCTGCTGGTGATGAGGGATAGTCCTACTGGTGATGCGGGATGGTCCTGCTGGTGATGTGGGGACAGTCCTTCTGGTGATGAGGGATGGTCCTGCTGGTGATGAGGGAACGGTCCTGCTGGTGATGCGGGGACAGTCCTGCTGGTGATGCAGGGACAGTCCTGCTGGTGATGCAGGGACAGTCCTGCTGGTGATGTGGGGACGGTCCTGCTGGTGATGCAGGGACAGTCCTGCTGGTGATGTGGGGACGGTCCTGCTGGTGATGCAGGGACAGTCCTGCTGGTGATGCAGGGACAGTCCTGCTGGTGATGCAGGGACGGTCCTGCTGGTGATGAGGGGACAGTCCTGCTGGTGATGCGGGGACAGTCCTGCTGGTGGTGAGGGATGGTCCTGCTGGTGGTGCGGAGACGGACTTCTGCCTCGGGTCCAGACCACTGGTCCATCCGTTTCTGCTGGATGTTCACCACCTGCAGGAAAGCGTCAGCTCCTCTCTGGTGCTTCATGGCCTGGGACGGTGATTGACTTCGTGTGATTGACGTTGCTTCTCTTGAACTTCATAACCGTCGCAATCGATACGCCCTAAAGCCCAAATAATTAATTGTTGAACTTCTGGCCACACGTTGCTAGGGGCTTGTCTGTGATTCAGTGAGGTGTCAGCCGATATCGTCTTCATCTGTGCTCGCCGTTGGCAACAGCAGCACGTGTATTTTTACCATGGGCAAAGACTTCGGGCAGAGCGCCTGAACCCCGTGTTGAAATTTAGCATGCTGTCTGTGGTGTACGCGTCATGGTATGAAGCCAAGGGGTATTTTCGGTTGCCTGCCCAAACCCGAGGGAAAGTTTCCACCAGTGTTTTCATCGTCGGGATGTCTTCTGGATGGTTCGCACGATGTGATGCAACACAAAGCCAGGTGTCGAAGGAAAGACCACATTTCTGGCTGCGGTGTGGTGTTCGTGTTGGCCGACATCGGGGCATACCATTCGTTGCAGACGAGGCATAAATACTCTGGTGATAATTTTGTCGTCAGTACGCACGCTACGTTCCAACTAAATATATGTTTCAATGGCTTGGGTGTGGACATGAGGACATTGGTGTGGCATATGCCACTTGAAGGGCCTTCATGTCAGTGTCCGGGCATAGACGTAACGCTAAAACCAGCAATTGTTGTAGCAGCTGCCATGCCTGCCCAATGGAGATCGACACCTAGTGTTCGATGGCGTAGGGCATGTTGTATATTACCGATGGCATATTGTTGAAGTTCGTTTTGGTTAGCTGCTGTTGCCGCGGTCTACCTCCGTGATAAGCAATGAGTCGTTCAACTTCGTCACGCTACTTTTTCAATGGCCAGTATGTACCGATGGAGATGGCGGGAAAGTGCGTAGCAAAAATATATGGATGTCAGCATTGACTCCCAGCTACCAAGTGCATTTCGTTGCCATTTTCACCCGGAGGATGATTTCTTCTCCCACCCGCTATCTTTTCCATTAACCGAGAGCAGCGGGACGAAAAAGAAACAGCGCCCTGTCGTTCCATGATACAAATTATATCCTTTATTTTTTTTTTTGGCTTCCATCAAGCAGGAACCTTTCAGGGAAAGTGAGCGATCAAACGTCAATATTTCTGGTATCGACAACTTCAACCGAGATGCATACTGAATCTGCTTCGAGATAGGACCACAAGTAATAACATTGGAGGTGGGAGACATGCTATCCCAAAAGCATACATAGATGCACCTGTGGTTCAGATTTACACAATCCATCGGCATCCTGAACCTCATGATGCGCATAGTTAACAGGCCGAGTTTGGTGAAATTATCCCAGTGACGCCGGACGGGACACACGACGGGCGGATCCAGGAATTGTCATGGGGCACCTTCGATTGAAAATCCATTGAGCATGGAGAGTAGGAGTGTACCAGAGTACATTAAAGGGGTGATATTCCCTCTCGGTAGGGTGCTCTCTCCTTCCGAGGGAGCACCCATTCCTGTACCGGGGTTTGCGTCTGGCTGATAAACAAAATTATTGAGGGGGGAGGGGTGCACTCGAGTCTTCAGGAGGGCCACCACCTCTTCAGTCAATATCGCACTTCTGTTTATTTGGGTTATGATGGCTTAAAATCTGGCCGACATGCATGAATATTGACCCCCCCCAAAAAAAAAAACTAGTCAACATTCAGATGCCGCTATCCGGTAGCTAATTTAGGTTCACAGGGTTTTTACGCTCCACGCGGAACAAGGCTTACTAGACCCGCGCTCGGATAATGTGGAAGAGGAGCATGACTCAACTTAGCACATTGACCCGTCACGCCTAAAGCCAAAATAACTAACCAACTTGACCCGTCACATCTGAAGAGTACGTTCCGTTCCGGTTTTCTGGCTCAGGGAATCGAGGTTCCACTGCGAGTGAAGCCTAGATTCGAAAACGGTACGAGGAACTGACTATCTTCATACAGAAATTTAATATTTGTTTCAGGCCTGGGATATCTCGCTCGCCTTTACAAAATCGATGCCATCCAGTGTTTTCCTCTTAGTCACACGAAGCGCCACGTGACAAGACTGATACATTTCTTGGCTTTTATTGTCCACTACAATAATAGCAGCTTGAGCTGGTGTCTGACCTGGAACAGGCTGGATCGAAGTGTTTCCCCAGAAACGGCCAGTGATCACCACCGACAGTCACTTCTGTATTATTGTTGTTTATTGGGTGGTTCACGACGAACTTTATGCACGTTCACGGCTAATCGCGCCGCCCACGCTGTTTCGCCAGTGGGCCGCGGGATTGGGAAATGTCCCGAGCGGTGCGAGTGTTGAACCCGGGACCTTTGGTACCCAGAGCTCAACACCTTAACCACTCGGCCATCCTCGCTCCTCAATTCTTTATTAAGGTGTGCATGCACCCGACGCTGCCCCAGCTGCCGCTGCGCCTGACCCACGTGACAAATATACCGCACCGCCGATCGCCCTTCACATCGGTGCGCCACGTAACGCCCCGCCATCGCGGACAATTCGGCATACGGTTGCAGTGCGCCACGAATACTTTGGCAATACTGCGTGTGATTGGTAGCAGCCACCACGAACGAGCTGCTGAAAACGTCAGCAACGAGCGCCCGCCACCAGCCGGTACATTAACAAACACTCACCTTCACCGGGACCAGTACGGTGCCCGTGAAAGTTTGAATTGCACGCATTGTCTCACCTATTTGGCAAATGGAATGACGGCGTGGCCCACGTTCATCACACAGCGTATCGCCTGTCGCGTAGTAACGCGGCGCATCGCACAGCATCCACCAATATCGCAACCGACTGTCTCAACGTGCTGGCGATTCACGCGCTTACCCATCGGAAAACACTGACCGTTGACTTAAACAATGATGGCCAGCGTCCTTGTCACACACTACCGCGGCTCAAATTCAACTATAATTGAATTGAAAATTCAACTATAATTGAATTGAAAAAACAAGGCCGTTTTCAAAGCTCGACTAACCGAATACAACAGGTTGGCATTCCTTGTTGCATACGTCTAATTCCCTTGAACACAATCAATACACAATTACACAAGCTTGCAGGTCACCTGGATTGACCATATCTGCCATATAGTATCCATACCATATCTGCCATATCGGATATCTGCCATATTACACTGGCAGATATCCGAATGGCCATACAGTCGTATTCATCGCTGTGAAATCTCAGAATGGTTTCCTTGAAAATGGAATGAACTAACAAAAAACTAAAATAAGAAATAGCACACCTCATCGATGAAACCACTGCCCATGGGCACCCACCCAGAAGACTGGAATTACTTCCTATTAGCTCACGAGGTAAAATAGCACCGCTTTGTGGGCAGCCGCATCTCCCGACCAGCCACTGGGCGATATGGCATTACCAGACTCGACCAGCCCTCACGTCGTCCCAACGGGCAGACCCGTTGGGACTCAACGCCGGGAAGGACACGGGAAAGCTTCCGACAAAATCTACAGTCGCTACCGCAGAAGTCGGCAACCGGTCAGGTAGGCTTCGGCGCACCATTCAACAGATGACTTACTGTCGGAATGTACGTACTGGATGCATGTATGAATGTACGCACGAGCGCTCGTAAGTTTGATTGCTTGGAAGTGCGTCGGGTGAAACACAAGACCGCCGCCCTACATACAGGATATGGAGGACGAGGAGATTGTAGGGAACGGTATCCAAATCATCCCCACTGCAGATGGATACCCAATGCAAACAGGTCTACAAAGACGGATGGATATCTGATGCCAGAAAGCGTGTAACATGCATCTCTGGGTGACACACTCCGCGATAGCGCCAATTTGCAGTAATCACATCGCACCCGGAGCATTAGCACCCGGAACCCGGAGCACCCGGAACACCCGGAGCACCCGGAGCACAGCCGAGCAAATCAGCGCGGCGGCCGGGCACACGGCCTCACACAAGGGCGCCGCCTGGCAGTGCCGCGTCGCGAGCGTCGATCCCCACCGCGAGCGTCGACCCCCTCCACGACCATCACCATTCGAGAGCACCAGCGGCGTCCACAGCCGCACCAGGCGGTGCCGGACACGTGGTCCCGCCGGACTGTCACCTCACCATACACCGCTGCCTGCTGGCCGGGTGCTCGCGAGACAGGGCGGCGACGACGCGCAGACAGGCGCGTCGGTTGGCGTCGACGTGGCGCGCGCGCCAGGCATTGGCCGGGTCGGTGGAGCCGGGCCGACGGCGGCTGCCGCCCGGCTGCGGCGCGTGCACCACGAACAGCCGGTGCAGCACCGCAGCACCGCCATCCGGTACTGGAGCACGCACAGCTCCGCCGTCTGGCCGACACACAGCTCCGCCGTCTGGCCGACACACAGCCGAGTCACACGCCTGTCGGCCGCCCGTCCGAGACCGGCTGCACGGCTCAGATTGGCGCGCCTGCGTGCGCCAAAACACCAGGTGCACGCTGACGCGGCGCCGGAACCGCGGCAGGCAGCGGCGTAGGCGCGCCAGCCACGCCGCCAGCGCGCGCGCACGTCGCCGGCCGCCACGAACGCGGCCACGGACGGCGCGCCGTCCCGGGCGGCCAGCAGCGCCGGCAGCCGCATCACGCACTCGGCCGTGCAGTGGGTGACGCTCCGGCTGGCCGTGACGTGCGCGTCGGCCGCAGCCACGTGGCAGACGACGCGGCAGGGCCCGCAGTCGCCCGGCTGCGGAGAACCGACGGACGTCCGGTTGGCGGCGCGGCCGGCCGGCCGGCGGCTGGACTGGCCGACGCAGCTGGCGAGGTGCCGTTGCTGATCGGTGCCGCTGGAGGCGCCACGAACGCCGCCAGACGGCGCAGCAGGCGGCGCCGCGTGCGAGCATGCTCGACGGACGCCGACCACAGGATGTGCAGGCAAAAGGCGACGACAAGCGCGGCCCACAGCAGCTGCTGCCAACGTGAGCGGCGCCGCAGCGGTGGCGGCGCCATCACAGCCACCGCCCGCACCGTCGGTCCCACCGCCTGCTGCACTGTACACAAACACAGGGTGAAGCTAAAATCCGATAACTAACTTATTACAAGACCAAATAAGAACTGGGAGCCTTCAACTAAAAACGATGCCCTGATGCGGGACACGAGTGCCTGACATTAACTTTGAAATGGTGATGAAGATATAATTTTTGACTGATTAAACATCATCATAATAGAACAAGTGAACTTTCCAAAACATGATTCACTTGGAATGGGTAAACATGATAGCAGAGTAAATTATATCACTAGGATCTTCCCCTGTCCACACTCACAGAAAGCACTCCACAACAAAACATTGCTAGGACTTTGTGAACCAACTTTCATACAGGTCTCATCTTGTTACTATGCAGGCCTAATACCATTAGTGCATCAGGAAACCCTTCTTTGCTTGACTATGAGAGCCAATCAGTAGAAGAGGGGGCTCTACAGCAGACAAGAAAGTAGATCATTGAAAAATCAAGGTCCTTTGGATGGCCAATGGTTCCCTTTGGATCCAACATCTACAGTGAGATCAGAAGTATGATGCATGACATCTGTGAACATGGTGCTCTTGGCAGGGTCTCCTCAGTGCGGTTCGGTGGGAGCCTGGAGCAATTGGTGCTGCATCAGACTCTTGATGTGGTACGTTTTTGCACAACAATATGAGCAAGAACATATGACATTCTTAGAAGCACAGATAAAACTGATCAAAAGATAAAAGGAGAACAAGAATTGGAATGCAGTGGGTATAAAAAGAATGCTTCATGCCATATTTGTCTCATTTCATAGTTGTCATACTTTTCCTAATGGAATGTAGCTGCTGTTAAAAATTGTTTTCCATAACAGTGCATGATATATTGCTTAGAACCTAGGACAATTTTTGGTCTCAAAGTTGTTTCTGGTGTATTCTGATGTGATTTAAACAAATTTGATATTTATCTTCTGGGGATATGAAAACTTTTTTAGAAACAATTTAAGTTGAAGTGCTTATATCTCAGTAAGCACCAGAAAAAGAACATCAAAATAATTCAGATAGCATTACAAACAATTGAACATATTTTTGACAAAATATGGCACAAGTGGTTATTATTGTGCTTTAGCATATTCACAATACAAGTTATGTACATGTTTATGCCTCCATAAAGAAAGCAAAGGAGTTAGGTTTTATTGGTTCGGTTAGGCTTGGTTATATTAGCTTTCTTATTTGGATTTTTTTTATCTTCCAAATACAAATATAAGTTGTTTTTCTATAAAAGCAGGTCAGGCTAGGTTGGATTAGGATGGACTAGGCTTTTTACTTGGACAATTTTGAGAAAGATTGGACATCATCCAAATTTTTTCCATCAATTCTTCAGAGGTACATTAGGTTAGGTGAGGTTAAGTTACTTCCTTGAAATATTATCTTTATGTTATATTATCAAACTGAAAGTACCATTTTGCTGTTATTTTCCTTGACAGCTAAACCCAAGCATTTGCAGAGGAAATGAACGGTCAAATCATCTTAACCACATTCATATATGTTGAGAAATGTCAAGAATTAAAAATTACCAGGCACAAATCTACTGAAGCATTTGGACAAAAGTTGGCCTAGAAGGAACATTATGTAATGCAAAATAATGTAAACTTATGGCAAAAAGTATTAACCTAACTTACCCTACTGATATTGGAGTATCTAAAACCAGATCCTGATGATGGATCACATAACATCATTACCTGCCACCAAAGGAGTCCACATCAACTGCAATGCCAATGATAAGTGGAAAAATACTAAATAGTAAATAACTCTGTTATATGTACCGACCTAGGGAAAGAGGGGTGGTTTCTGAACACTTAAGGCATTATGCAACAAATAGCTCTACTGCTGCTTCTGTATGGCTGAACCAGTAATTGTACTGTGTTTACTGAACAACAAAATGAACAAGCTGTCCATATTCAAACAGTTCCTTTCAATGGAAATCCTCTAATCACTTGCAAAGAGCAACTTTAAAACAGATAATTATTTTGTAGTGGTGTGCCATATTCTGAACACAAAAATGTTGTTGTGCAGGATTACCTCACTGTAGCTGTTGTGGTACAACTGTTGTGGTACAACTGTTGTGGTACAACTGTTGTGGTACAACTGTTGTGGTACAACTGTTGTGGTACAACTGTTGTGGTACAACTGTTGTGGTGGTACTGTTGTGTGTAGTGTTGTGGTACAAGCCATTAGTAGCCACTAAAAAATGGGTAAATGCTGGTGTAATTACAAAAAAAATATTGAAAGTCACTTCCTTATGGTTTCCTTAAGCCAACTGCTCTTGGAACTGCCTAAAATGGTGCCTGTGAACTTCACAAGCTCCGTACACAAAGAATAGGTAGAACTATGTGATCAGACCTTCATATTTTGGTACAGATGGGTCCATCATTTATGAATACCACCAACTTTTTGTTATTTATGCACTGAACATAATGTGGGAGATGTCCAAAGGTAGGTGTTCAGGAAACAGAACATGTTCAGATACCCCCTTCTTCCCCTACCTACCTATTCCTATATGATTTCCCAAAGAAATGGTAGAGGAAGAACTTGCTAGGTAAGCTTCAACAAGTCCCGTACATATATTTATCCTTCCAATTTATGCTCAGGGTTTCTTCTGTTTTCTTCTTGTATATTTTCTCCTACCTTAAATTGATTATTCTCGCCAAGCAATTTTTTTCCCTCAATCCCCCCCCCCCTACAGTCTGTACCTACCCAAAGTATATTAAAGAACCTACCTACCATCAGAACCTACTATAGTCGTCCGCACTTACTCTTTGTCCACCCTTGCAATGAAAACAAATCCTTGCTCCCAAATCCAACTGAATGTGCGCTGTTTTCGTCTGTGGTTACATACTTTTATGAGAGCCGCCATCTTAATGGGTTAAAACAGTGGGCTGTAATTTATCGTGTGATAAAAGATAAAACCATTGCTCTACAAATAACCATAATATATCGTGCATCGGTACAAATTAGTTGTACACACACACCCCACACACCAGCCAAGGGAATTTCCATAGGCTTAGAGGCCCGGATCGTCTCCGTAGCTCGGGGGCCTCTTTATCGGCCTGATGCCCACTGTCAGCTCTGAGCCCCTCTCCATCAGCATGAGTCAAAGCCGACCCAGTGTCTCTGTACTTCCGGTCCGGGACCCCCTCCAGCGGTTCAGAGACCCTCTTCCATGGCTCCGGACACTCCATCCGGCCGGAGTCCCCTCTTTCAAAAGCTTGGGCCTCCTCTATCTCGCAAGGAGGCCCCAAGTGGTTTCGGTCTCCATCGGCACAGGGACCCTTCATACCGGCTCTGGACCATCTCCGACGGCTTGGGGTCTTCACGCGGATAAAGGTCCTCTCCTTCTTAGCGATCCAGGGCCTCCTCTGTCAGGCCGGAGGCCCTTTTTCAACAGCTTCGGCCCCTCCACAGACCAGGGATCCTTGTACGCCTTCAACCCCTTCCGTCGGCCCAACGGTCCTTTCTGACGGTTCGAGGCGTTCTCCGGCTACTTGGGCCCCCTCCGTCGTCTTTGGGGCCCCCTTTGACGACTCAGAACCTTCTCCCGCAAACCGGAGGCCCCTTTTCAATTGCTTGGGCCCTGTCCGTCAGGTCGGGGTCCTTTCTTCGGCTTGGGCCATGTCGTCAGCCCAGGGGACATTCATATTGGCTTGGAACCCTCTCTGTAAGCCCGGGGACCCTTCCAACCATCTGGGGCCTCCTCCGTCGATCTTAAAGCACTTCACGTCACCCCAGCCAAGGGCTCTTAACATCTTCCCGAGGGTACTCTCCGTTGACTCGGGACACTCTTCATCGGCTCGGAACCCTTTTCGTCATCGGCCAGGGTCTCTTTCGTCGGTCCAGGGACCCGTCACGTCGGCCCAGGGGCCCTTCACGTCGGCCCAGGGGCCCTCCACGTCGGCCCAGGGGCCCTCCACGTCGGCCCAGGGGCCCTCCACATCGGCCCAGGGGGCCCTTGCGACCCTCTGCACCGACGCCTTGAGGAGCTCCGGTCACCTGGAGGGCCCCTTCCGACCCTCCAAGAAGGGGGGGGGCTTCCCCCTTCGCCTCCTTTGGCTACGCCACTGCATAGTGATATAGCACCCATGTATGTCTGTTAGATGCCAAAACAACTATTGAACATGCTCTTACGCATGTTCTCCGCGTCCCATCTCTCCCTCCAATGATGCGGAGTACACGAGATGAGGCACATCTGGCGGCTCTGAAGCCGAGCAGTTGACATCAGGGACACTGACACTGTGTCATTATCACCAGTGGCACGCGCAGTCTCATGGCAGCTCGTGCCGATGCCGTCCTCTATCGGCAACACCGGCCGGTGACGTCACCCACAAGGCCCCGTCCGTCACCAGCAGCTCCCACGCGCGGCCGCGCACGCCATCTGATGCCGGTGCTGGGCTGGGAGGGACGTCAGCGCGGCCGAGGCTATCGCTCGTCAATCGCACCGTCGCTGCAGGAGCAGCGCTATGTCGTGCGATCGAACACACACTGGAAGTGACTCGACTCGACGGGCACCACGCTTTGTTTGGTAAGTCACACGTACAGTGCGTGGGGAATCAATTATAATCAGCACGGACAGGATGGTCATATGATGTAGGAGTCGGACTGAGGATGACATTGCCTGACCGGTAGCAATGAATTATACCCTACCGCTTTTGGACGCGTTGCAGAGCATAGTACGGGAGATGGTGAGGCAGTTCAAAACCTGAGGCGCTGCAGAGATATTGAAGAAAAATGCGCATGCGGTGTTTCAGTGGCATGCCTAAAGGAGAGCGAGGGCAAGGGGGTGGGGGTGGTGCCACCCAACAAAACTGTGGACCCTCAAGTATCGTGCCGGGGGTCGCAAAAAATGCGCCGGCCCTTTTGTGCCTCGCAGCTCTTCCACTCAATTAACGCCACCCAACCGCTTTTCAGCGCACCATTTCCATGACACTGCCAGTGCGATGGTCGACCGACCGGCCTCGGGGCACGCAGGTCACGTGGTATGACATAACCGCGCCACCGACTGCTGACCGAGCCGTCGGTTGGTCAAGTCAGGTTAGGCTGGTTGGGTCAGGTTGCATTGATTAGGCCAGGTTACGTTGGCTAGGTCAGGCTACGTTGGCTAGGTCAGATGACGTTGTTCGGTCAGGTGACGTTCGCTGGGTCAGGTTAGGTTGGTTAGGTCAGGTGATGTTGGTTAGGTCAGGATATGTTGGTTAGGTTAGGCTATGTTGGCTAGGTCAAGTGACGTTGGTTAGGTTAGACTACGTTGGCTAGGTCAGGTTAGGCTACGTTGGCTAGGTCAGGTTACGTTGGCTAGGTCAGGCTACGTTGGTTAGGTCAGGTTGCGTTGGTTATGTCATGCTACGTTGATTAGGTCGGACTGCGTTGACTAGGTCAGGTTACGTTGGTTCGGTCAGGTGACGTTGGTTAGGTCAGGTTACGTTGGTTAGGTCAGGTTACGTTGGTTAGGTCAGGTTACGTTGGTTAGGTCATGTTACGTTGGTTAGGTCAGGTGACGTTGGTTAGGTCAGGTTACGTTGGTTAGGTCAGGTTACGTTGGTTAGGTCAGGTGACGTTGGTTAGGTCAGGTTACGTTGGTTAGGTCAGGTTACGTTGGTTAGGTCAGGCTACGTTGGTTAGGTCTTATTATGTTGGTTAGGTCAGACTACGTTGACTAGGTCAGGTGACGTTGATTATGTCAGATTACGCGGGTTAGGTCAGGTCGTCGGCTGATCGGGCCCAGCCGGCTCAGACTGAGTTCCACTTTTAGACTGGTAGTTATATTAACTTATTTCATATTTACACGAGAGTAAACTTGGTCGGGCTGTGCCCTCGATCGTCACAAATTAGCGTGCTTTCGACACAGCTGATCGTCTAAAACATAGTTTGAAGCCAAAATTTGTAAAATCGACGGCCGTACGCTCAATTCACTGAGTATTTCTAGATAAGGGAACACAGCTCTGGCTGATTCCCATCAGCAAGCCTCCAAGCCGTAACCTATCCATGCATATGTACATACCAATCTAACTGGTTTTCATGGTGTTTTTTTTTGCAGAGCTGCTCCATAGAGAACAATGTGACTCACACCATAATATGCTTCTTGAGTGATGGGTTATGTTCACATCAGTGGCGTACGGAACGGTGGGTGGGGGAAGTTGCCTCCCTAAGAGGTCGTGGGGCCCCCAAGAATCGCGCCGGGGTTCGAAAAAAATTGCGCCGGTCCCCCTAAACACCCCGCTGTGCCTTCAATAAATCACACCGCGGCCCCTGAAAATCACATTGAGGAGACAAAAAGTCGCACAGGGCCATGAATATGTCACTGGGGCCCCAAAGTCACATCGAGTCCCTTGAAAAGTACATTGGGTGCTCGGGAAAAAAAAAGTTCCAGGGCCCCTAAAAATGATGCTGGGATCCAAAAATTGGGATTGGAGCCCCTGAAAATACCGTTGTGGCCCTCAGAAAGTCGCGCCGGACCCCATGAAAATCAAGCTGAGGCCCTAAAAGCCCCCTGAAAGTTACGCCCTGGGTCCTAAAAGGTCGGGCTGGGGCCCTGGAAATCGCGCTGTTTGGCCAAAAAAGCAACAAACGCTTAGAAGAAGCGGGGCCCCAAAAATGCGCCGGGCCCCTAACTAAAATGGGGTGGAGCGCTAAAACACATCCGCAAACGAAGAAAAGCGCAACGGGTGGAAAAAGATCACCGAGCCAGGGCCTCGGTTCCGTAGTCAATCTGGGAGCACATTTAACCAAAGAGATGAGGTGCATCAAAGCTCAGCGATTTGGATTTATTAATAGAAGATGACCAATCATCGAATTTAATTAATCGAATGTTTTCCAGTAAACCCCCATACGAGCACCATCACATCAAATATGGCGCAAGACCATCATGTGGCAGCAATTAGCAAAACGTAGGAGGCCTCACAGAAACCGTAGAATCGCTCGAAGTGTGGCGAATGCGCCGAATGCGCAAGGCGGGTGAAAACGTGCACGAACGCTGGCGTTGTGGCGACCGAGCTTTATGAACTGGAATGCCTGAAATTGGAAAACCATACATTTTAAAGTGATTTGTGCAGGTGTAATTTCAGCAGTGTGCGGTGACTTTTCAAGGGATGCCAAAAGAAAATATTCGAACAGGGTGGGGGGAGTAAGGGCTGAAACCCGTTGACTAAAACATGATAGTGGTAGATTGGGCCCCCTCTACAGGACAATTAAGTTGGTGAATAATTATTTCATGAAGAGCAAAATGGGCCCCTTTGAAAAAATACGGGTGGACATCCGGGGATTAAAAAATGGGGTAGGTGGCCCACTCGAAATCCGTTTGCCCCCCCCAGCGCGAATCATAGGTACACCACTGATTCACATATGTACAAGGACTCCACAATTTTTCTAGTATTTACGTGAGCACAGCAAGTCCTTTATATCCTGGCATATTAACATCAGCATGAAAATCAAAACTAAGGCGGTTTCCACCTTCATATAGCCAAGAAAATCAACTTTAGAGCTTTAAATATTAGCCACCCTCGGCCTCGGGAATCTTAAAGAGCGGCACCTGAAAATAGTTCATGGAATTGTTCAATCCTCTTGAAAATGGTTCTTTGGTGTAAAGTTCGAGCATGCGGTTTTAACATAATGCACACGATTTCAAAGGCAAATTTCATGGCCTGATGAATGAAGAGCAGTTCATACCCCACATTTTCATTACGACTTCCAATTTTTGCACATGCTCTGTGTGGGTACAGATTCAGGGCTGCTGTGCTCCCTGCAAGGTGCTGGCGTGCTACGTGTACTGAGTCGCGTGACATCACGCGATCTTTTGGTGCTATCTCCCGGATGGTCAGTTGCCTTGAAAGTGATGCTGTGGCGACACCAATGCTGTTCATGTCGATAAAGTGTGCAATCGTAGCGTGTGCAAGTGAACACACGAACTACACTGGCGCCTTGGAGTTCGCCAGCATTGGATGATAGGTTCTTTATGAACGTGAACATACTGGCTTCCATAGTTTTGTGGCATACTGTGAATTTGATGTGGTCTTGTGCACTGGCGGATCTAGCCCAACCGGTTTGGGGGGGGGGCCAACTTTCGGTTTTCGGCGTCAGCACACCCCCCCCTCCCCCTCCCCCAGTGGCGTACCTAGGAATTGTATCAGGGGAGGGGTCGAACGGATTTTGAGGGTGCCCATTCTCTCACTATTTTCGGTTAAAAGCACCGGATTTCGACCACCATTTGGCAAAGGGGCCCATTTTAAAAATAATAATAAAAATAAAGATAAAATAAAAAATAAAATAATAATTGACAACATAATTTCCTGTGTGGGGGCCCCAGCCTACCTCCACCGTTTCTATATTACCGGATTTTTGTTCTTGGTTACCAAAACGTTCACGTTCACGTTCAACGTCTTGTACTACGTCAACGTTCGTGCACGTGGACACTGGCGGATCCGATTTTGTCAACTCTTGCTGTAAGCAGAACTTGAGCAGCATGGAACCCTCGATGTGTGTCAGAATCTACTATGCTACCGTGCTGGCTTCCAAACAATTTTTTTTTTTTAAATCCTTTGAAATTGGAGATTCTTTCATCCAGACGCTATTTTTTTACTTCGGCAAAGGTTACTGCATTTTAATTTAGTTGACTTCTGTTGGTTTCGGGTGGGGGGCAAAAGACACTATGGCCCCCCTTTTATGCGCTTCGGGGGGCCATGGCCGGAATGGCCCTTCCCTGGATCCGCCAGTGGTCTTGTGAGCCATTGCCTCTCATGTTGACAAAATAATACCAGGAGATCATGTACTTTGTGTGCAGTATTCATGCAGTTCCTCCGTCGCTGCGATAGTGAACTTGGACGGTAACTTTGGTATCAATTAGCATGTTTTGTGCGTTTATCTAAATTGGTTTTGTTGTCGCCTCGATGGCCTTGCTTATGCAGCCGTTAGTGATTAAAATAATCTTGATCATAATCATTTGTTTCCCTAGTTCCATGACGAAGCTTGTACTAACTTTCAGAAGGAATAATTTTGGCCGTTCGTTTATTAAACTAGCTCGCAGCACGCCGCTGCGTTTGTACCGAGCAGGAGCTTCGTCATGTGCAATAATGCATCTCCATAGATCGAAGGGTTTCGGTTACCTTGTAATTGCAACAAAAACTGAAACTTCCAATGTGATGTGTTTCGTTCCAGGTAAGATTACAGTTTATAACACAACGCGACTCAGCAGTGGAACAACATTGCACAGAGTTTCTCCAAAGTCGCCAGTCTGAACACAGTCCACAATACAGTGCCTTACAACTGCCCTTAGATTATCAAACGAGCCCAGGAGAGTAGTCATCTGGTAGCACATCGATTATAGCTGACCATCTGAACACATGAGTTCCAGCCATCACATTCGAAGACGAAATCCGAGCGATTCTACTGCCCTGTATATACGAAAAAAAAGTTAATCTGAACGACTCGGCCCGGCCCGGCCCGGCCCAGCCTGGCTCGACCGTCATACTTGCGAAACCTTGATTCCGCTTGAGGCACAGTGTTCGAGGCTTAATTGCTTTACTCAGAAATATATTTTTACATTATCTTTTAGCAGTGCTCACCAACATGTTCCTCTTGGCGTGGGCTCCGGCGGGCGGTCGCCGGTCTCGTGGTTAGGCTGTCGTTCTACTTGGCCTGCTTGGTCGCAGCCCGGGCAGGATTGAGTTTCAGTTCGATGGATGGCGTCACGCTGAACGGTTGTGTGCGGCCTGAGCTGAACGGGGAGGCCTTGATGAGACAAGGACAGTGGCACAGCGTGGTTTCAATGACACGGCGTGGCATCATTGGCACAGCGTGGTATCAGTGACTCAGCGTGGTATCAGTGACACAGCGTGGTATCAATGACACAGCGTGGTATCAATGACACAGCGTGGTATCAGTGACAAGTAGCATCGGAAGGTGACAGCGTGGTATCAATGACACAGCGTGGTATCAATGACACAGCGTGGTATCAGTGACACAGCGTAGCATCGGATAGGTGACACAGCGTGGTATCAGTGACACAGCGTAACATCGGATAGGTGACACAGCGTGGTATCAGTGACACAGCGTGGTATCAATGACACAGCGTGGTATCAGTGACACAGCGTAGCATCGGATAGGTGACACAGCGTGGCATCGGACAGATGACACCGCGTGACAACTATGTGCTAATTCGGCAATTCGGCACGGTGCATTTATGTTTGAGGTACTTATGCCGTGTTCGACTGATGCTCTCGATTTCGGAATGATTGCAGCCAGTTTCGGCTGAAGCGGGTTTATTGTTTATTTTCAATGCACATATGGCGGAATTGAAGACACCATTTAAGTACGTGAGTAATTTTCACCATATTCCTCTTGCGGCATCCCATATGGTCCTCGATCGAATACGCACAGCAAAGAAGTTCCATAGCCCTCGCATTTCCACGGCTCGTCCAATGTCCCAAATGACGCATCATTCTGGTGATAATAACTTGACGGGTAAGAACACAAATTATATCAATATTCTATCATGTCGATTTACAATCACCCATTTTGGCTAATATATTATAATTAATGCTTGGGCCAAAGCAGGCATGGGTGTAGGTTTCTGAAAATTATTTGGGTGGGGTCACAATATATAAAGGCAATAGGTGAGCCCAAATGGCATTCTCCGGTGTATATTTGGAGGCATACCACATAGGGCCCCATGTTAAAAGTTGAGATCATGGGGAGGGGGCACAGCAAACATTGGGAGGGGGCAAGCTCCCCCCCCCCAAAGGCATACAAAGCTACACCCCTGAAAGCAAGGGCACGGGAGCGACAAGAAAAGTGGGGAAGGACGATATCCAGGATGTGTAAATTTCCTGGGAGGGGCACCACTGACTGATTAAATTTTAGGGGTGCATTTGAATGTTCCTGAGTCTGCGCCTTTTCTACCCAGAGGGGAGCCTTCGGCTGACAATTTCAAGGGGTGCATTCGAACATGCCGTTTTGCCTTTCTCCAGTCAGTGGGGCTGCAGTCGAAAAGTGGGGGCTGGGGACTAGTCACCTTGTACACCTCTCCCCACTAACTAGTCCATGCGCCAAAACATGCATGTCCACTCGTGTGCGTGGGAGTAGATTTGAAGCGTGTAGTACGGAACTGGTCTTCTGTGCGGACCTACCAGCCGCTATACCACGCCATATACCGAACGTACCTTGTTACCAGAGGTGTGGTAGTGGCAATGTTGACAGGTAGAGCCATTGCCCCCCCCCCCAGCTTCAATTTGTTTCCGCACCAACGAATGTAGTCAACATTCTTCCCCTTCCCAATCTTCCGAGAAGAAATCATTATTCGACCCAGTGCCCCACGTGGTGTTGACGTTTTCCGTGCGGTAGCCGGCAACGCGGCATTGCGGTCTCCCCGTAGTGTTAGCGGCCTGGTCGGCGCTGCTGTCTCCGACCCGGTATACTGGCGGCCAGCAGTGCTCAGTCCACTCGGCACCGTTTCCTCGCCCCTGGCGTTTGTGGGTGGACGCCGATGCTTCCGCCACGGGTGCTGATGGTATGCTTGGTCCTGACGTGTACTCAGCTGAGGATAGCAGTCTTATGGGTGGACGCTGGCGTTTCCACCACGAGTGCTGACAGTATATTTCGGTCCTGAAACATGTCGAGGAGGACATGTCCTCAGCTGAGGACAGCAGCCCTGTGGCTGGACGCTGATGTCTTCACCACGGGTGCTGACAGCATGCTCGGCCCTGACGCATCCTCAGCTGAGGATAGCATCCATGCGGGCCCAGTTGTGTCGGACGCCAGCCGCGCGCAGCCTCGGTCCTCGCTATCGGCTCTCCGGACATGGCGCCGCCGACCGGCGGGGGCTGCCGCGGCGCCAGTAGCGCGCAGGCGGCCGGCCGCAGCGGACGTGCGCGCGCGCCGCTCCCAGTCCGCCCGGCGGCGGCGCCATGAGCTCGGCCGTGCGCGACAGCGTGCCGACGGCACCGCGCGGCGGCGGCGGCAGCATCTACCGCCTGCACGAGACGCTGGTGATCTCCGTGGGCGAGGCGGCCGAGCAGGAGGGCCTCAAGCCGCACCCCCGCGGCCGCCAGGACGACTACGGCGGCGGCTCGGACCCGTGGACGGTGGGTGTGACGCGCGGGAGCGGCTCCGCGAGCCTTCTGGTCGACGGCGCCGCGCCCGGCGGCGACGGCATCCAGATCATCTGCCACTACGACTCGCAGAACTGCGCGATGGCGGCGGCGGCGCACCAGCCGCCTCCGCCACCGCCGGCCGCGGCGCCCGACCTGCCGCCGTGCGGCGACGACGTCGGCGACTTCAGCAGCATCGTCGAGATCGACGGCGACAGCTTCGTCATTCGCTCTCGCTTGGCCGGCTGCGAGGAGCACGACGACGCTCGCGACGGGGGCGAAGAGAGCGACGTCGGCGACGACGATGAGGACGACGACGATGAGGACGATAGACGATGACGGAGGCGAGACCGAGCACGACTCGTCGATCGCCGAACAGTGTCGCCGGTTCTATGAGGGCCGGCTGCGCGTGCAGTGGCCGACGCTGGGCTCGGCCGGCGAGCTGGACGAGCTGGACGAGCTGGACGAGCGGCCGACGAGCGTGGACAGTGGCCGCGAGAGCGGCTCCGACAGCCGCGGCTCTGGCTCGGACACCGGCGAGCCGTCCCAGCTCGAGTCGGCTCAGCCGTCCAAGTCGACGCCCACTCAGCCCACCCAGCTCGGGGCGAAAATGGCTCTTCTACGAACGGAAGTGGTGAGTACTACACAGTTCTAGCGTATGCCAGGCTGTTAGCCCCATGCGGCCATAGCGGGCGGGAGATGACGAATACCACGAACCTGCAACCGACAGAAAGTGGTGAGGCGTAACAGTGAGAAAGAAAGAGCAAGTGAGGTTTCTTTGTTTGTAGTCTGTGAGTAAATTGCGTAATAACCCGAGGTGCGAGTGTTGCTTCGCATGCTCTAGGAAATGATCTGTACGACCAATGATTTCTGAAGCACTACCAATACTTGCTCATGTGCTATGGATGCGTTCATGCTCCTCTAATTATTAATTAACTTTCCGAACACGGATTCGGTTGTGGCTGCCCCTGACAAGCTATGCGAAGCAAATATAAAATTGCTTAGGGCTGACATAAATCACAGAACTGATTTATATGTGAGGCTAATGCGAGATAATATCATACAAAGTATCGTAGGTTTCCCGCGATCCTCTTATATCATTATGCGATTAGCAATTTCGTTATTCTTATATATATATATATATATACATGTATATATATATATATATATATATATATATATATATATATATATATATATATATATATATATATATATATATATATATATATATATATATATATATATATATATATATATATATATATATATATATATATATATATATATATATACATATATATATATAGACAATGCTCACTAACGAATGCCATTTCTTACTACGAAGAAGACCTATATTATGCATCGATTCATTCCAGTCAGCGTGGATTCGACCAAGATATTACACATAAAACTACACATAAAACCTAGATAATACACATCAAAATGAGACGTATGCCTGTTACAGATATTTGCGAGCGAGTGTGAAGTGCTCGTGTGTTTACTCTCGTGCATATAATGCAACACCCCGTACGGCTGTCTTAGTCTGCCGGTCACACTTTGAAGCCTGGATGCCATCTTCTTTGCATTGCACTTCAGGCCCCGCAATTCCCTCACTCGGAACTAGGTCGGGCCTGCAAATTTCGATTGCTACGTGTTTCGATCACAATTCCTCGACAGTGTTTGCATCTCTGCTCAACGAGAGTGTTGTGTGGCGGCACTTGGCACGACCGGCACAGCTTGGCACGGACTTGGCACCGCGTCTGGTCTGCAGCTGACCTGGTCAGCTCAGTTGGAGGCGCGCCAGCAGCGTAGTCCGGGTCCTTGGTGTTCGAACTCGACGAGGGCACGCTGCGCTTTCGACGACCTTAGAAATGCAGTTTGGCGAACATGTCGCATGTGGTTCGTGTGTCACATCTGAGACTACGCTAGTCACCCTTTGTGCATGTGCCAAAACGCGTGGCTGTGGAAGTACTAAAGGCAACGATCCTACAGCTGATAGACTAGGAGACTAATCGACTACACTGTTGCTTCAACCACTTGCCCTTTGCTAGTTATTTGAGCTTCAGGGCACATCGATTTCATTCATCATATAGCGCCCATCAACACTTGTCGTTTCTGACCAGCATCCCCAACCTGACCTAGTCTGACCTTGTCTTGTAGTGGCAAACATTTCGCCAGAGTTACCTGGCTGAAGGATGTGGTACATTTGTCAAAATGGACTAAATGTTTTCTTGGGCACTTAATTGCTTTGGAAACCACTATAGACGGCTACTCCGCCAACGTACGCTATTAAATATGAGTGAGGCTGAAGCTGACGCTATTCACCAGCCACATCAAGTCAGCACGGTTACCTAGCATCATCACCATTTGGTCTTTTTTAAAGTTAACTTAGTCCGAATTCTTGCTTGAGTGGCCTTATGGACCAGTATCCTACTGCTAAGCAGAGCTTGTTGCGTGAACCCTAACCACACCACCCGATCCGTGAATTTCAGTTCAACGGCTTAATTTTGACTGAGAGTTCAACGTTACCGCCAATGCACCGACACGACCATCCGGTAGATCCGACCTTGAGCCAGCTGTTGTTTCTCGCGTGCACCGATGTAGGGCAGCAAGCGTTATAAAGAACAACAAAGTTGAGTTCATAGGCAAAGAAAGTGAACGGGGACAGAAACGAACAGCTACGAAGTTACAAACAGCAGGACAGAAGCGAAGAATGAATGGTTAAATGACACCAATCCAGTTGGTCGATGTACGGATAAAGAATGTTCAAAGGAAAGTATGGCTGTATAGCCCTTAGTTATTAGAGGTATGTGGCTTACTTGAACCGCCACTATAGACAAACATATTCAGACAACGAATAATAACGTAAAATACGCAGTCAGTAGTGATACCAGATACACTTCATTAACAAGATTCACTTCACCGCGGGGGGGGGGGGAGGAACTGGGGGCGTATGTCCCCCCCCCTGATGGAGATGTGGTGCCCCTCCAGGACACCAGTGCGTACCCCTTCCCCGCTGAACAAGCGTTTGAGCCGATGGCGCCCCTCAGAGTAAAAAAAGGCGCCCCTCCGAAGAAATGGTGCCCCTCCGGAACAATTTCCGCCCAATCAAAACTCCTGGATTTGCCCTGGTACTGAAGCGTTTCGTAGTCCTGGTGATGTCTGTTTACCGATGGCAGCCTCGGAGACTCGTGTATCCGAAGTCCAGCTCGCGACTCCGGGTGGCTGTGTTCTTATTGTTTGTTTGTTTTTACCGAAGAGATTGCCGAGTACAGACGGATAACTGGGCGATGAGACGGATACCTGTACCTGCTGGTAACTGGGCGATGGGACGGATACCGATACCTGCTGATAACTGGACGATGAGTTGAATACCGGTACCTGCTGATAACCAGGCGATCAGACGGATATCGGTACCTACTGATACCTGGGCGATGGGACGGATACCGGTGCCTGCTGATAACTGGGCGATGAGACAGATACTGGTACCTGTTAATAACTGGTCGGGGAGACGGATATCGGTACCCGCTGATAACTGGACGATGAGACGGATACCGGTACCTGCTTATAACTGGACGATGAGACGGATACCGGTACCTGCTTATAACTGGGCGATGAGACGGACACCGGTACCCGCTTATAACTGGGCGGGGAGACAGGACCGCAGACAGCACACTCGTCACCTTGCCTTCGGCGGTGGACGGTGAGGAACACCGCACCCACGTGCTCATGCAAGTATTGGTGAGTCATGACGTTTGTCTCCTTTACTGGGACCGTGACGTCAGAGAACATACTCGGGCTCGGTGGCTGAGTCACAGCCGGCGTCCGCCGACCGCTCCGTTGCCAGCCATTGTGCCCTGATCAGCTGTCGATGGTCTGGTGGTCAGCTGCCGATGGTCTGGTGGTCAGCTAGTGATAGTCTGGTGGTCTGGTGGTCAGCTGGCGGTGATCTGGCGGTCAGCTGGCGGTGGTCTGGTGGTTAGCTAATGGTGGTCTGGTGGTCAGTAAATGGTGGTCCAGAGGTAAGCTACTCTGCTAAATCAGCTGGCGATGGTCTAGAGGTCAGCTAATGGTGGTCCGACGGTCAGCCACTCTGCTGTGATCAGCTGGCGATGGCTCGGTGGTCAGCTAATAGTGGCCTGGTGGTCAGCTAATGGTGGTCCGGCGGTCAGCCACTCTGCTGTGATCAGCTGGCAATGGCTCGGTGGTCAGCTAATGGCGGCCTGGTGGTCAGCTAGCGATCATCCGGTGATGATTTATGCTCCGGCTTAATACACATGGACAAGTGGGCAAGGTGGGGTTTTCTGTCATTCATCTTCATTAGTTGTGATGATTTAGAGCGAGGAAAGGCAGGCCATCATTAGTTCAAATGCCATCCACACAACGCGAGCAATTTTAAATCCTTGCAGCACCGTGACCACACACCGCTGTTGTTATTCGCGTGCGGAAGTGGCTCTCGTGCTGCCCTGACAAAACAAAAGCTCGCCGAAGGCGGTGGCGTGAGGCCGTGCAATTTGGTCGGCCGAGGCTGTCGGTCGCCTGCTGCTAGAAGAGTGGCGCACGGCAGCCGACTGGCGGGCTCCCCGGCGCCGGCGTCTCCCAGACCTGCCATAACTGAGCCGGCCGTGCATGGGCTGAGAGGCCCACAGGCGGCCGCCCCAGTCACAGTGGTGACGCAACAGTGAAAATGCCCCCCCCCCCACACTGATCTCACCTGCATTCGAGATCGGTAGCGTTCTCTGTCAAGCTGTGCATCAAGGAATGATATCACCTGCATTTGAGGCCAGTAGCGTTCTCTGTCAAGCTGTGCATCAAGGAATGATATCACCTGCATTTGAGGCCAGTAGCGTTCTCTGTCAAGCTGCACATCAAGGGATGACCTCACCTGCATCCGAATCCAGCAGCGTTCTCTGTCAACCAGATGGTATCGGGGACGTGGCTGTGAGGGGGACTGACACTGAGCCTGTGCTGGCACGCAGCCGAGCAAGCGTGTTGACCGCGCCGCCATGTTGTCGGGTGTGTATACACGTTTAGCGGACCGCGCCGCCATGTTGTCGGGTGTGTATACACGGTTAGCGGACCGCGCCGCCATGTTGTCGGGTGTGTATACACGGTTAGCGGACCGCGCCGCCATGTTGTCGGGTGTGTATACACGTTTAGCGGACCGCGCCGCCATGTTGTCGGGTGTGTATACACGGTTAGCGGACCGCGCCGCCATGTTGTCGGGTGTGTATACACGGTTAGCGGACCGCGCCGCCATGTTGTCGGGTGTGTATACACGGTTAGCGGACCGCGCCGCCATGTTGTCGGGTGTGTATACACGGTTAGCGGACCGCGCCGCCATGTTGTCTGGTGTGCATACACGGTTAGCGGACCGCGCCGCCATATTGTCGGGTGTGTATACACGGTTACCGGACCACCTGGCATTCTACTCACCATCTGTCATCACCACATGGCCGGACTGACATGTCGGCCACAGCGATGCGTCCCCAACACTGACACGTCGCTGGCTCGGCCTTGTGCCGACACCGACATGGCAGCGGCACCACTACGTGATCGGACTGACATGGCCGCGGCACCACCACGTGATCGGACTGACATGGCCGCGGCACCACCATGTGATCGGACTGACATGGCCGCGGCACCACCACGTGATCGGACTGACATGGCAGCGGCACCACCACGTGATCGGACTGACATGGCCGCGGCACCACCACGTGATCGGACTGACATGGCCGCGGCACCACCACGTGATCGGACTGACATGGCCGCGGCACCACCACGTGATCGGACTGACATGGCAGCGGCACCACCACGTGATCGGACTGACATGGCCGCGGCACCACCACGTGATCGGACTGACATGGCCGCGGCACCACCACGTGATCGGACTGACATGGCAGCGGCACCACCACGTGATCGGACTGACATGGCCGCGGCACCACCACGTGATCGGACTGACATGGCCGCGGCACCACCACGTGATCGGACTGACATGGCCGCGGCACCACCACGTGATCGGACTGACATGGCCGCGGCACCATCACGTGATCGGACTGACATGGCAGCGGCACCACTACGTGATCGGACTGACATGGCCGCGGCACCACCATGTGATCGGACTGACATGGCCGCGGCACCACCACGTGATCGGACTGACATGGCCGCGGCACCACCACGTGATCGGACTGACATGGCCGCGGCACCACCACGTGATCGGACTGACATAGCAGCGGCACCACCACGTGATCGGACTGACATAGCAGCGGCACCACCACGTGATCGGACTGACATAGCAGCGGCACCACCACGTGATCGGAACGACATAGCAGTTGCGCTGCCGTGTAGCTGGAACCGCAGGACGTGGCCGTTTTTGGCCGCCGTTACCGAGCCACACCCACCACGCCGTTTCGCGTGCTCTTGCATACCACCGGAGCATCCCTCTTCACTCGGCAAGAGTGAAGAGGGATGGTCTGCCGGGGCGCGGGCGGGAAAATCCTGCTGTCGGGGAACTGCATGTCGATGAGCTATCCAATGGGAAAATCATGTTCAGTGGTGGGTGGAGAAGGGCGGCAGTTCCGGGAGAGTCCGCAATTCGCGGATGCATGGCCAAGTGATTGACAGCCGAGGGTGGTCGATGATGGCTGTCAGACTTACAGGCCGATCCACAATTCCGCTAAGGGGTTGCCGAATTTTGAAGGAGCGCCATTCCATCCGAAAGGTTCCGTCGGCTCCAAAAGCCATTAACCGGGGGAGGGATGCACTGGACCATCTTTCAGGGACGCCTTTTCTACCCGGAGTGATGCCTTCGACTGAAAGTTGCATTGAACGGTGGGGGGAGGGGAGTGCAATATACCATTCTGAAGCAGCGTATTTGTCACCCGGAGGGGGCCACACCTATGTCGGTGGCGCATTTCGGATTGCTAAGTGGTGGGGTGCTGGGGGCGTTTGCTCCCTTCGCCCTCACCCTCGATTGGTCCCTGGTGAGACCACTGCAGATGCATCGTGAGTCTGCTAACTGGCGGAAAGGAAACGCTTCCTCAGTAGGGCTCCTACACTCCTACATGACCTGGCACATTATGCATGGAGCGATCCACCTGTTCCATCGCAACACCACCAGTCATCATCACCCGCAGTCTGTGCGGCGAAATTGCCACCCTGTTACTTCCGAGTCGGTGCGCCGTCCCTGTGTCACGCTGTCGGCCTGCTACCCTGCCGTTACCCTACATTCCGTGATGCACGGCTCCGTTGCATGATGCAGTCGGTGCAGCGACCAGCCGCACATGCGGGCACAAACACCGCGTCCGGCCGGCGGCCGTCCTGCCCGCCGCCTCGGCCGGGCACAATGCGGACGGCCGCGCGGCTGCGTGCCGACCGGGGGCGTCTCGCGCCTGCCGGAGCAGCCGCGGCGGCCGTCACGGGCCGCGCCGACTCCGCCGCCGCCCCGACACCACCTGCCTGACCTTGCCCGGAGGACGTGCGGCCGGCGCGGCAGCACGGCAGCACGGCGGGCGGCACGGCCGGCCGCACTTCTCAGCCGGCCGGAGCTGCCGGCCACTGGAAAGAAGACAGAGCTGGCAGCTCGGCACGTCCGCGCTGGCGGGAACGTCCGCGCCGGGGAACGTTCGCGCTGGGGGAGCGTCCTCGCTAGGGAACGTCCGCGCTGGGGGGAGCGTCCACGCTAGAGAACGTCCGCGCCGGGGACGTCCGCGCTGTGGGGGGGGAGCGTCCTCGCTAGGGAACGTCCGCGCTGGGGGGAGCGTCCACGCTAGAGAACGTCCGCGCCGGGGACGTCCGCGCTGGGGGAACGTCCGCACGGCACTTCACCAGCGTCCGCGGCTGGGTGGTGTGCTGTCCGTGGCTGGGTGGTGTGCCGTCCGTGGCTGGGTGGTGTGTCGTCCGCGGCTGGGTGGTGTGACGTCCGCGGCTGGGTGGTGTGTCGTCCGCGGCTGGGTGGTGTGTCGTCCGCGGCTGGGTGGTGTGTCGTCCGCGGCTGGGTGGTGTGTCGTCCGTGGCTGGGTGGTGTGTCGTCCGCGGCTGGGTGGTGTGTCGTCCGCGGCTGGGTGGTGTGCTGTCCGCGGCTGGGTGGTGTGTCGTCCGGGGCTGGGTGGCGTTATTGTCCACGGCTGGGTGGTGTGTCGTCCGCGGCTGGGTGGTGTGTCGTCCGCGGCTGGGTGGTGTGTCGTCCGCGGCTGGGTGGTGTGTCGTCCGTGGCTGGGTGGTGTGCTGTCCGTGACTAGGTGGCGTTATCGTCCGCGGCTGGGTGGCGTGTCGTCCGCGATCTGTGCGAGAGCATGCTCACTGCTATATGTGGCTGCTATATGTGGCTAGCTGCTATATGTGGCTGGGTGGTGTGTCGTCCGCGGCTGGGTGGTGTGTCGTCCGCGGCTGGGTGGTGTGCTGTCCGCGGCTGGGTGGTGTGTCGTCCGGGGCTGGGTGGCGTTTCGTCCGCGGCTGGGTGGTGTGTTGTCCGTGGCTAGGTGGTGTGTCGTCCGCGGCTGGGTGGCGTGTCGTCCGCGATCTGTGCGAGAGCAGGCCCAAGGACAGCCTGACATTGTTTACTGATCAGGGCCGCGATTGCATAGCGGCGGGACATGATCGACACGGCGCGGAGAGGATCATGAGGACACGGCGCGGAGAGGACATGATCGACACGGCGCGGAGAGACGGTGCACAAGGATCACCCAGTGAGATCGCACTCGGCGTTTGTCTCTCCCGCCCTAGTGATTCATTATTAATGGGAAGTAATTAATTCATTTGACAAAATTTAGCCATTTGACTAAATTTCGCTATGTAACTAAATTGAGCCATTTGATCATTTAGTAACTTGACTAAATTGCATAATAAACTAGCGTTTCGGTGCACGAACTCGACCCACCAGCGACAGCCATGTATGGTTTATATCAGCGAACATTGGTTTCCGCGATTCGACCACCCCAGGCCATATATTTACGAGTTATGTCATTACGTTACTTTATCTACAATTGCATAGTACGTATTCCCCAATGAAGGTAATGGTACATTCTTGCCTGTATACATGCACGTACGCCTGATTATATGTGCATATGCAAATACAATCGATGTCTATGAGTATGGTCACATACATGCAATGTTCATTCGACTGCAGTAGTGTTTGAAATACACAACACTTAAAAGCAGAAATTAATAGCCACAGAGGATGTCCGAGCAAAAGGAGATAATTATTCAAGCACAGCAAAAAAAGCCACCGGCCGAGGAAGACGTGGAGTTGCTTCCTAGCTTTTTCCATTGCCCCCCCGACCCCCCAATATTTCATATACATCCGAAGGTTAAAAACTTCGGGGGGTTGGCTCCCCACGACCATCCTTTGGATTAGATTCCGTTGGCACATCCAGTTTGAATGCACACACTGGACAGAGTTGATCCCATTCCTGGACGATTTCTCTCGACAACAATCTCTGTAAAGACACATGCATATAGCTGATACATCTATCCAGCTGATTCTTTTATCTAGCTGATGCATGTATCTAGTTGGTAGCTTTCAAACGAATTATAGGAGTTCAGTGACTATCTCTCACCGAAAGCCACAGGTTGATTGGCTGCGGGCATGATGATATCTCGGACTCCGTGATTGTGTGTTTTGCGCATAGAAGTTGCACAACGGAACTGTCGTTGCGTCGCCACATCTGTTAAAGCTGATGTGATGCTGATGAGATTGTCTATGGTGGCACGATGGGTGTGATGGGAGGAGCTTGTGATTGTTGAGGGTGTTCTGCGGTAGCAAGTGAGTGGTGCTAGATAGGCTGGGATATATAGCTTCCTAGGAACTTGGGATAAGGGATTGATTGGGGTGGGAGTATGTACATTCCTAGTACCTTTTCTAGATAGGCTTAACCCAGATGGGCCCCTGTGGCTCTTATTAAGCCTTAATACTTTATGACTTTATGATGGGCGCAAAATGACCTCGGTAGTCGATGCGCCCTAAAACCAAAATAACTAACTATGACTTTATGACTTTTTTTTATAAAGCACGGCGGCCAGAAGCACATTTCAACATGTAATCACGCCTCCCCCACGCCGGTTCGATACGGAAAAAACGCTCCAGCCGCATGGCTATTTCAGTCTTCTGACATGGCGCGCTGTGTAATTGCGTCACCGTGAGCTGCAGGCCGACGGCCGCGAGTGCGACTCTCACGACCGAGGGAGGCTCCTAGCACTCCGCAGTCACGACCAGCGACTCTCACGACCGAGGAGGCTCCGAGCACGCCGCAGTCACGACCAGCGACTCTCACGACCGAGGGAGGCTCCTAGCACTCCGCAGTCACGACCAGCGACTCTCACGACCGAGGGAGGCTCCTAGCACGCCGCAGTCACGACCAGCGACTCTCACGACCGAGGGAGGCTCCTAGCACTCCGCAGTCACGACCAGCGACTCTCACGACCGAGGAGGCTCCGAGCACGCCGCAGTCACGACCAGCGACTCTCACGACCGAGGGAGGCTCCTAGCACTCCGCAGTCACGACCAGCGACTCTCACGACCGAGGGAGGCTCCTAGCACTCCGCAGTCACGACCAGCGACTCTCACGACCGAGGGAGGCTCCTAGCACTCCGCAGTCACGACCAGCGACTCTCACGACCGAGGGAGGCTCCTAGCACTTCGCAGTCACGACCGAGGGAGGCTCCTAGCACTTCGCAGTCACGACCGAGGGAGGCTCCTAGCACGCCGCAGTCACGACCAGCGCTCGGTGGCCACGCGTTCTCGCATTTTCACAGGATGCACCTGTGCTCCGTCACAAAGGTCACACGCTCCTTCTGTTCTAATTCTGGCAGCGACGATGACAGTGTGGGTCAGCAATTCTCTGCCGTGGACTTCTGCTGCAGGCCAATCATGCTCTAATGGGCCGTGCTAGAGCGCCAAGCAGC
This sequence comes from Ashinkailepas kermadecensis, assembly GCA_034440615.1. NCBI lineage: Eukaryota > Metazoa > Arthropoda > Thecostraca > Neolepadidae > Ashinkailepas > Ashinkailepas kermadecensis. The sequence goes on along the minus strand of JAOTOM010004782.1, from coordinate 84,372 downwards.
TTATGTGACCCCAGGTTTCTCTGCTCTGTCATTAACAACGGACGTTGCCGGTGCCGCATGTTACCCCTGCGCAATACATACAACATTGGACATCGACCACAATAGACAGAGAGCGAGAACGAGAGCGAAACCGAGAGAGAAAGAGCGAAACAGAGAAAGAGAGAGAGAGAGAGAGAGAGAGAGAGAGAGAGAGAGAGAGAGAGAGAGAGAGAGAGAGAGAGAGAGAGAGAGAGAGAGAGAGAGAGAGAGAGAGAGAGAGAGAGAGAGAGAGAGAGAGAGAGAGAGAGAGAGAGAGAGAAAAGAGAGAGAGAGAGATATATATATATATATATATATATATATATATATATATATATATATATATATATATATATATATATATATATATATATATATATATATATATATATATATATATATATATATATATATATATATATATATATATATATATATATATATATATATATATATATATATATATATATATATATATATATATATATATATATATATATATATATATATATATATATATATATATATATATATATATATATATATATATATATATATATATATATATATATATATATATATATATATATATATATATATATATATATATATATATATATATATATATATATATATATATATATATATATATATATATAGAGAGAGAGAGAGAGAGAGAGAGAGAGAGAGAGAGAGAGAGAGAGAGAGAGAGAGAGAGAGAGAGAGAGAGAGAGAGAGAGAGAGAGATAGACAGAGACAGAGAGAGAGAGAGAGAGAGAGAGAGAGAGAGAGAGATATATATATATATATATATATATATATATATATATATATATATATAGATAGAGAGTGAGAGAGAGGTCCCTTAATCGCGAGATGGCTGCACCACCTGGACACCAAAAATAGGTTCCAGGGTCTTTAACGAACGGATCTAAGCATGGGCGTTGATTTCTGTAAATTGCTAGGATAATACATAAAGGCATAAATGCAACGGGCGGGCCCAAATGGATTGAGGGTACACTCCATAGGGTCCCATGTTAAAAGTTGAAGATATGGGGAGAGGGGGCAAAGCCAGCATTAAGGGGGCACTTGCTCCATCAGAAGTATATAAGGAGGTATATCTACCTCGGCCGCTCCCACCAGATCTGATTTGAGTACAAATTGAGAGACAAACTTGTCTTAATATATTTGCAAAGTTTACTACGCCAAAGAGACCTTAAGATGCTCTTTTTCATCGACCTTAACCCGAATCTGATGAGCTGCCATTTTGTTCATTCGGGACACTGTGTGTGTGTGTGTGTGCACGCGCGCGTGTGTGTGTATATGTGCTGTGTTTGGCCAGCCTGCCACAGTGTTGATGATGTCGGCTGTTGCTGTGTGTTTTGCTGAGTGTGTGGCTGTGTAATGCGTGTAGGTAGAAAAGGCAGAGCAAGGAGTATTAAGTTGAGGATAGTAGACGAGAGGGAGTAGTAGAGTTCACGTGAAGAGAGTCGACGGGGAAGCATAGTTGAATGGTGTCTTGAAGATAGACGAGTAGCGATGAGCAGAGCTAAGTAGAGTTACTGGTCTTGAGTTGTGGACTTGTTGACAGACCGTAGATGATGAAGTAGCGAAGAGTTGCCAGTCCGGACAGTGCCTGCTTGGGGTATATGGTGTAGGTGGGTTGGAAATGCGTCATCGCCACATGTAGCTTTAACATTTCAACAACAGAATATGCCCTTTTTGAACATTGTGTATTCTTGCTCCCCCAAGTGTCTTCTGTATCCGCCCTTTTGATGATCATGAAAATCCACACCATGTCACAGACCCCGGATATTTCACAGTATCTCATACCCAATGTTCACTCCCATGTTTACCTTTGAAGACCATTGAGTAATCGTACCGCCTAAGGTCGACCATCGCCGCCTCAAATCTCGTCACAATAGTGCCCAATTGGCGATGGCTGATGACTGTAATTTCCGGCGTGCCTCTCCGATGCTTAATAACCAGGCACAAAGGCAAGATTGAAGGCTCTGCAAGGACACGGAGGCGGGGCATGCCAAGCCTTGCACGGTCAAGAATGCTCAGATGCAGAGTAACCTGCACGGGCGATTATGGAGAAATGCAGGGACAACTGCTCTGTTATTAAGTAATGTATGAGTAAACTTTGAACCGGAAGTCGTGCCAGTGCACCTCTCGTAAAACCAGTAGTATCGCCGGTCGCCACGATAATCACCTGCAACCGCTGGCGAAACTGAGGGTGCGGTTTCACAGCGCGACCGCAGCGCTTCCACTGCGCCGCAAATTCAGCTGCATGTGGGATCAAATCGAGCCGCACATCGAGTCAAATTCCGCTGCACATCGGGTCAAAGGACACCGGCCGCCGCCTGGCGCCGACCGGGGCAGGCGCTGAACCAACACGGCCCGTACCCAGACTGTCCACAATAGCCACTGTATATGGAGGGCATGCATCGTGAAATAAATAAATAAATAAATACGCGCCACACAGCCGGCCGTGTTCCACTGGCGGCGCGCCGGCGGGCGTGGGAAGATCGGCGCCGGCCGAGGCGAAATTGGCGCAGCTACCGGCACGGCCGGGCCGCACGATGACCCGTGACGGCGCGACCCGCCCGTGACCCGTGACCCGTGACAGCTCGCTGGCGCCGGCCGACGCTTCCGGCCCGCAGTCGAGTGGCTGGAGCCGGAGCCGGAGCCGCGGCTGAAGCGGTGGTGGCTTGTGCGGCTCGGCGGCAGGGTCGTGCACACCGCGCCCGCTAGTCAAAGTCGGGACCGCGCGGGTCCGCCCGCTAGTCAAAGTCGGGACCGCGCGTTGCGGGTCCGCCCGCTAGTCAAAGTCGGGACCGCGCGGGTCCGCCCGCTAGTCAAAGTCGGGCCGGCGCGCCGCGGGACCGCCCGCTGTCAAAGTCGGGACCGCGCGTTGCGGGACCGCCCGCTAGTCAAAGTCGGGACCGCGCGTTGCGGGTCCGCCCGCTAGTCAAAGCCAGGTCTGCGCGCCGCGGGACCGCCCGCTAGTCAAAGTCGAACGCACTTGGGACTCGATGAACTGCCGACTGGCTTTGCTCGGGGTCCGTCCGGCGTTGCGTGTGTGAAGCGGTCCCACCTGACCGCCTACTACAGACCGCAGACCCTAACACAGACCAGACCCACTCGTGCAACGCCCCTGATGCATTGGGCCAGCCGGGATTGCGACGAACTCTGTTCGGATAGCCAACAAACTGAAACACGACTGGCGTGCCCGCGGGCGGTGTCAGCTGCTGTCAGCAGCTCGGCCGGCCTTCCAGCTGGCGGTGTCAGCTGCTGTCAGCAGCTCGGCCGGCCTTCCAGCTGGCGGTGGCAGCTGCTGTCAGCGGCTCGGCCGGCCTTCCAGCTGGCGGTGGCAGCTGCTGTTAGCAGCTCGGCCACCACTGCTGCCGATCGCATTTCACGTGGTCATGTGGCGCAACAGCCAAGCTCCATGTGTCCGTGTTGTTGCCGGCGGTGATCCATGTGAGTCACGCAGCTCCTGTGGTTACTGTGGTCCATGTGACTCACACCACCTAAGTGGTTGAGGAAGTCATGTTGTCATGTTGTCATGCTGCAGCCCACCTGGTATATGTCGTATGTGTTGTTTGTGTCTCCAAAGGGTCGGTGTGCCTCATGTGGCCGATGTGGCTCGTAGACCCACAGCCCACGTGACCCACGCGTACTTTGTGTTCCGTGCTGCCCACGTGGCCCACGTGACCTAAATGGTCTGTGCTCTCTACTGCCTGTGTGATTCGTGACTTATACATACCATCACAGTGCCTTGTACATACATAGCACCATGACTTGTACATACATACAACTAGTGTGATGTAATCAATATACTCCATCCCACTCCCGTGGTCCATGTGTTCAATTACTTCAATGTGTCCATGTACGCGATGTGGTCGTGGTGTAGCACGTGCAGTTCGTACGTACGCGACGTCGGTGTTGTCCATGCGGTCTGCGATTCATCGGTTCACTGTGGTCTCCGTGATCCATGCGGTCCATACGGCCGATGCGGTCCACGACGCCCATTTGATTCGTGCGGTACACACCGTCCGTGCAGTCCTTCCGGTCATTTCTGTCCATGCAATCGGCCAGCTGCAGTCTGCCGGGCCGGACCGAGAGCCCGGCCTGATCCGTGTGGTCCCTCTGGACCACGTGGTCGGCCGGCCGAACCGGACCGAAGGCCCGGCCTGATTCGTGTGGTCCCTCTGGACCACGTGGTCGGCCGGACTGGACCGGACCGGGCGGCCGCCCGTCGGCCGGATCTGGGCCGGGTAGCGGTTTCGAGCGGCGATTGCAGACGCGGCTGGCGCCCCGTTCTGCAGCCGGCCAGCGAGCGGGAGGCCACACCCGGTCCGCCGACCAGCGGGCCGCCGAGCCGAGGTCAAGGTCGCCTCGGTGGTGGGCGGCGACGGAGACGCTCCGCCACGGCGCTCACCACGTCAGGCTGCGCTCCTGCCGTGTCGTGAGGCAGAGCAAGCCACTCTCCATGCCGATCCGCGATTATCGGCGGCTCCAGAAAGCAAGACACGATTATTTGGGAGGAGACGACGCGGTGCCGCAGGTCAATGCGAACATTCGGAAACAAAGTGATGCTCAGATTTGAATGCATTAGGTGATCTTGGAGTATTTGTAGAATAGCATGCAGTTGCACTAGAATAGATGGAAATTGACACACGTTGCTATGTCTGGCAACACAAGTTTCTGTGGGGAAATTTCCACTTGTTTACCCCCATCTCGGGTCCCCTGGTGTGTGGTCCGTGATGCAAGCTGCGGGCATACCACACAGACATCATCAAAGCACTTGTGTACAGTGGAAGCCCGGCTGACGTACCACCCGGCACGAACAAAGGCTGTTCCAAGCAGCTCAGCCGGATCCCACATTTCGGTCGAATGTTGGAGTTGAGTGCTTAAGCCTGATCCCGGCTCGTCTGAGGGAGCTCGGCCGTGACGGATCATGGCTCACTGCCCGACTTGAGGGTGGGATGATTTTTCCGTCACGGACGGAGTCACGTGTAGTTTCCGGTAACCATAGCCAGATCATCTGCTGCAGGCGGCGCGGCCCCAGCCGCAAATCAAGCCTCAGCCGAGCGCCAAGCCGCAGAATTGGGCGTCATTATTTCCGCCGCCGGTCATTATTTGCGTTACACGGCTGGTGGTGGCCGACCGAGCTACGCAATGCTTGTATGGTGATGGTCACGGCTGCCAGTTTACTCAATGCTTGTATGGTGATGGTCACGGCTGCCGAGCTACTCAATGCTTGTATGGTGATGGTCACGGCCGCCGAGCTACTCGATGCCTGTATGGTGATGGTCACTGCTGCCGAGCTACCCATTGCTTGTATGGTGATGGTCACGGCCGCCGAGCTACTCAATGCCTGTATGGTGATGGTCACGGCTGCCGAGCTACTCAATGCCTGTATGGTGATGGTCACGGCTGCCGAGCTACCCATTGCTTGTATGGTGATGGTCACGGGTTCCGAGTTACTCAATGCTTGCATAGTGATGGTCACGGCCGCCGAGCTACTCAATGCTTGCATGGCGATGGTCACGGCCGCCGAGCTACTCAATGCTTGTATGGTGATGGTCACGGCCGCCGAGCTACTCAATGCTTGTATGGCGATGGTCACGGCTGCCAGTCTACTCAATGCTTGTATGGCGATGGTCACGGCTGGTGCGGCCGGCGCCGACCGATACCGTTGGCTCGGCTCAGACGGCAGTCACGAGGCGTCACCTGTTCGGCTCGTCAGCGGCGGCGGCCGTCTTTGTCCGGACGGTCCCGGCGGAGCCGCGCTGCCCGGCCGCCGCCTCTGTCGGACGCTCCGGGCGCCCAGCCGCTGACCCATATCTGTGCCGCGGCGGGATCGGTGACGGTACGGACGGGCGCTGCTGTGTTGTCGATGGATACGCAGTCAGTCACTGGTCTCAATCGTGGGCTTTGTTGTCTGTTCTCTCCTCGCCCTCCTGTCTCCCTCTCTCTCTCGTCTCTGTCTCTGTCTCTGTCTCTGTCTCTGTCTCTGTCTCTGTCTCTGTCTCTGTCTCTGTCTCTGTCTCTGTCTCTGTCTCTGTCTCTGTCTCTGTCTCTGCCTTTGTCTTTGTCTTTGTCTCTGTCTCTGTCTCAGTCTCTGTCTTTGTCTCTGTCTCTGTCTCTGTCTCTGTCTCTGTCTCTGTCTCTGTCTCTGTCTCTGTCTCTCTGTCTTTCGCTCTGCTCCTCCCAGCCTCACCCCCTCACCCAGCCGTCAGTTCCTCTCTCGGAGGTCAGCCGGCGCCGCTTTGGCCATCCGGAGGAGCGGCGCCGGCCACTTCTGCCGCGCCCGCCTGGCCCGCCGCCGCCGCCGACCGGTTAGTCCCAGCGCGCGCGGACCCGCCGAATACGGGTCACAGCGCCGGCCGGCAGCCTGCAACGCCGTCCAAATGGGATCGGCCGGTCTGGCCGCCTGACCGGCACATCCTCGGCCCAGGGCAGCGCGCACGCCGCGGCGCGGGCGCCCAGTGCGGCGGCGGGTCGGTGGCGATCGGCGCCCGCGGCAGACTGCAGGCGAGGGTTGGCGCCCGCGGCTGACGGCGGCGGCGGGTCGGTGACGATCGGCGCCCGCGGCAGACTGCAGGCGAGGGTTGGCGCCCGCGGCTGACGGCAGGCAGGTCGGCGCCCACGGCTGACGGCAGGCAGGTCGGCGCCCGCGGCTGACGGTGGGCGGCGAGTCGGCGCCCACGGCTGACGACAGGCAGGTCGGCGCCCACGGCTGACGGCGGGCGGGTCGGCGCCCACGGCTGACTGCGGTGGGTCGGCGCCCACGGCTGACGGTGGGCGGCGAGTCGGCGCCCACGGCTGACGACAAGGGAGAGTTGGCGCCCACGGCTGACAGCGGTGGCGGGTCGAGGCGACTTTGTGTCAACCGCCGCGGTGATCGTCGTCCATTTTCGGCCGTGTCGCCGCCCACGCGATGGCCGCTCGGCCGGCCAGTCTGGCGGCGAGTACTGTCCGGCCGTTCGCCTGGAACGGTGTGCGTGATGTCCTAGCGGGGCAGCTGGGTGGTCGCCCCTTCTGGTTCGGTGTGCCGGGAAGGAGGAAATTACGTTAGATTCTGGCCTGGAGATTGGCTTCCTACATCGGCTGGCTCGCGGGCCCAGCATAGGCAGACGATACAGATACATCCCGTTGACATGGAGAGCTGATGAGGTCAACTACTCCCGCCCCTCTCCTCCATTGTACGAACAAAGAACCCCATCTACCCCGCTGGCTCAGTCTGCACATCCTCGGCTGTTGGTTCAGCATCGCGATACGCAGCGTGACGTGTCGCTTGACCGCATGTTTCCATGGTGACGGGCGTGGTCGCCCTCTCATTGTATCACGCACCGCTGCGTTTCAGGCGTATTTACCACTGTAACTAACTGGTTCATAACAAAGTTCAAAGTACACACGATTGCATGCAAAGAGTGCGTAGTCTCGCACCGCGACACAGCGTGTCAATGCCAACCGTGAGAATGTAATGCTGTACTAACTCCACTAACGACTTGTAATGCTGTACTAACTCCACTAACGATTTGCGTATCAAATGCACATCGACGAGTCACCTCCGTCTTATATTTATCGGGCCGCATTGCTTCCACCACTACCCAATGTAAACTCTGCACGAACTATCGACTCACACCTCCAACGCGAATAGAAAACTGAGGCTGCCGCACTAATGCTGGCTGTGGAAGCGCTAACCATCCGCTGTAGAGACCGAGATGCCCGCGGCTACCTCTTGGCTGATCCGCGGATTGCTCAAGTCACATTAGTGGAGATCGGCGGCGGCGGCGGCGGCGGACGGGCTGACGCGCCGCCGGTGGCGCCTCTGGTGAGAGTTTTACACACCATCGCCTCGGTCGGCGCGCCGGCGCGACGGAAGCGTTCCATCCGAGAAATGATGGACACCGTTTTTTAGCGAGCTGCGACACCCCGTTCAGTCGCCGTCGCGGCACGTCACACGACCAGTGGCCACTAACCACGACCATACCGACATACTGACCATACCGACATACTGACCATACCGACATACTGACCATACCGACATACTGACCATACCGACATACTGACCATACCGACAACATACCGGCCACTGAACTCGAGCTTTGGGCTGTCTCGCTGCGCTGTGAGACGCTGTTGCCGAGTTGGCGAGGCCGAGACCGTGCGGATTTTGGCACCGTACCGTCAGGCTGGGAGAAGCACCCCCGCCTGGCATCTGAATATCTGGCACAGGCATACCGTTTCCGACCGCACCTACACCTAAACCGGATATTGAGGTGCCGGGACGCCCAGCTTGACTGCCAAGCTATTTATGATGTCAATAGTACCTCCCGACGGAAAACTGCCACGGCCGACCGGAGAACGCACCGCCAGTCCGGGGATGCGCCTGCGGTCCAGTAGAAACCGCACCCGCGCGCCGCCGCGCACCACGCCGCCATCCTGTCGGCCGTGCCGCCGGCGTCGGCCCGGAACACGTGTCGTCACACCGCTCCCGGCGGTTGCGCCGCGCTCCACCGCAGGCCTGTCTGGCCGGCGGCGGCGGCGGTGTTCGGGCCGCCGCTGCCGCCGCTGCCGGCGCGCGTGGCCCCGCCGGCGGCAGCGGTCGCGGACGGCGGTCGGCACCGGTGCGGGAGCACACGCGCCGCCGCCGCCGCCGCGCGGCCCGTCCCACCCTGCGGTCAACTCCGGCCCGATGAAAGTGAGACGAGCGGGCGGCAAAAACGCCGCGCGCCTCCCGCACTGCCGCCGGTCTCTCCCGAGTCTCGGCCACTTTTTCCGCTTGGCATGCGTGATAACGCAACCCTTATTTATGCGTCTTCATCCCTGTCCTGTTAATTTCTCGGTCATTATCCGTGGCCACGATCTGTCCGGATCTACCCGCATGTGCTCGGCGGAGCGTGTTCGCCTTGACTTTTTGTTTATCCACTCGCCTGGATATATGTCATCTGTATGTTTGCTTCTTTGCATTTCACCCTCTCCCTTCCTCTTCCTCCTCTTTCTTTCTCCGTCTCCCTCTATCTGCCCCTCTCTCTCTCTCTCTCTCTCTCTCTCTCTCTCTCTCTCTCTCTCTCTCTCTCTCTCTATCTCTCTGTCTCTCTCTCTCCATGTCTCTTTATCTCTCTATCTGTCTCTCTCTCTCTTCTTCTCCTGTTTGTCTCCCTCTCCCTCCTTCCATCCCCCGCTCTCTCTCTCTCTCTCTCTCTCTCTCTCTCTCTCTCTTTCTCTCTATTTGTCTCTGTCTTTCTCTCTTTCTCTCTTTCCTATATTTCTCTTTATTCAACTGGGCCTTCCAATCACCCCAGACAATGGGATGTGCCCCTCAGGGACTGTGAAGAGTGGAGGTGACAAATGGCGCATGTAGGGGCCAGGCGGAGCTTGGTCGGGAAGCTAAGACACGTGGTGGAGTGAAGGGACAGGGCGTGGTTGACGGGCTGGCTGTGGTTGAAGGATGGGACAGGGCGTGGTCCCAGCAGCCAGACACGGCGTGGTCCACCTGAAGATGGCGGTGCCAAACAGCGAGCCGACCAGTTCTGGTCTTCTCTCAGCTCCCCAATTTCGTGGACATGCCATTGCCGCTGAAGTCGACGTCCGACTCTGATGCAAGCCACCTTGATCGTGACCAGCACCAGCCATTGTCTACTGCAGTCAGGCGGCGGCTGCCACGCTCTTGTGCCCCCCCCCCCCCAATATGGCGCCAACGTTCGGGTCTGGTCCACTGCAGTCGGGCGGCGGTGGCCACGCTCTTCGGCCCCCCTCCCCCCCCAAAAAAATGGCGCCAACGCTCGGGTCTGGTCCACTGCAGTCGGGCGGCGGTGGCCACGCTCTTCTGCCCCCCCCCCCCCATATGGCGCCAATGCTCGGATCTGGTCCACTGCAGTCGAGCGGCGGTGGCCACGCTCTTCTGCTCCCCCCCCCCCACACCCCAATATGGCGCCAACGTTCGGGTCTGGTCCGTGTGGGAACTCGAGCTGATGTGGACGCTGAAGGTAGCCAAGTAGTTCAAATCAAAAGAAAGAGTTTTCAAGAGTTTTCAAGAAGAGTTCAAAAGGAAGCTGAGGCTAGGCAGTGTCGGTGGTGGTTGTGTTGCCGGGCTGATAGCGGTGGCTGTTGTCGGACCGGTGGTGGTGGCTGTTGCTGCCGGACCGGTGGTGGTGGCTGTTGCTGCCGGACCGGTGGTGGTGGTTGCTGTTGCCGGACCGGTGGTGGTGGCTGCTGTTGCCGGGCCGGTGGTGGTGGTGGCTGCTGTTGCCGGGCCGGTGGTGGTGGCTGCTGTCGCCGGGCCGGTGGTGGTGGCTGCTGTTGCCGGACCGGTGGTGGTGGTTGCTGTTGCCGGACCGGTGGTGGTGGCTGCTGTTGCCGGACCGGTGGTTGTGGTTGCTGTTGCCGGGCCGGTGGTGGTGGTGACTGCTGTTGCCGGGCCGGTGGTGGTGGCTGCTATTGCAGGGCCGTTGTTTATCGCCGCCGGATACGGGTGGCCACGGAAGTGTCCCTGCACAGCGCACTGAGTGCCACGCGCAGAGCGGCCGACCGACGCGGCGTCCAGCCGTTGCCGGTTCAGATTCAGCCGTTGCCAGTTCAGATTCAGCGGTTGACGGTTCAGATTCAGCCGGCGGTGGTCGGGGTCGGCCAGCGCCGGCCCCGACGGGCGGGCTTGGCTCTGGGGCCCGATGGGCTGGGCAGTGTGTGTTTCACCGTCTGTCGTCTATGACGTCGGCTGCCGGACAAAGGGTGCTGCTTCACTCTCTGACTCGCCCTCGTCACGGCAGGCACCGCCGCGCCCTTTGTGCACCGTGAACTCAGGTGTCGTTCTGTAAAAATGATTGGCGGAACCAACGACGACTATGAATTTTCATCAGAGGCCGATGCCCATCAACCAACCCTTGAAATGGAAACACCAGAGCACTGTGCTCGGACGCAGAGCACTGCTCGGCGCACTATATGCTGCAGTCATCTTTGGAAAAGTGCTACTCCTTTTTCTAGCTTCCCTGGCTGTACAGATGAAAAATGCAAAGATGGATTCAGGGACAAACAGGTGATGAAGGGAGGGAAAGCGGATGAATATTAATGGACAACAAGCAAGGGCTGCATGACTTGAAGCAAGTCTGAATGGAGTATTGAAGACAATGTTTTTGTGCGACCCTTAAAGGTCATGTAAGACATGCATAAGGAATGTTAGTCATGAATCGAACGTCTTTCGTGACAACATTAATACAAACTTCTCGTGACAACGTTAACACAAGCTTTGCGCCAGCTACAGATGCTACTCAAGAAGACTAGGAACATATAATCTACAAATGGGACTATTTTGCAGTGTAAACCTACATTTCTGCACCTGAATTGTCAGTGCTACCATGCAGAAAAGCACTAAGAAAATCAGTCCCGTAGAGCCACAGTGATACCTACCTCGCGAAAATTGCGCGCCCACGTGTTCACCTCAGCATAGCAGGGTCGAGAAACAAAACTAGAAGTTTTGCCGAATCAAGAAGGAATTTCATGGCTTGCTTTGAGGAAAATGTATCGTTTCGAATGATAGGTGAAGCTACAAGGGGAAACGAAATGCTAGATCGAATAGCTACAAGGGAGGGACATTTGTGTACATCATGTACGAATGACTGAGGACCATTGCGAACGTCTACTTGCCCTTGCGAACATCTATGGGTTTTTATGCAGGTCCACGGGCCTTTATGTGCGTATATTGCTCCTTACGGTGGTCTATGGCACTTGCAAACGCCTTCGGACTATTACGAACGTCTATGAACATTTGCAAATGCTTACGGGCTCTTGCGAACTTCTGTGGGCTCCTACGTGTACGGGCCCCTACGAATGCGTGCGAACCCTTTCGAGCATCCACCGATCCTTACAATCGTTTATCTTACCGTACCTTACTTACCTTTACTAAGGTAAAGGTAGGTAAGGTATTTATCTCTTCACTATTTATCGACCTACTTTGCAAGCCTACTTGACGTTACCTTACCGTTTACCTTACCGAATACTGAATCGACTTCCTTTCCAATGCAATTTTGACATGCTGTGTTCTATGTTATTCTAATCTAGACGCATGTTTAGACGGCCTGCATTTCTGGCTTACGAATGCAGTGTCACGATACCTGCTAAGCCATGTTTACGTATCTTTCGAGGAGCGAGTGGATCCGACAATTTGGTCTGCCAACGAGGATTAAAACACTTAAATTTCTTTTTAAAAAAACGAACATTTCCGAGACAAAGTAGCAGAAATCCGGACTTTAACATGTTTTGGGGTGGGGGTAGTTCGGCCTTCGGATCCCCTTCGCAAAATCTGTCCCATCCTTTAACAATTTCTGAATACGTCCCTGGGTGCGGATGCAGTTCCTATGACACTGCCCCGGCTCACCAATACGGCTATGATAATCTCTCATTTTAATAACGCTGAAAACGAAGCTGCAATGATGCTTAGGCTCCGTCTAATTCAAAATCAGCTATCCAAGAGTGTTTCAAAGAGTCACTTACTGTATTCTCCTGAGCCGAGAAGGTAAAATTTGCAACGCAAATTTGCAACGAGGATGGGTTCGGGTGGGGAGGGGGGGGGGATGCAATCGAGCATGCCGAAGGGGCGCCTGTTCCTGGCAGGAGGACGCCTTTGGCTAAAAATCCGTTGAGCGGGAGGCGGTGGTGCACTCGAGCCTACCCGGAGTGTCGCCCGTTCCCGGTCAGAGCGGCGCCACCTCTGCGTGGGAGGGGGTGGGGGTGGGGGCATGTCCCTGCTGAACGTAGCCGTGTCGGGGGTGACTGCGGAGAACCACTGCTCTGTGTGGAGCGCGTCCTTGCGCCCGTCACGTCGCCAGCCGACACGTGACACGTCAATAGCCGCGTCACAGAACACGGACCATTGTCATGTGAGCATCGGAAATGTGCCAGCCAACAGGAACTGCGCGCCTGGCGTGACGGACACCCTCGGCTCACGGCCGAAATCCGTGCGAGTTCCATTGTTCTGGATGACATCAAATCAATACTGTACTGGTCGAACAGGTTTCTTTACACCTAGTGGATTGGATCTCAGTCAATTTCGAAATTGTGGCATGCCAACTTCAGGCAGTTCGTGCAGATGGTATCGCTTCCAATATCGTGGGTACTTGTGCAATGGATGGGAACCAGGTGGCCATTGTCATCCCATTGAAATATAGTGGCATCATCACTCAGCATTCAGCAATATGACATCTGAAGGCTCCTTAGCTCAGCGAGGCACTCAATCCACTTTGTTTTTGTGACACAAATGAACACTGAGCAGTCCGGGACCTGAAGATACCACAAAAAACATACCGGTTTCAATATGTGTAAAGAAAGCATACGACCTTCAATATACCAGGAGGTGCTGAGTTGACATCAAAAGTAACGTCAAGGATTATACTTTATTACTCAACGTTTCGGCCAGGGGCCATCGTCAGGAGTGATATAAAAATGTCAAGTTTAGCAATTGAAAAAAAAGCACGCGAGAAAAAAAGCGTGCAAAAGACACGTGGAATGCAGAAAAGCCTCCTCAGTGGTGCAAACACTTAAAGAAACTCCAAACCAGAAACAAACTATGTCAAGATAGAATCCTCTGAGGAAGCCCGAGCCGATGGTCCACATACATATCGATACATACACTCACGCACATATATAGACATAGATCCAATATAACGCGTAATACATAAAATATAATTTATGTTTATGTAATTTAAGTGATATACCAAGACGTCGTTTGCGCGTTTAGTTGCGGCCGTAGATTACGTATGTGTAGAGATTCGAGGACCTTTAGATCAGCGTTGTCCCTGGCTGTTGCTAGAATTTCTGCTTTGAAGTTTGTGTTAGTGTCGCTGTGTTCCATGTTAGAATGTTTGTCGATCATGTGTTCGTCTAAAGGTGTGTATGCTCTTCGAAGTCTGGCATCTCCCAAGTGCTCATTGTACCTATCCCTGATACTACGTTTGGTTTCACCGACATAAAATATTCCAAGACAGCGGTTGCACGTTATTTTATAAACTACGTTTTTTCGCGTGCATCTACCTTTGAGCCCGTTGATACAGGTGTGGCACGTTCTTCTACCAGCAGGGCATGGCGGAATTTGCAGGGCTGAGCGGACCAGGTAAGATTTCAGCGTAGGTCCGCTAGTCCAGGCTACCCTAACATGGTTTAGATGAGACGAACGGATGGCTGCGTTTACCTGTCGACATAGTTGGTCATCGACAAATGGAAGTCTCATGTAAACATAGTTGGGATTACTACCCGCTCGATGCCGACGTTGCCCACTTATCCTACTCCTGTTGTGAGGGTGAACAGCACGAGCGGCGGAGTGTACCCGATGTGCTTTTTATCCGTTTTCCAGGAAAAGAGTTGTCATCTTCGCAAGGCTCCGCTCGCATGAAATAGTATCGGAGGAGACTCGTGCTGCTCTCCTCATTTGGGATGTTAAAACGGCCTTTCTAGTAGCCATCGGGTGGGCCGAATCATAGTGCAAGATGATGGGGGCTGCCATAGGTTTAAAGTACAGTTCGGTGGTGTAGCTCCCACCAGCCTGAACTACAAACAACGTATCAAGGAAAGGAATCGAACTGCTATGACCAGTGTGTTCTAAGGTGAACTTGATGCTGGAGTGTTGTTGGTTAATTTCTACAAAGAAGTCGAGCAGAGAGGCCAAGCCATGTGTCCAAACACCAAAAATATCGTCTATATACCTCATGTAGAGAGCTGGTTTCAAATCATACGAAGCTAAGAAGATCGACTCTAGGCGGTGCATAAAAACAATCGCTAAAGGAGGTGCACATCGGTTACCCATAGCCACTCCTTTTGTTTGCTTGTACATGGAGTTACCGAAACGTATGAGGTTATTGCTGAAAATATGTGTTAGTAATTTCACACAGTCCTGTACCCCAGTCCCGAAAAGACAAATGTCATCCAGATTGTCCTCGATTAGACGAATCACAGCATCTATTCCCTCCTTTATCGGAATGCTGCCATATATATTTTTCACGTCCATGGTGAAAACAATACTGCCTTCCGGAAGTTTGGTAGGGAACGTTTCTTTCACCCTCTGTAGGTGACATCTCAATTTCACCCTCTGAAGATGACAACTCTTTTCCTGGAAAACGGATACCCAGCACATCGGGTACACTCCGCCGCTCGTGCTGTTTACCCTCACAACAGGAGTAGGATAAGTGGGCAACGTCGGCATCGAGCGGGTAGTAATCCCAACTATGTTTACATGAGACTTCCATTTGTCGATGACCAACTATGTCGACAGGTAAACGCAGCCATCCGTTCGTCTCATCTAAACCATGTTAGGGTAGCCTGGACTAGCGGACCTACGCTGAAATCTTACCTAGTCCGCTCAGCCCTGCAAATTCCGCCATGCCCTGCTGGTAGAAGAACGTGCCACACCTGTATCAACGGGCTCAAAGGTAGATGCACGCGGAAAAACGTAGTTTATAAAATAACGTGCAACCGCTGTCTTGGAATATTTTATGTCGGTGAAACCAAACGTAGTATCAGGGATAGGTACAATGAGCACTTGGGAGATGCCAGACTTCGAAGAGCATACACACCTTTAGGCGAACACATGATCGACAAACATTCTAACATGGAACACAGCGACACTAACACAAACTTCAAAGTAGAAATTCTAGCAACAGCCAGGGACAACGCTGATCTAAAGGTCCTCGAATCTCTACACATACGTAATCTACGGCCGCAACTAAACACGCAAACGACGTCTTGGTATATCACTTAAATTACATAAACATAAATTATATTTTATGTATTACGCGTTATATTGGATCTATGTCTATATATGTGCGTGAGTGTATGTATCGATATGTATGTGGACCATCGGCTCGGGCTTCCTCAGAGGATTCTATCTTGACATAGTTTGTTTCTGGTTTGGAGTTTCTTTAAGTGTCTGCACCACTGAGGAGGCTTTTCTGCATTCCACGTGTCTTTTGCACGCTTTTTTTCTCCCGTGCTTTTTTTCAATTGCTAAACTTGACATTTTTATATCACTCCTGACGATGGCCCCTGGCCGAAACGTTGAGTAATAAAGTATAATCCTTAACGTTACTGTTGATGTCAACTCAGCACCTCCTGGTATATTGAAGGTCGTATGCTTTCTTTACACGCAATGTCTAAAACCCAGGAGCATCTAAGAGCCATTCTTCGTTGTATTAAACGGTTTCAATATGCTTTGGATTTCGTCACGTGTTTTCCTGCAACGCTGCAACATCTGAGCACTGCGGTGCAAACGATCCGTGCTCTTGCGGCGCGTGACAAACGACAACATGCAATTTTACAACACGCAAGGTGTGAATTGCAGCGGTGCTGTTCTACGGTCTGCGATTGGTCGGCGTACAGCTAATCAGAAGCGGCCGACTCACCTCTGCGCAAACAACAGCCGAGCCAGCGATTTACGGCTTCACCCTGAGACGCTGGTGACGCGCCTGATTAATCTCCGGCGGCACTGACCACGGTCAAACCACGCCGCTGGCCTTGCTCCGTCTGCACCGCTCTGGCGCTGACGAAAGAGTGACCCGTCAGGGCGGCCGTCGTGGCCGGTCTGCGACCGTCTGCAACCGTCTGCGACCGTCTGCAACCGTCTGCGACCGTCTGCGCCCATCTGTGACCGTCTGCAGAGGCCGTGTCTCGTGCAGCTGTGGTCAGCGGCCTGCTGCGTGACGCGTCAACACGGCAGCCGCAGCTCGGCTCAGCTGCTGCCACCACTAGTGACGTCAGTCTGGCGTCACTAGTGACGCCAGCAGCGACGAGGAGATGCCGGTTCAGGTTGTAGGCCGAATATTCGAGGAGAGACCAGATCCATGTGGACGCATTTTTACCGGTCGTCGGTATTTTTACGCCGACTTCGGCGTTTGGAGCCTCGAGAGGTCACGACCGGCAGACCTCCCCTCGGACCCGTCCGACGTGTACCGACCTAATTCAGGCGCACGAAATGGTCAGGGAACTCATGTGTGGTGGGGGCACTCTGCACCAGAAAGCGTGCACTGGAAAATACGGCCACTTTCCGCCGGAAATAACGTCACAGGCAGCAAACAGACACGACATTTGGGCATCAACTTTTGCAAAAATCACGGCCGTCGCGAGTAGCGAATTACACGCCAGGTGCGCACGCTAGTTGCCAGGCCGAATTTCCGAGCCGGAACATGGCAGGTGGGCGGCAAACCAGTCCCGTCGTTGACGTAACGCTACCGAGCCGTCGGCGGCTCAGCCCTTCCTCGGCAGTTCGTGGAATGCTGGCCGCGGCGTCGACCCGTGCTGGCCACGGCGCCGACCGCGGCCAGCACCGCCACAAAGCCGACGGCGGCGCGTTCGACATCTGCCGCGGCCGGTTCCAAACCGCACCGTCTCGGTCGGCGCGGAGCACCTGTCGAGGCGGCCGACCGACCCAGCCTAATCGGCGCACCTGTGGCCGGGCCGGCCGGCTGTGACGACGGCCCTGCCCGCCACATCCTGCCACTGAGGGCAATGTTCACTGCCCGCCACATCCAGCCACTGAGGACAATGTTCGCTGCCCGCCACATCCTGCCACTGAGGGCAATGTTCACTGCCCGCCACATCCTGCCACTGAGGACAATGTCCACTGCCCGCCACATCCTACCACTGAGGGCAATGTTCACTGCCCGCCACATCCTGCCACTGGAAGACAATGTTTACTGCCCGCCGACCCTCCTGACACTGGCCGTAACGTCGGGGGAAGCCGACGCTTCCAATATCTAGCTACAGGTAGGAGGGGATTGCATAATATAATAGCGCCGCCAGCATATAAACGTCATGTCGGTCACGCTCGGTGTCGGCCGGCGAGGTGCCAGTGAAGGGGTGCTACCGCCTGACCTCGGCTGCATTCCGCTGATGACCGGCGTCGGCGCGGGCGTGTCGCCTGCCGACCGCTTCAGGACCGCGGCCGATCCGGCACGCGTTGCAGACGGCGCCGACCGGTCCGCCCTGCGCCGACCAGCCCACCCGCCCCGCGGAGGCGGAGTGGCAGCGTCGGAATGTCCATTGTGGCGGCGGCTCTCACCACCGCGCCGGCGCGGTGGAAGGCACGGGCTCGCGCGGCGACTGGAGCTGCGCCTTTTCTCGCCGACGCGCCGGCGGAAAAGGCGATGCCCGCCGGCGGTTCTCGTCGACACGGACAGCTGACACGCCGCAAAAACAGACCTCGCCGTCCGACCCGACCGCCAAGCTGTTGACACACGATCGTCTCGCCCGTTCGGGGAGCTGTGCAGCTATCTGATCATTATTGGTGGCCGTGGAAGGACGCTACGCGTCACCGCGCCGCCGCTTGGCATGTGTGATGAGGCATCCTGTGTCGATCTCGTGTTTAAACCTTCTGAAGATTCCGTATCAGGTCACTAAGCTGTGACGCTATAGCAGGACACCTTTGAGACCGTTTTTCGTAGAAATCGCGAATCACCGTCAATCGGTATAATTTGATTGTCCACAAGTAGGTAATGTCAGGTGTGGGATGGTACTGAACAACTGAGCTGACCTGCTTACTTAGGCGTTTGACGTTACCAAGGTTTGTTCGAGGTAATTGACCTAACTTGATATCAGATGACCCCTTTGGGCTTGCGGCTCACTCTGGAATTAATTACAACGCTGACACTGAACTTTAGATCCATTATTGTCCATAGGTGGAAGAAAATAATGGATCCTGGCAGCAATTCTGAAGCTTCCAAAACGAGACAACTTTTCGACCTTCTCGAACCTTTTTCAACCTAGGGGTCGAACTTTCGCATATCGTGCATCGTTAGTATCCCAGTGTATTGATAAATACTATGTTCAACACACTATTTCGTGTATGTCTAAGAATACATATCAAGAGTGTATGTTTGAATGTTTTCGCACCGTGGACGACTAAACATGAGGACAGTCGACTTTGCGAATAATTCATCGTCAGACCGACATGGAAGATCAACCAATAACACAAAGTGCAAATGTCTGGTATCGGTCGCGAGATCACACGACGTGCAACACATTGGTTCTTGCTTCACGTCGTTGGCCCTCTCCGTCTGGAAACGCTACGGGGTTTGCAACATCCTCCATACCGGATATTTGAGCCTGGAACTCGTGCAATCAAGTGGGATCAGCGCGAGCGTGGCTTGCGCATTGTCTGACGCCACTGATCCAAGCGATCCCGGACAGGAGGCCTGGCTGTAACTGTACCGCTCTAATAGCCAGTGACCCTGACACCAGATAAGACGACTTACTGCACTCATCAGAACGTCCACTGCAATGCGCTCTATAGCAAGCCGGCAATCGAAGGTGCCAAAATGTCGTGCACCAGCGTGGGTTAAAAACTGTGCTTTTCTGCAAAGATTAAATCTCTACATTTCTCTCGTAGTATGGTCCGCTCCTCATCTTTTGTGTTGTGGCAACCTTCATCTAAAATTATCCTCCGAAGTCGCCTGTGTGGCCTGACCTCAGCACCCAGTACCCTACAGGTAGCGCAGCGTTCCGCCAACGCTGCCTATGGTAACCGCCCTACCACCGTCCTGTGCGGACGGCGGCACCATGCTGGATCCCGCGTCTGGAGCGCCATGGCCAGCCTCTTGCCCTCGCTCGTCCAGCGCCGATGAGGTGGCCTCAGAAACCGGTGCAATCAAATGTGGTCAGCGCGAGCGTGGCTTACGCATTGTCTGACGCCGCTGATCCAAGCGATCCCGGATAGGAGGTCTGGCTGCTACACTACCGCTGTGATAGCCAGTGGCCCTGACACCAGATAAGACGCTTAGTGCACTCACCAAAACGCCCACCGCAATGTGATTCAGAGCAAGCCAGCAATCGAAGCCCACTCAAATGTGCTCCAGAGTAAGCCGGCACCCAACAGTCAGCAGCTGTGTCCCTCGCGGTGTGTTCGAGTCGGATATTAAAGTGCAAAGCGACACTTGATAGGGCAAACATTTACATGTCATTAATTTTTGTGTTGATCCCTGATAGCCTGTGACAATGTCTTCATAACTTGCCTTGGAGTAGCAAATGAACATGACCGGAGCCGAAGGGGGGCCGGGGGGGGAGGACGTCACCATCCAAATGTTGAGAAGCCTAGAATTACACCTATGAGCGTTGCATGGAAAAAATTGACCCAAGAACGACAATTCTCCCCCCCCCCCCATCTGAAGTCCGTGGTGCCACCGATAAAAATGGCCATGAGATGAATCCCATTATTGCCTGCAAGTATTAAGCATTTTTCAGTACTATTCAGATCTCTATTTACAATTCGCACTTTTAGTCGAGCGTGAGAGCAAGTAAAAAAAAATCAATTTCATCTTTGACAGAAAATTTTAACATTTTCATTGGCATCAAGCGCTCAACCGAACACAAAACTAGACACAGCATCACTTCGCCGCGTGATGGCTCTGAGCGTCTCGGCCACCGTCGTCACTTCCGAGATCCGTCAGCCAGTGCCGAGCCGCCCACAGCACTGGGCCGTATGGCGGCACGCCACCCTACAGCGGGCGGGCAGTGGGCACGCAACGGGTGCTGCGGCGAACCCGCAGCGGACGTGCAGCGGGCCCGCAGCGCAGGTGCCCAGGTGCCCAGGTGCCCAGGCTATGACCGTCAGTCGGCAGGTCAGAGCAGCGTCGTGAATCACCGCGCTGACTGGACGGCAGAGGCGAGCGCGAGCGGCGGCTGAAGAGCGCATCAGCCGCACTCCGGCCATTGCTGCTGCTACGGCACAAAGCTCTGGTGGTGCAGAGCTCCGGCACAGAGCTCCGACACAGAGCTCCGGCACAAAGCTCCGGCACAAAGCTCCGGTACAGAGCTCCGGTACGAAGCTCCGGCACAAAGCTCGGGCACAAAGCTCCGGCACAAAGCTCCGGTGCAGAGCTCCGGCACAAATCTCCGACACAAAGCCCCGGCACAAAGCTCCGGCACAAAGCTCCGGCACAAAGCTCCGGCACAAAGCTCCGGCACAAAGCTCCGGCACAAAGCTAGGGCATAGACCTCCGGCACAGAGCTCCGGCATAGACGCGGCCAGCGACGGAACACGGCGGCGATTTATCGAACGCTGACGTATGACGACGCGGGAGACAATCGAGGCGCGCCAGAGCGCCGGGCGGACGTGTGGGGACTGATGAATATGCGGGCCTGTTGTCGGCGCACGACCTCGCTCCTCTAGCATGGCTGTGCGGGTGTCTTCGCCGCCCGACGCCGGGTCGTATTTCGCAACCATGGACGTCTGGCACGAGTCGGAATAATTCATGCGAGAAGGTCACTGCCACAAAGAACTCGTGCTGGATGATACGACGCCATTTGTGGCCAGATCTGGACGGAAAACTCTTGATAATCGATCTGCTCTTGTTCTATAGTTGCCAGGCGTATCTTCCACTACACACCTAGGTGTTAATATGAACAAGTTTAACTGTGTTGCAATCACAACACAATGAATTAGGTATTGACTAAAACATAGTGATAATGAAGTATAATCAAAATATGAGGTCCAAGGGCGGATACAACCAACCACTGGGGTAATGGTGTGAAGGGGGGACTATCTTGAGGAGGGACCAAGTTCTTGGCCAAAAACTGTGCTCTATTCGGGAAGAAAGTCCTCGGGTTTGGGACGGTACGGGAATACGGATTAATTGAAACCGATATTGTCTGAGAACACTGAGCATTATAATCACTAACATTATTATAACACTAAGGTAATGCTATATTTCATGACGTTTTTCGAAGAGCGACCCCCACAGGGAAGTGCATTTTCCTCAAATTCGGCACGGCCATGTGGGTGGGCGGGTGAGGGTCCCAGTGTCGTGTTCCAGTTGCTCCTCCCCCTTGGATCTACCATTGATAAGTGCAACACCTGGTTGAAGAGGCTGCCCCAGTTACAGACGATCTTCGAAAAGCGCATTCCAAGGGGTGTCTCACAAAAATAGAACGCGCATTTTGGGTTCTCAAACATCAATAACTCACGTCTCTTATTTTGTTGATAACTAGTCTGTCAGGTGTCACCACTGGACTACACGATGGTTCAACACTGGGACGGACAGGGGAGCCAGTCGCACAGAGTGGTCTGCTGACGGAGGATTATGCGCTCTTGTTGTTGCTGTGGGAAAATTCGCAAGCTGATTGGACAACACTGACAATACTGGCGAGCGGTAGTACTGATAAAGTGAACTGGAGCAACCCGACAAAAATCTTGTCATCCTGGGCAACTGGGGTAAGTAAACTGCGACGTCACGGAACTGAGTTGGCAAAAAATATGCCAGCACCGTTGAAATAAGTTCAACATCCTCCATAGTTCTACGTGTTCAGCTCAACATCGACCATTCACCCGGGACAGTTCCTGCAACAAGATTTGCTTCAGGTACGAGCAGCGTTTCCCCGACGCATATTCGCCGTCGTTATCGACGAACCACGCAGGAACGTCGTTACACAGCGGCGAGCCGAGCACCGCGGGTCGCAACCCAGTCACGTGCTCCCAGTCGGCGACCAATTAGACAGCCATCCGCGGGGCATTAGCGTCGCAATCACCTTTCAGTCGGCCACATGACGACCAATGGGTCATTCACGACAACTGGCCTCTGTTTCGGCCGCGTCTTGGGCAACGCTCCATCCGCCTTGATGGCCAGCCGCACGGCCGAATCGGCACGGCACGGCGAGAAATCCCGCCGAAGAGTGAGAGTCATCGTCGGAGCGCCGCCGTCTGCAGGCTGCCGCCGCCGACACGTCGGCGTTTCACCTCACGTCCAATTTGCAAGGTTTATCACTGTCTTCGGGTCCTCACGGTCGCACTTTCTCCGTTGTCTCGGGGCGAGTCCTGGGCGGCAAAAACGGCCGGCGTTTCACTCTCGACGAGCAGTGCCCTGGTGACGTCACAGCGCACGGCGCTCCGGTCTTCAGACATTGGCTACCTTAGGACTGCACGGATCACACATGCACGTCACGTGCGGTCGACTCCCTTTCGGGCGAAGGGGAAAGTGACGGCCAAGTGGGCGGTTCCGACGAAAGCCAGCCACTCTCGCCATCGCGAGTGGCCAGAACTTGCACGTTGGTGAGTCGTGGAAGCGGCAGGAGGAATCACAAGCACGGTAGGAGGCTTTCAGTTCCACCTCCAGTTCCATTTCCAGTTCAGCGTGCGAGCGGCTGCGTGACGGTTGGACCAGCGCTGACCATGGTGCGTCACAATTCAGTCATCGGTAGCAGATCTTGAAGCACGACGCGGATAAGCCTTGGACCATACTCAGTGCAACACCATCAATACAGTAGGAGTTGTGGGCCTTTTCTAACACATTTAGATGTGAACGTCAGCTACTATTGTCTGCAATATCGCAATTCGCTTACATAGTCACAGGTGCCTACTAGAGCATAACAGAGAATGGATTTATCAAATGCGCTCCATATGGCCCTTGCTACGTTGTTCTTTGTTGTACTCGTTGCATTTATCTTCGTCTACGGATGTGCTTTAGGGCCCCAGCTTATTTTTGTTCGGGGCCTGGCCTATTTTTGGGACCCCGACACTTTTTATAAAATGGTTTTGGTGCATTTTGGTCCACCGACGATGTTTTTTAGACACTGGCTCGTTTTCGAAGAACTCGATGTGTTTGCTTACCGCCCGATATTTTTGTTCTTTTTTTAGGATTATGTTACTTTTTTCGAACCCCAGCCTGATTCTGAGGCCCTCATGCAATTTGATAGCCCGATGTGCCTTGAGGGCGTCCGACGTGTTTTTTTAGCTTCCGGTGTGTTTATTTATTGCTGCAGCGCATGTTGTAAAGCCCTGCCGCTTTTTGCCGAGACTCGGTACGCTTTGGAGCGACGGTGTGTTTTCGGTCTCCCGTTGTGCTCTCAGGATCCCACTATGTTTATGTGGATCTCCCGATGCACATTTTTGGGGTCCCAGCGCGATTTCGGGGGCTCCGGTACGATTTTTCGGGGTCCCCGCTCGACTTTTCGGGCTCAGGCGCGTGGTTCGGGGGACCCGACGCCACGTTTTTGCGCTCGACGTGATTTTTTGGGACATCTTTTTATTTTTTTTGAAGCCCGAGTGCCGGCGTGATTTTTCGGGCACCTGTCACCATATTTGCATGTCCCGCCGTGATTTTTTTTCGATCTTCGGTACGTTTTTGGGTCGTACGCGATTTGTGAAGCATCTTGTGGTATGCTGGGGCTCCGGAGCGATTTTCTGGACTCGATCATCTATGTTTCGGAATCCATCCCTATTTTGGGGGCTCTGACTTGATTTTTTCCGGGTCCTGATGCGTTTTTTAAGGGGGGGGGAGGCACGCTATGCTTATTTAGAGCTTTCGACGCCAATGCTTTTTTAAACCAATTACACCCTTCAGAGTAGAAAGGCCCTTCAGAATGTCTTCTTCAGAGACCTATTCTGATTTTTCTGGTGCTCGGATCGATTTTCTTAGTCCCGGTGGGATTTTTTGGGATGGAGTTCGATTCTTAAGAAGGTCCCCGGCGCGATATGTTTGGGCTCCGGTGCATTATTCGGGTTCCCAGTATTATTTTTTTTTCGGTGTTCGAAACGTTTCTTTTCTGAGACCCGACGCGTTTTTACGGGTCATCGACGCGATTTTTTTAAGGCCTCAGAGTAACATTCCGGGTAGGAATGGATTTAGTGTGTGTGTGGGGGCTGCGATTTTCTAAACCCCGGCGCGAGCTTTTGCCCCCCCCAGTAGGATTCTCATGGGCTGGGACGCGACGTCTGTGGGCCACAATGCAATCGCTGGGGCCCCAACGTCATTTCTTGGGATCCTTAGCACGAGTTTTAGCATCCTCGACACGTTTTTGGGGTCCAACAAATTTTGGGAGCTTTTGGCACGATTGTTGGGGCCCAGAGTGATCTTCCATGGCCGGATTCATTTTTTTTCTGTGCCCCGGCTTCATTTCTTTTCGGGTCGCGATGATAATTTTGGGGCCCGGTGCGACCTGTCAGGCCCCTAGCATGACTTCAGGGGCCCTGGCGCGACTTTTGCTCAGCATCAGCTAATCCAAGCATTTCATAATACAAGGTTGTTAGAAAGCAGAAGGAAATGCGGCTGTCTTGCTAAGTTTTCATTTTGCGTCAAAAGTTGGACTGTCAATCCGTTATCCAGTCCATACGTCCGTCCGTCCGTGTGGACGTCCAAACCGTGTTATGCTTTAGTGCCCGCACAGTTGTACATACCTACCTGCCTGACCAATATACCCGTTATCATCTAAGGAGAGAGCGAGGGAAAGATGGGAGAAGATTGAGAGGGAGAGAGGGAATGAGTTTGTCGGCGTGCCGAATCATTTAGGCCGTTTCCATCGTCTCTGAAGCGGGTGAGTGCTTTGCAAGCAAGGCCAATGCAAGCATATATTTACACCACCGCGATGATTATTATCTGGATCCTGACACCCGGATGACCACCTGAGCACATCTGGCCGCCGCGCGGCGGTAATGACACTGCCGAGTGCCGTCAGACTGGTGACGGAATCGAGTGGCAGCTCTCCCTCTCTCCACCCGCCCCCGATAGCATCACACTCGCCGACAACGGGGCTCATGGTGTCGAGATAATTCGAAGCAAACCAAGGACGCCACCAATTACAAAATCGGCTGCACAGCCGGCCACATTTGCGCAAGCTTCCCGTCCGCCTGGGCTCATGGAGACTGTGCATGGGTGTGTGCTGGAGTTTTGGGTTTGAGTGTACATATATACACACATAGATATATATATATATATATATTTATATATATATATATATATATATATATATATATATATATATCAATGGCCGAACATTTCATAAACATATCATATTGAAGTCCAATCTGGATGAGGCTTTGGATGTCTATGTTGCCCGAGCATTTACTGTCGGAGTGTCTGCTGCCTGGGTGTCTGCTGCCTTGATGTCTGCTGCTTGTGGGTCAGTTGAATTGAATATCCGGCTAGACGGGTGTCTCGGCGAATGATGGCCGATTTTGTTCAAGCTGAATGCTAAGCGTTATGTCTGCTATTTTAGAGACAAAGGTGCATTCAGAATTGCGTAGGAGAAAAGTGGAAGAAGGCCTTCCAAGTCTTGTTCGGAAGGTCCATTTTGCAAATTTATAATCAGAAGAAAATCACAATAATTTTTGCCCAAGGGGAAGGGAGTGAGGTCAGTTTTCTTTAGGCAGGAAACAACTAAAAATTGCGAATTTGATTGTCAAAGCCACATTTTCTGCTCCCAGTATTTCCTTAGGCTTGTCTCTGTCCAAACGTCCTGTGCACAGCAGCGGATTCCGTGCTGACATGCCATAATATACACCGCAACAATCACATACACGTCCGAGCCGTGTGATAGGAATATTCGTGCTATGGAATGCAGAATGATATTCCACATGCCTCAACCCGAAAGCCTGTCTGAGACTCGAATGGTATGCGGACGTCGTGACGTTATTACCATACTTCGCTGACGCAATGGGTGTTTAGCAACAGCCATTATTAATCAATGTCCACGACGCGCGAGCTGTTCTTCTGTCTTGATAACAGTGGAGCAAAAACATATCACGGGAGGCTAGCAAGGTCAAAGTTGGTGACCTCAAAATCGTTGGAGCTGCTGCCCCATAGGATGCTACATAAACCTGAGATGTGTGGTGAGTTAGTTGGCTGGAACGAACACTGGAAGGTGGCTAGAATCCCCTCATCTGGAAAAAGCACATGTAGCTCCAGCTATGGTTCTGGTAAAATTTCAAACCAATATCAGCTGATCGTCAGCGAACTGTACCGCTACCAGGTGAATTATCAGATGACGGAGACTTGGAGAGTGCGACACAGCCATGCCCCTCCCGTGTTGTGTCTTATCATGTGCGGGTGGGTGGCGATGTGGTGGACGGTTCAGCACACCGGAACATTGTCAGCACCTGACCACGTGCGGGTGGGTAGGACAGTGGTGGACGGTCCAGCACACCGGAACATTGTCAGCACCTGACCATTTGCGGGTGGAGTGTCACGCTGATTTGCCACTGATGTCGCGCATCCGTGTGTCTGAATGATATTTGCCGTTCAGGTGAGTTGTGTGTGTCGGTGACATCAGTCCTGTCCGCCGTGTGTGTCGGTGACGTCAGTCATGTGTGTCGGTGACATCACTATTGTGTGCCGTGTGTGTCGGTGACGTCAGTCATGTGTGTCAGTGACGTCAGTCATGTGTGCCGTGTGTGTCAGTGACGTCAGTACTGTGTGCCGTGTGTGACAGTGACGTTAGTCCCATGTGCCGTAAGTGGCGGTGACGTCAGTCATGTCTGTCGTGAGTTTCGGTGGCGTCAGTCCTGTGTGACGTGCGTATCGGTGACGTCAATCCTGTGTGCCGAAGGTGTCGGTGACGTCAGTCATGTGTATCGTGTGTGGCAGTGACGTCAATCCTGTGTACCGTGAGTATCAGTGACGTCAGTACCCCATGTGTCAGTGGCATAATCATTGCGTGCCGTGTGTGGCAGTGACACATCAGTCCTGTGTGCCGCGTGTAACATCAGCTGCATGCCGTGTGTGGCAGTGACACATCTGCCCTGTGTGCTGTGTTTGTCGGTGATGTCAGTCCTGTGCGCCACGAGTGTCGGTGCCATCAGTTCCCTGTCGTGTGTGTCGGTGACGTCATGCTTCCCAGCGCCGTCGCTGGTCACGTGAGCGGCTGGCCGCTTCGTTTATCATCGTTATCCGACTGGCTCCGAATTTATCCCCTGGATGACGAGTCGACTTGTCACGTGATTGCGCGGCGGCCGGCCTTCGGCTGTGCTGGCCGGCCGCCTCCGCCTGGCATGTCCGCCGTCAGCGGGCGGACATGCCAGGCGGACATGCCAGGCGGACATGCCAGGCGGACATGCCAGGCGGACATGCCAGGCGGACATGCCAGGCGGACATGCCAGGCGGACATGCCAGGCGGACATGCCAGGCGGACATGCCAGGCGGACATGCCAGGCGGACATGCCAGGCGGACATGCCAGGCGGACATGCCAGGCGGACATGCCAGGCGGACATGCCAGGCGGACATGCCAGGCGGATACACGGCGTCATTCGTGTGACCACTGAGCGCCACCGGCCGGTATTGGTTGTTGGTGGCGATGGTTGTTGACAGGTGAGGGTTGAGTGGGTGGGGTGCTGAGGTCGGTATTGGTTACCGGTGGTGATGGTTGCTGACAGGTGAGGGTTGAGTGGGTGGGTGCTGGGTCGGTATTGGCTGCTCGTAGTGATGGTTGCTGAGAGGTGACGGTTGAGTGGGTGGCGGTGCTGGTGGCGGGGTGACGCCGTACTCCGCCTCCGACCACGATCAGCAAGTTGACGCGCTCCCAGCGGCTGCAACAGGAAAGCCAGCGGGAGGCACGTGACTTGGCTCCGGTGGAGACACTGCCAGCGTCGGTTTCTATCGTCATATTAGCGCTGTTGGCTAGGCTTTGTGTCGTCATTAGTACTTGTTCCTCTGCTTCTGTTGTGAAGGTTTCAATCCTGTTTGTTTGTTTATTGGGTGGCTCCGGACGCACTTTATGCACGATCACGACTAATGGCGCCGCCCACGTTTCGCCGGTGGGCCGCGGGATTGGGAAATGCGAGTGTTGTGTGACGCGTTGTGTTGTGAATGAGTGATACGAGTGTTCAACCCCGGACCTTTGATACCCAGAGCTCAACAACTTAACAACTCGGCCATCCGCGCCCCGAAGGTTTCAGTCCAGTCCATATTTGGTTATCTCAGCTTCATCATTGGCTGTATGCAATGACTGTTGTCCCGAACAGCTTTAATCACTTTTTTATATTACCGTTGCTAAAGCGTGACAATTTACCCATCCCGTCGAGGTTGTCGGCGTGTGCGAGTGTTTTGCTCACTGCAGGAGCAGCACAACAGCATATCATCTCATCCAATCATAACTAACACTTCCACAATCTGTCCCGGCCCAATACCAATATAACAGATGTCTGCACCTTTAGAGATGCCCAAGTCACTCCCATCTGATCGACTGAGTCTGACTCTTGGCAATCGTTCGTGCCGCTGTCCGTATGGAAAGCCGACGCAATTGCGATACCCTTCTGCTGATTACACGTCTCTCCGTGACGAAGCAGATCAGAATACGCGCATGTTCTCCGCCATCTACGGCCTGAGAACTACCGCAACTACACTTTAAAACCCTCACCAGCAGAAGCATTTACATATCCTTCAACTCTATTCCTTGAATAGCATTACATGTCTTCCGAAGCACGTGTTCCTCCGGGTCTGGAGTTCCTGATTATGCAACCTGCTGTCCAGTGCGTACACTGGTAACTTTGGCTGATTATGCAACCTGCTGTCCAGTGTGTACACTGGTAACTTTGGCTGAGCTTAGACATCGTTTAAATGTCACGGCGCATCTTATGTATACTCAGGTATGCGAGTGCTCCTATAGGAGCACGCGAGAACCCTACAGGGAAATTCGAGCCTCCTAGAGGGGTGTTGGGGTGGGGGTGGGGGATGGGGGGGGGGGGCTCTATTCAGGGCAGATCATCAGGGTCCTCTCGGTCTAACAGGCTCCTCTGGTCAAAGGGCCTCATCCTTAACTAGAAGGCCTAGTTTCTTGCTAGGGGCCCTCTGGGAGGGGCGGATTCAGGAATTTTCATACGGGAGAGGGGCACTCATCTGGAGGAGCGTCTCTGGGAAAGTCTGCGGGGAGGGACACATCGGCTGAAAGTTCGTCGAACGAAGTCAGAGGTGGAGGCATACTGAAGGGGCGCATTTTCCTCTTAAGAGGGTGCCTATTCCTCTGAGAGGTCCGCCTTTGGACAACAAATTCGTTGAGCTGGATGGGGTGCATTCAACCTGGTTGGATGGCCCTTCTCCCGGTCAGAGGGTTGCCACCTTTCTATGGGAAGCGGTGGCACATGCTCCCAGTGCCTCCGCTTGTATCCGCCCCTGACCTCTGGCTAGGGGCCATTTGGTCGGAGACTCATCTTCGACTAGGGACCCCACTGGTCAGACCACTAGTCAGGGGCTCCGATCGATGGCGATGACCCCTAGTCTCGGAGCTCTTCTGGCCAGGAACCATTTTGGTCAGCGATCCTCTTTGACCGCTCTGGTTGAGGGAGGGATCAGTGATTCCTCTGGGCAGGGGCCCTTTTGGTCAGAGGGTCTCGGTGGTTGTTTTTATTTGCTACTTTTTTCAATTTTAGGGCCCTGTAAAAATGGTGGGTGAAACCCGATGAAGAACTTTCTGCTTCGGGTGCCCTAGGAAAATATGTGCCTCCCCTTTACAAATCCATGTGCCACTGATGGCGATGATTGTTTGGCATAAACATGCGCTGGCACCAATCCGTATTGGCACTTTCAATCTGAAGTTACACCTACCTTGTTTTGGATGCTGCCGTTAGTGGGACGCACACGGTTCTCAGAAGCTCCCTGCGACTGCCAAACCATAGTCTCGAATGAGAAATATAGCCGCCATTTCTCAGATGGTTTCAATGAGGCCGGCACGAGCCATTGCGAAGTGCTTTGATAAAAACAAACGGGGAAAACTGCTTGGTGAACAGGTTGAATGGAGCTAGGTGAAAATACGACATTGATGAATAACTAGAAGAATGCCTTTTATTGGCTAGCTAAGCTACAACAAGGATTTTCTGGAGATAATAGATCAATAAATAAAATTAGCAAAGCACAAATTGAAGAGCGATATTCATAGACATGGCGACAAAAGGCATGTCTACATCTTGATGTATGTACCTACTTGGTATGCTGGCTTTGAGCTTCGTGCTCCCTGAGCCATCACAACCTCCCTCATGTAGACGAGAACAGCGCAGTTGTTGCGCAACTTTCAGTAATTGATGAAGGTCGGTGAAAAGTTCAGTAATTGATGGAGGCGCCACACAATGGTCCTATCTCTCGCCACGGGTGTTCTCGCTCTGCTGCCAAATTGCTCCGATGCAATTACAGCGCATCGAGGAGTGGCTTGGTGAATAGGGCCATCGTCTAAATGGGGTCATCGTCTACTAAAACGCATGCCATCGCAAACCACAAATGGCATGGGACCAAGGCATTAGGTGTATCGCCCTTCTCGCTCCGGTGCATTCCCTCCATTCCACGACAGATCGACCGGTGCACTTTACCCCAAACATTCTGATGTAGACTAGATTGACATATAGGGTACTTCTTAACTCTCAACACACCCGTGCAAATTTCAGCGAGATGCGACCAACGGCTTTAGAGTTGTAGCCTCCCACAATATTTTATGTCACATAGCATGGATAGCGTTAAAGATGGATATCTCATCGATACGAAACAAAATGTGTGGCATTTCATGCATCGTTGAGAAGAAAAATGACTAGGAAAAATATTCCTGAAATAAAATACAAATGATTATACATTTGTCCTTGTGACCTCATAACCTCGTGATCATGTGGCTTCATAGCCCCTCGTGACTCCTAGTCCATCGAAAGGAATAAAGTTGACAGCGGAAATATAAAGGGATGTGATTTAGCTGGCAGTGGAAACATGCGTTTCCCCTATAAATATAAGATATTGCCGACCGTGCTCAATTACTTTTTGCGATTTTGCGTTTTGCGGGACGGACGAACTCAGTGTAAGTTTTCTGCCGCTGGAAATCCACGTGATGTAGAGCATCGAAATAGAAACAAGGGACAGGTTGTTTCAACGCAAACATTCATAATTGTTCAATATAGGCTTCACAGTTTCCCTTAAGCTAACTAAATTCAAGGATTACCGATGCGTCACTCATGTCCATGCGCTCCTGAGCTCCGATGACCAACCAAGCTACTTAAGCGACGGCTGCGCCACGCAGTATCAGATTAGGCATAACTTTGTCAATACTTGTTACCATCAGCAAGCTTTTTGGTGTTGCATGTGTGTGCAGCCACTTTGCCAATTCATATGGCAATAGGGCATGAGCCGACATTGGTGGTACGGCAAAGCGAGCCACATAGCCTGACCGCCTGATGCGTTCAAGGACGAATTATGTCTGGACGACTCAGGCGGTGTTTGAACTTCTGCCCGAAATTAAATGATTGAATGAAGTGGAATGAAGTGCAAGTGGAATGAAGGCAAAATTGCACCTTTTGTCGTGAGGCCGGCGCGGTCAAATATCATGTCAAATATCATGTCAAATATCATGTCAAATATCATGTCCAATATCATGTCAAATATCATGCCAAACATCATGTCAAATGTCATGTCAAATATCATGTCAAATATCATGTCAAATATCACACTGCATCATATCATGCTGGATGGCATTCAATGCACGTTGCACGCAACCACCAGACGTTCAGAAGGAAAACTGCGTCGGCACACTGAGCTCAGCCACGGCGCCATCCCGGCGACAATTATGCCACGGCACCATCTCGGCGACAATTATGCCACGGCACCATCCCGGCGACAATTATGCCACGGCACCATCTCGGCGACAATTATGCCACGGCACCATCCCGGCGACAATTATGCCACGGCACCATCTCGGCGACAATTATGCCACGGCACCATCTCGGCGACAATTATGCCACGGCACCATCTCGGCGACAATTATGCCACGGCACCATCTCGGCGACAATTATGCCACGGCACCATCTCGGCGACAATTATGCCACGGCACCATCCCGGCGACAATTATGCCACGGCACCATCCCGGCGACAATTATGCCACGGCACCATCCCGGCGACAATTATGCCACGGCACCATCTCGGCGACAATTATGCCACGGCACCATCTCGGCGACAATTATGCCACGGCACCATCCGATGGCAGCGACAATATGCCACGGCACCATCCCGGCGACAATTATGCCACGGCACCATCCCGGCGACAATTATGCCACGGCACCATCCCGGCGACAATTATGCCACGGCGCCATCCCGGCGACAATTATGCCACGGCACCATCCCGGCGACAATTATGCCACGGCACCATCCCGGCGACAATTATGCCACGGCACCATCTCGGCGACAATTATGCCACGGCACCATCCCGGCGACAATTATGCCACGGCACCATCTCGGCGACAATTATGTTTGCAACCTGTGCTCACCTTCGCCGTGTCAGAAGGCAAATCCACCTTCGCCGGGCTGGGGGTGGGGAGGCATCTTGAAATCGCCCGCGAGCGTCCGATCTACATAGGCTGGGGTAAAATGCAGAACACCGTTAGAAAGCCCTCGTCATGGAGATTACGAAGCTCTTGTACTCATGCCGAAATGAGGTACCCAGATGTCATCAGAGATCAATGCACGGGCTTCGACTTAATTCACTGGGAATGGTCCTTAAAATGCAGGTCTTACTTACTTCGGTACTGCTTTTCAAGAAGTAACATCGGCAAATACATTTGTATTGATCATAGTAAAACAGGGTCAAGACAAGGTAGGTCATGGCTGGTCAAAATCAGGCTTGAAACCAACTCCGAACTATGTAGTCAGAGACACGTAGAATGTTATGGGCAAACGATTTGTGGACTAGGGCTCATATGACAGCCAATGACTTCATTTCCAGTCATCCCGAGATCTTTAAAGGTTATAGTAGATCAATCCAGTGACATGCCCTCTATCTTTGGGAATGATCAGATTTTTGTGGTTGAAATTTTAGTCCGATTTCTTACTGGGATGGCTTTATGGACCAGGGTCCTATTGCAAAGCAAAGCTTGTCGCGTGAATCCCTACCGAAGTGTCCTACTCAACCGCCTTCCTAAAGCGTATTTATTTGCATAATCTAGTCAGAATCCCTTTCACTTCTTCAACTTAAGCTTCTAAGCATGACAAAACCGACCTACGATGTTCAGGATAAAATGCAGCGAGGGTGGGATGGCTTCAAACGGGACCATTACCAGAGTGTTTCCGTCTGGAGCATGTTTACCACTCGTCTCCGCACAGGCATCCGGGGAGTGTTTGTTTGCGGGCCACGCGGCACTGAATACGTCACAGTTTTATCGCTGCCGGGACGGGAAGTGACCTCGCGACACTGTCGGCATCTCGGCGGCGCGCCGCGTTTTGTTGCCATTGTCGACCGAGCGACGCTGACGATAAATCACACGGCGGTACCTGCGTGCCGGACCGCCCGTGTGACCTACACACCACACGGCGGTACCTGTGTGCCGGACCGCCCATGTGACCTACACACCACACGGCGGTACCTGTGTGCCGTACCGGCCGTGTGACCTACACACCACACGGCGGTACCTGTGTGCCGGACCGCCCGTCTGACCTACACACCACACGGCGGTACCTGTGTGCCGGACCGGCCGTGTGACCTACACACAACACGGCGGTACCTGTGTGTCGGACCGGCCGTGTGACCTACCCGTGTGACCTACCCGTGTGACCTACACACCACACGGCGGTACCTGTGTGCCGGACCGGCCGTGTGACCTACACACCACACGGCGGTACCTGTGTGCCGGACCGGCCGTGTGACCTACACACCACACGGCGGTACCTGTGTGCCGGACCGGCCGTGTGACCTACACACCACACGGCGGTACCTGTGTGCCGGACCGGCCGTGTGACCTACACACCACACGGCGGTACCTGTGTGCCGGACCGGCCGTGTGACCTACACACCACACGGCGGTACCTGTGTGCCGGACCGGCCGTGTGACCTACACACCACACGGCGGTACCTGTGTGCCGGACCGGCCGTGTGACCTACCCGTGTGACCTACACACCACACGGCGGTACCTGTGTGCCGGACCGCCCGTGTGACCTACACACCACACGGCGGTACCTGTGTGCCGGACCGGCCGTGTGACCTACCCGTGTGACCTACCCGTGTGACCTACACACCACACGGTGGTACCTGCGTGCCGGACCGGCCGTGTGACCCACACACCACACATTCGTTATCGATCAGAGGTCGTGCAGGGGGCGCCGCCACCGGACGACGTACCTACCTCTGCGTGCGGCGCGAGTTACACCTCTAACGAAGACCGCCGCCCGGCCGGCAGATTTAAGGGGTGGCCACGCGCACAGTTCGCTTTTTTGTCTCGTTAAACCTTGCCCGAACATAAACAAGGACCGCCGCGGCACAAGGCCAGCACATCAAAGCGACCTCCCATCCAGGCTGGGCCCACCAAAGCAACTCACCTACTCCCCATAGTAGTAGCCATCGAAACAACTTACCGGCTCGGACAGCCTTCACTAGAGTGATTCTCGCTCTGAACACTTCTCAGCATCAAAGTGATTCGCCGGCTATTAGTGGTGACCTCCCTCCAAATCAGTCGACCGCTTTGACCTCCCATAATGTGGGACCAGCCATGGAACCAGCGAGGCACGTCGTGCCGACTTTAAGCCCAGTGCGGTCCTCTATTGCGACCTCCCGCCCTGTACGGTCCATTATAACGTCCTCCCGCCCTTGTACAGCCCACCATAGCGGCCTCCCACCTGGCGCGGTCCAATATAGCGGCCTCCCGCCCTGTACGGTCGACTATAGCGGCCTCCCGCCTTGTACGGTCCGCTATAGTGGCCTCCTGCCCTGTACGGTCCAATATAGCGGCCTCCCGCCTTGTACGGTCCGCTACAACGGCCTCCCGTCTTGTACGGTCAATTATAGCGGCCTCCCGCCTCATACGGCCCACTAAAGCGGCCTCCCGCCTTGTACGGTCCGCTACAGCGGCCTCCCGCCTTGTACGGTCCACTATAGCGGCCTCCCGCCTTGTACGGTCCGCTATAGCGGCCTCTCGCCCCGTTCGGTCCAATATAGCGGCCTCCCGCCTTGTACGGTCCGCTATAGCGGCCTCCCGCCCTGTTCGGTCCAATATAGCGGCCTCCCGCCTAGTACGGTCCACTATAGCAGTCTCCCGCCTTGTACGGTCCGCTATAGCGGCCTCTCGCCCCGTTCGGTCCAATATAGCGGCCTCCCGCCTTGTACGGTCCGCTATAGCGGCCTCCCGCCCTGTTCGGTCCAATATAGCGGCCTCCCGCCTAGTACGGTCCACTATAGCAGTCTCCCGCCTTGTACGGCCCATTAAAGCGGCCTCCCGCCTTGTACGGTCTGCTATAGCGGCCTCCCGCCTGGTGCGGTCCACTTTTACGGCCTCCCGCCTTGTACTGTCCACCATAGCGACCTCCCGCCTTGTGCGGTCCACTATGGCGACCTCCCGCCTGGCGCGGTCCACCCCAGTGGCGCAGCGCGGCTAGTGCCGGCAGCGATTTGTCCGCAGCGATTCGGCCAGCGCGGCGCCGCCGCGGACCTCGAGCCGCCTCGCAGGTCAGCGCGGGGTCGCCGATGTCGCTCGGGTCGCCGAGGTCAGACCGTGGCGTGCGGCACGCCCTGTCGGAGCGCTATGTCCAGGTCGCCGGCGCCGCATTGTCCGGCGCCGCATTGTCCGGCGCCGGCTGCAGCGCGCGTGCGCCGCCAATTGGCGGGGCGGCCGACGAGCGCCTCGTCGGCGCCGGCCGCGACAACACCGGCGCAATGACACGCGCCGGAGAAAGCCGATCGTCGGCAATCACACGCGCCGGGTCGGCCTGAAAGGGCGCCGCCAATGATCCGATCACGAGGCGCGGACGGACGCGCGGCGAGCTGCGGCGCCGTGCCGGCGAGGAAGGCCGCTCGCCGCTCGTTCGAAGGCGTGACGGCGACGGCGCCGTTCGGGTGGGCGCGCGCGGCGGCCGGCGGACAGGCGCGGGTGGCGTGTGGACTTTCTTGCGCCGGCGACGTGATCGATGGTGCTGGTCGGTCGGTATGGGCGTGACGCAGATCGGTGATGTGGGTACGCTTGTTTGTGCCCATCTGCAGCGCGGCTGCACAAACAAAGCTGACGAGGCGCGGTGCTGACTGAGGCGGCGTAAATGACATTCTGTGCATCATAGCAGGGGCTAGCTAGCATAGGCCTTGGTGATGTTTAGAAGCTTACAGTGTCCGAAAGCATACCCATTCTGAAAAAATGCCTATATCTATAATATATCATATTACATGTATACATCTACCTCTTCTATACACTTGATTCCTAAATATAATATCGAAGTGAACATTTTCATCTCATTTTTAATATCCTTGGTTGTACAATTTCTGTCCGCTGCTTTACAAAACTTAGCTATCCCAAGGCCAAAGATAACCGAATGCCTGCGGATTGTGTTACGCGCTGCATTGGTTTTGAATAATTGATGAATGTTATTCAATGAAATTAATTCGTTTGGTATAATATTCCAGTATAACATTTTCCCAGATACATCGACTGCAAATAATTGAACAGCCGTAGGTAGATACAATATTTTCAGGTGTTGGCTGCAGCCCATCCAGGAGACGAGATGATGACAGTGGCAATGGTCGCGAGAATAACCCATCGAGGAGATGAGAGAATGACAATCGTAATGGTCGCGAGGGCAGCCCATCGAGGAGACGAGAGGATGACAATGGTAATGGTTGTCGGGACAAAGTCGATTGCCGTCAGAAGAGCTTCAATGAAGTTATTAATAATGCGTGGTAGTCCCTCTGGTTACTTCTTCCAGAGCACAATGGAACATTATGTTTTGAAAAATCAATAACCTTGATCGACTAAAGTAGTTCTCTCAAATCACAAAGGTGCTGGACTCTTATGTACTAGACCCGAGCGTCAATTATTTTTTCTCTCGAAACTCATCTCGCGTACAGGATCATGCGCGTTAACCAAATACGTGCTTGACAATACACGGCGATATTTCGATGCCATTGCTACTAAGCAGAGGTTTGAATGACGACAACTTGGGAATGGAAGCCGTAAATTATTTTTTTCGCATATTTTTGCATGCATTCCTGCCAGGCACGCATCTGATCAGGTCGCATAACCCTGTTCGAGGCAACCTTCGTAAACAGCCTTTTGACGCTCCGGTCTAAAATATACTCAACAACTTGTCGATAATGAGCAACTAATGAGCAGGCCATATATTTGAGGGGAGTCAAATCGTCGTCCCCGAACGAATTTTCGCGAGTTCTCGAAAATTGTTTGGGTAACAAAAAAAATCGTGTCTAGGTTTTCCTACATTATCTTCATGTTCACATTTCATGATCAAGCAAAACAAACTGGGCACATGAGAACACTAAGCTATGCGGTCAGATATAAAGTGACCGCCCATCACTTCTTCCGACAATGCGTAATTTCACCCGACTTGTGGATGTACAGTGGACAAAAAGGATTGCTTTAGTATTACATCAAATTACTTTGGTACAGTGTGACCGGTAGATCTACCTAGCTATCTAGATCTACCTAGAACATCAGCGGCCACTGACCCCGGTGTATTTCCGCTGGCCCTGGTGGCTTCAATAGGTCCTTCTTGGTCGAAGGCGTATTGTGGGGAAACTAGGGAGCTGAATTCGAATTCGGAACCCATTCTTACTGGGATGGAAAAATCAGGAACTCATGCACTTAATCCGAGTTCGCCTGGAGGAAGAACTGGTGCTCCTGGGAACCGCAAAATATTCATCGGTGATGGCAAAGAAGCCCACAAGGACGCATCGCGCTTAAATGTTCACGTCTTTTTGAAAATTTCTTTCGAACCATCCCCGTGAGCGGTGATTTCAAATCGCCTACGATCAACGGCCCATATCACTTTAAGTGTAAACAAATTCGAAGCAATATAATGTTTGTTGGAACTAGGTATTGATATATGCCCAGCAGTGCATCTCATCAGGTCCAATAAAACTGCTCCGTACTATTTTTCGGAAAGATATTTACTTTCGCCTGCGGCCCAATCAGCTTGGATGTAAGCCAATGGGAATAGCATTTTTCTGTCATTGACTGAGACCCCAGGGCCTGTAACATGACATGTTCTTGACAATAGAATACTCTTTCCCTCATAGCTAAATCAGCAGGTCAAAACATCAGCGACCTTTCAAAGATCATCTATGGACAGCGACATTTTACCTATTTTACCCGAAAGCTGACATAAGGTATTTTTGACGGTGATTCACACAATAATGTCGTAACCCATTTTATTTTATTTTTTAAAGTTCATTTCAGTGGATTTATGAATATGAAATGAAATGCGCAGTGATTTCCCATAGTAAACAATAGTAAAGACCTCGTCCTTGATATGGGTGCCTGGAAGGTCAATATATGTCCGGGCCAGGTTAAAAACATTGTTTCTGTGTCAAAATGAGGCGAGGTACATGCTGATGCGTTTTATCTTCAATCATCAATAATATCCCATATGGTCAGATGCAAGGAGGATTCTCGAGCACCCTTCGCCGAAAACCTCGACGAGCAATGTCCCATAAGCCAACCGTGGCGGGTTAAAAGTTGTCAATATTTTTATCTGTCTTAACCTCGACTAGTATATTAAAGTGCATCACATGCGCGTCTTTTAAAGCCTAGCATTCTTTATCACAAGCATTGACCGCCTAAACGTGGCGTGTCAGACGTGACCTTTGACCTGATGTTGACCGACACAAAACTAAAACTGCTCAAACCCATGAGTTCGTCCTATGCATAACGACCTTTTCGTTGTCTTCGGAATCATGCATACGAGTTCAGCGGTTCGTCTAGACCACTTTATAGTGGTGACGTTTTTTCACTTCTTTCCGGGTGAGTAATACCATGTAGCTGGATAGTAATATCCTAGTTCTATTTGACTGAAACCCAGGCAACTAGCAAGCTAAAACGATTCCAGCATTGTACATGTCCTGAAGATTGGCATGTTACACATAGATGGCTGGGGTCCACTCAATTTTTGACCAAAGTATCTTGATACCGAACTAAATTTTGTAATCTCGATAATCATATCAATCCATTCGGGTTTCTAAGGCAGTGATTTCATCACATGTCGGATAATTTTGAGCATTAGCCAACTTTCCTAACAATGGATGAAAGGAAACGTAGGATTGAAGGAACTCTAGATGGCCTCATGATTTAAGAACAGTGTTTTTTTGTCTTGTTAGTACTGACGTCGGAAGCGATTCCAACGAGCCGATGAAGCAGGTGTCTCAAAAGACAACCAGCTGGCTCGACTGTAGGTGAGTTGGGTCACATTTTGTAGATCATCAGAGCTTAAACATATTTTGAGAAGGGGCCGCACAAGCAATTTCGATGTCCTGCGCGCTTGACCCGACCCGACCCGACCCAGCCCAGCTCGGCCCAGCCAGACCGAACACTCCAATGTCTTAGACACGATGATAGGTAGGACCATGACAAGTTGAGTAAAGGTAGATTGGCCGCACCGATAGTTTATTTGGCTACAGTACCGGTCTGCATTGGTCTTCCCTGTCCTGTCAGACGTGGGTCGAGTCGCTTCACGCGCTCGTATATCCCAAGGCTGGGATTGTCAGTCGCCAACTGGCCTGATGAGGCCGGGTTCGCAGCTCAGGGGCGGCCGTATCGGTACGTTGTCGGCACGCTAAGCTCTCAGCCAAAATTCTGGAACTGAACTGGAACTGGAATTCATAGGTCGCATCACGTGGACAGAGGCCACGTAGCAAGCTCTGCTTAGGATAGGATTCAGGCTCATAAAGCCACATGAGCAAGAATTCCGACTAAGTTTCTAGTTCCCCAAAATATATAAAATTATGAGCCCAGCTCGCATGCTTCCTGGCTAAATGAACTTGGATTTGTGCGGTGTTTGATTTCCTGTAGGTATACTTGAACATTAGAAAATTGAAAGTCCATGATATTAGGTATTTAGGTTCGCAATGCCTATGCTGAGAATTGAGATGCCAAACATTTAGCCAGACAGTTAATTAACTTGGTGCATTTGTAAGAAATAGGTAGGCCTAGTTTGGTTTGTCACGTACGTTCACTCATCTTGTATAGGACTGTAAATTGTTTCAATTCAGGTTACTAAGAACCTGCGTGGGGACCTCCTTTATCATGTTAGCTTGGGGGAGGTGCTCGTGGCCCTCCAGTCATGGCCGGTGGTTCCCAGGCAGGTGTCACCCCCATTGCTTTACCATGAATGGAGGCCC
This sequence comes from Ashinkailepas kermadecensis, assembly GCA_034440615.1. Taxonomy (NCBI): domain Eukaryota; kingdom Metazoa; phylum Arthropoda; class Thecostraca; family Neolepadidae; genus Ashinkailepas; species Ashinkailepas kermadecensis. The sequence goes on along the minus strand of JAOTOM010004782.1, from coordinate 43,537 downwards.
GGAGGGTGGTGGCTTCGGATGGTGGTCCCGCAGCAACCCATGGGCACTGTCCCCAGTCAAATCTCCTCAGAAGAGCCCACCTTTTGCGCAACGTGGAATTACACCTGAAAATGAAGATTTTCCTGCTTATCCGATACTTCAAAACGAAGTGGTCAAAATATAGGGAGCTTTCTGGGGGGGGAGGAAGTAAGGGGGGGGGGCGGGGGAGGAAGTATGTTGCTGTCACGACGTCGCCCTCCCGCAGCGATTCTGACCTAAAATCAGCCGTGCGCCAGTGCAAGCCAACGCACTGTTGTCCTCAAGGGAACCCAAGCAATGTGAACTGTTGCTTCGGGGAGCCCAACAACAACGCATGTGGACCGTGCTGCTTAGCCACATGTGTTGCATGGTGTAATTCACAACCACGCAATGCACGAATGTATTCAAATTCTACTTATTGCCGTCTTATTATGTGGCTGTGTTTTACCCAGCTGTTTTGACACCAACCTGTGTTCCGCTCTGATAACGGACTGCCGGCTACGCTACCTTATCTATCTCGGTAACCGCCATCCGTCGGGGGGCGAGTGGCTGTCGGCGACGGCGCCTACAACCGTGCATAATTAGTGGCTAAATTAGCCGTTTGTGGTGCGATGCGGAAAGATAGCAGAGCCGTGCTGTCCGGCTTAAAATAGTTTTCACGCGCTTTGCTGCATAATCGGCCATCACAAGGTCTTGCAACAATGCAGATTAAAGCGCGATAAGCATTTAGTTCCGCAGAAGACCATGGAGATTTGCAACCGCGCTACTGAGCATCCATGGCACACACCGCCTCCACATCTGCTGTCATATACTTGGGTGCGTGCGTACGTTTGCGTGCCTGTCTGTCTGTCTGTCTGTCTGTCCGTCCATCCGTTTGTCTGTCTGTGTCTGCCTGTCTGTCTGTGTCTCTCTGTGCCTCTGTGCGGTCTGCGTCTCTGTGCTGTCTGTGTCTCTGTGTCTATCTGTGTTTCTATGTCTGTCTGTGTCTGCCTGTGTCTGCTTGTGTCTGCCAGCGTCTCTTTGTGTCTGTCTGTGTCTGTCTGTGTCTGCATGTCTGTGCCTAAACGTCTGTGTCTGCATGTCTGTGTCTGCATGTCTGTGTCTGCATGTCTGTGTCTGCATGTCTGTGTCTGCATGTCTGTGTCTGCATGTATGTGTCTGCATGTCTGTGTCTGCATGTCTGTGTCTGCATGTCTGTGTCTGCATGTATGTGTCTGCATGTCTGTGTCTACACGTCTATGTCTGCATGTCTGTGTCTGCATGTATATGTCTGCATGTCTGTGTCTGCATGTATGTGTCTGCATGTGTGTATCTGCATGTCTGTGTCTGCCTCTGTCTGTTGTGTGTATGTCACTCTGTCACTCTCTGTCTGTATGTTGTGTCCCTGACCAGCCATCTGTCACTGACCGCCTGTCTCCTCCGTTTCAGTGCGCACTGATGCGCCAGGACAGCGACCTGTTCCGGCAGCTGCTGGCGCTCAACGACTCGATTGAGGCGCTGAAGCACGGCCGGGCGTCACTGTCGTCCTCCTCCTCGCTCTCCTCGTCGCTCTCCACTCTGCTTGACATCGAGGAGGACGCCGTCTCTACGCCGTCGCCCTATCTGGATAGGCAGGGCCATCTGTCGGACGACGTGGGAAGCTGCACGGTACAAAGTCGCCCGGGGCCTGAATCGGAGACGTGTCCGGGAATCGTCCAACGAGGGGCGGATTTTACGATTGGGGCCAGGACTGCCTCCACAAATTTAGATGTCTCCGGATTCGGCGCTTTAATTGCAAAAGACCGTTTTTTCTGATGTTTTTTTTTTAAAAATCCTCCTTGGGGGCCCGGATCGTCGGCTCCCTTCCCTCCTGAAATTGTAGGCAAGCATGGCATTGTCATGAACCAGGAATGCAGACCGCCTGAGCATGCATCTTGATGCAGGATGTCAAAGCTTCATTAGAAGGTACGTCGATTCAGCATTCAATAAGGGGTCATTAAGCTCCTGTGAGAGCCATACACCCTCGTCAGAGTCCGCATCATCCATAAGGATCCGTAGACGTCCGTAAGGGTCCGTAGCAGTTCATAAGGAGTTCTTAGAAGTTCATCCGTGAACGTTCTTAAGGAACTGTAGACTTTTGGAAGTATCCGTAGCCTTTCAGAAGGGCTAGTACAGGTTGGTATTGGTTCATAGACGTTCTCAGGGGCCAGCAACATCCTCAGCGGCCATAAAAGTGCCGTCGGCCATTATTGGGATTGCCATTGGCTTGCCATCTTCACCGTGGTGATTCCGTAGACGATTGCTTATGAGCCAGGGGCCCGTGGGAGCCAAGGGAGGGGGAGGTGGCCGCCTAGGGAGGGGGAGGTGGCCGCCTCCGCCACCTCCCTCTTGGCTATGTCTCGGATGTGAATGTCGTTGTGGGGCAAAACTAGCCTGGACGAATTAAGCATGCAATCCAGGCTCAGTCGAGCCAAATCTCCGTTATTGTTTCTACCATAATGACGCAAGATTATGCCTATTGTTGCCAGGTTTGATAAATCACGTCGCGTTCTTCATTCATGTTCATGACTGTATGCAAATGACCCGTTTTAATCCCACACCATACACTGTGCAGTTGAGTCTCCACATGAAGATAAATGTATTCAATTATGAAACACACTGCATCCACTTATCCTGCCCCGCCCACACTTTGGCATAATTGTCTTCTTTCTGCACTATTTTGCTCACTTCATTCATGTCACAATCATCCAACATCCAAGGGTAGCTTCCCGTCAAAATTATGCTGGGAACGGTGACCTTTTTGGTCAATTAATTTCATACAACCAGCATCGTCACGAAATCTGATGTACCCCACAGTATCACCCTCCCCCTCCCCACGGTGAGCCTTTCGTCTTTATGTAAGAAATGGCCCTTGCTCTTCAATGTTTGGAAGAGTCAATTAAACAGCAATGTGCTTGCCTCAATGAAAAGAGAATGGTGCGTTTTTTCCAGATGAAGCAGGACTCCGGCTCGGAACGTTCCTTTTTCTCCGAGATTCTTCACGTGACCGGCATGACCAGCTGGGCCAAGAAGCAATCCACCCAGGTGGCGCCACAACCTACCGGGCAGGTGACAAAACTGCCGCCACATCAGACGGCGCCACCGTCGCCACATCAGACGGCGCCACCGTCGCCCCATCAGACGGCGCCACCGTCGCCCCATAAGAAGGCGCCACCGTCGCCCCACCAGCTGGCGTCTTCGTCGTCGAGGTCGTCAGAGAAGAGGGCACACTGCGGCGAACACCGCAGACAAGGCTCCTGCGACTCCGGGATCGTCGACCAAGAGATCCGGGGCACGTCCGATGCTCTCAGTGACGCTGTGGACAGGAAATGTGATCGAGAAGTGTGTCAGTGCTAGTGACCCATATTGGGAGATGCGTATGAGGCGCAGGCTTTGTGGAGAAGTGTCCTGGCGTGCGGCTCGCGTTCTCGGCACTGCTATTAGACGTAGAGGCCAATGCGCACTAGCAGGATTTTGGACGCAAAGAGCAACATGTAGACGTGATCTCATGCGTTCATGTTTTGCGTTGTCCTGACTTGTTAGTTTGCTTGTGATACGATAACGAGTGAACTGTTTCACGGTGTCAATGATTAGAATTAACATCTGCCAACGTAGCTTTTCAAATGCACAACTAAGAGGTGCGCAGATACTACGTGAATTGATTTGTGACTGGGCACCAGCCTGTGATCGGTGGAACGGACCAGTACGGTACTGCCGTTCATCAACAGGCAAGACGCCACCTTTGACGCGGGTGGTACCCTTCACATCCAGAACCATCTTTAACCATGAAACAGCTTTAAAAAAGAAAACACTTTTTCAAGCGATATCATGCAACTTGTGCAGCTGTTGCAAGTCAATGTCAAAGCAACGAGCGCGGATCTACATTCCGTTAAACTGATGCCGAGTGCCTATATGCCACTTCTTCAGCTCCAACAATGCTCGTGTGAGCACTGCTATTGCCCGCTAAATGTGCAAGATGTCAAATCCGTACACCGGCACTTTCCTTAGGCACACTCCTGCAGCTCTAACAATGTAGGCGTGTGCATTGCTATTGCCCGTCATCTGTGTAAAATATTCCGATACACCGCAACTGTCCACGGTGTGCACAGCAGTGAGCAGGGTTTACGATGAACATCGACCTGCATTTGTTTGATGACCTTCAAGTGCGAAGTCTAAGCTCTCCATGACACCCCTGCACGTAAAGCACATCGGCACTTATAATGTTCGTATGAGAAATGCTGACCGCCTGCTTATGTATGTGTACTTAGGAAATCGGAATACACAAAGACTGAAATGAGCAAATTCGTTTGCATAATGTATTGGAGTTCCATCAGAAGTTTGGTGAAATGCTGTCCATCAACATTAGCATGATGAGAAGCGCGCCAGCCAACAGCTATTTGACTTCGCCACGAAAAACAACCTTGCAAGTTATCAAAAACAAAGTTGCATCGCCAGCACAGGACAAGCTGTCACTTTAATATTTTCTTCGATTCCATAAGGTTCAAATAACCCGCACAAGAATCTGTCCACCCATCACAGCTCCATTGTGCCTCACAGCCGCTGACAGTTTCACTGCCTCCTGCTGGGATGAACCTGTGGTGAAACCCTCATCCGACGTAATGGTCATGGCCGGTGCAGCTGATCCTCGAAAACGGCGAACAGTGGAGGTGGTTTCCGGCCAGGTCGGTGTAGCAAATACCGCAGCTGGTGTTTTGGATAAAAAAGGTTGGATTTGCGAAGCTGGTTAGATAAAGGTGCTGAAGAAAAGTTATTGTTGGAGCTGTAATACCTGCTGAGTAATATATTATCCACTCATGACGACGGGATTCAAAGCTGCTCTCGGACCGCTCAGTTTCTTTTCCTTCTTACGTAGGAAGAAGGAAAAGAAAGGAAGGAACTTACTTACGTAAGTTTCCTTCTTACTTACGTAAGTCGGTGGCACTTGATAAGTCAGCCAGTGAATATAGCCATAATTGCAAATTAGCGACCTTCCAGAAATACGAATAAATTACTGCGGCTCTGTCACACTGGCGTCCGACTCAATGAGGTAATTACAGCCAACTGCAACCGCATATACAGTACCGCACGGATTCCGCCGAGCAATATATATGCCATTCATCACACCTCAGCTTAATGTTTGCATCAGGGTTTCTTTCGAGGCGGTGACTAGGCACGCAACCACAGTGTTTTTCGTTCCCCATTTGTGATCCACTCTCCAGTAGCTGTGGGTACTTATTAGCTTGGGTACTTGTGAGCTCACCATGTGTCTGGTACTTTAGAAGTTATCTGGCAACTTTGAGCACCTATGAAGCCAAATCTGGCATATTTAAGCGCTTATAAAACGGGGTAATTGTGAGCCGGGGAACTCATGAATGCCACCCGTTCCAGCCACATGCAGCAGAAGAGAAATCTTGCCCGTCAGTCATCTCAGCTGGCGTTGTCGAAAACCTCACGGACAGCAATTTGACCATTTGATGACTCAGGCTCCGTCGTAACAACAATGCTAAGTGGGCGACACCGACGCAATAACGTTTCCACGATACGCAGCCCCAAGCTTGCTTAGGTGCAGTCCATGCCCGGACGGGGCGGGGATGGCCGAGTAGTTGGACGTCGAACTCTGGATACAAAGGTCCCGGGTTCAATGCTCGCACCGCTCAGACATTTCCAAATCCCGCGGCCCACCGGCGAAACAGTGCGGGCGGCGCCGATTAGCAACTGCATAAAGTGCGTCGTGAACCAAACCCAATAAAAAAGATTCCCTGACACCAGCCACCACGCACAAATCGAGTAATGTGCAGTTGCTCCCGCCACACAGATGTCTCCGTTATCGCCACCACACCGCCTAGGTGGCAGCACAGTCTAGTCCGCCACGCGTCGGCGCCGCGGTGGTCGCCGCCGGCCCGTCAGTCTGCTCCCATGCCGCCGAGCTGGTGTCCGATCGCCGGGTGAGTGCTTGGAAGCGCCCAGTGAGCTGGTACGAGGCCGGGCCGGCTCCAGGCTGGTTTGATAGTGGTAGCGCGTTAGGGCCAGGGCTTGGTCTCCGTCTACTTGCTGGTCCCGGTTTGACTGCGGGCCTGGATCCGGGTCTGGGTCCAGGTCTGGTTGTCGGTTGGCGTGTTGTGTTCGTGGAAGTTGTGCGTGTGTGCATCGACGGTGTGCTCCGGGAGACGGCCCTGCACTGGACTGCCTACTAAGCGCTGGTTGATGCAGGTTTGCTGGAACGGTTACCCGTGAGGGAGAGAAAGAGGCCTCTCTCTGTCTCCCATCGGAGTCATGATCTAGCTCAGTGATATTGCTCGGACTTTCGTATTGTCAGCCGTGTGTAAAATTGGACTATGTCCACAGCAAAGCCAATCTGGCACTCGGTCCCGTGAAGGAAAGAAATAGTGCTTTAAGTTAATTTTATGTTTAAATGAAAACAATGCAAAATACCAAGTTCAATCACTCGTGACGATCCCATAGAAGTTCATATGAATAATATGACCTCAGTGGCGCAGCCAGTTTTTTTTTCCTAAGGGGAGGGGGGACTCGACCAAAACATTGTGATGAAAAAGAAAGCTTCCGGCACGCGAAAAGCGCAAGTCTCAAAATGTATCGGTTGATCAAGTGCATTTTTGAGTGCTGGGGGCTCGGCTGCGCAATTGCATGACCTAATATGGCCCGGTGCGACCCGACAATCACGTTTTTGTTAAAACCTTGAAGTTAAATTATCTAAGTTTAATGTTTTAGGAAAAGCATTGCATATCTGAACCCGCGCCATCTTTCCGGTCAGATCCTGACTCAATTTTTGGAGTGGGGGGTTCCTTTTACACCCCCTCTAATCTCCAAACTAAGTGTTGCACGAAAACGAAAGCGGTGTCATTGGAAAACGCTCGACCCATTGGGCTCGAAATCACCTCTAAAATTATACCCCCCCCCCCAACGTGACGTCACTAGGGTCTATGGGATCACGACTGGCATAATGTTTTTGGCTCTGGGATATTAATTTTGGGGGAGATTTTAAACACAAAAAAATATTTGGAATCAGAAAAGGAAGACGAAGTAGAAGCCGGCCCCAAAACTTTTGCCCATCCGAAAAAGAACATTTTTTTTTTTAATTCCAAAAGTTTGAATTGTAAATTTTCTTGGTTTTTCTTTTTCTAATGGATATAGCGGTCCGGGAAACGTTGCCTTTAATCAGCTTTTAATCATAAAATGTGTTCACTTGAACCAGAACCTTCTATTTTAGCCATAATGGACAACAATATGCAAAACTGAAGTCATCAAAAAATCATCTGGTGCGTTTTGTTGCCTCCATAAAGATAAGCAAACGCAGAGGTTTCATTCAAATATCTTTATCTGATAAAGCGTGACGACTGGTTGAACTTTTTTTTGGAGGGGATCCAATTTGACCTTGACTAACTCATTGGCTGTAGCTGACCTGACCTTCAAGTTTGCACACAACGTTCCAAATTGTTGTGAGAAAAGGTATGCCGAATCTTGGCGAGCTGCCGCACGCCGTTATTCCCTATGAAATACAAATATTAAGGATGGGTGTCAATTGATCCTCCACCGGGAGGGTTAACATGCGCACCGAAGGGAAAGGGGGATCCTCCGCCCACCCCTCTTGTTTTTTCGACGATGTCTCATAAACGAACAGGGATATTGTAACGACACATTAATACTTTATTAAAAATACGTGCATCCTATGCAGAAAACAATAGAAATCTGTCGGAAAATATAGGAAGGGCGGGTAGGCGCAAAGTCCACCGCCCGGCTGCCGAGCGCCAAGGTCACACAGGGTTTTTTTTTCGGCGCGTCGTGGCGGCGGATCTGGACCTGATTTGACTCTGAAGGTATTGACCTACCGTCATTACATTTATACTGCAGCGAGTTAGATACGGCTGTCATCTTCCCAATACAATTGTGTGCTTCTAGCTTCAGTAGTTTCCGAGATCTCTGGGGGAGGGGAGACGAACCCGCCCCACTCTCCGGTCCGCGCTATGTGAGAGGCCCTCCGGCGCGAATGTTAGCATGCAATATATTCTCCAGATCAACCGAAATTACGCCAGAAAAGGCAGCCTGCTGAAAACTGAAAGCCTTAAACTAGGTGAACTTAGCCTTATCATGCTCCAAAATCCAGCTGTCCACGAGACACCTTTAGTAGTAGCAAGGCAAGTAGGTACATGAGCCGGTTCCAACATTTATAAGTCATCATTCCAACATTACACGATTTTTATTTTGCAAGAAAAGGGACAATTCAAGTCCTCTTGGAAAATCTGGTTCGCTGTGGTTTCTTTGACTTTGGAAAATAGTATAAAAACGTGATGACTGGGATCATCCTACTTTCCCCTACAGTGCATTCCATTTTATATAGTCGCGACTTTTCCTGGTTAATCAGTATATACTTTAGGGGCCGAAAATGCACCTGCACCATTGGGAGATGCCACGAAAATATCTGCGGCGAGAGGTTGGACATCTTTGTGGAGCTCTCAGCTATGATTGAAGGTTGGGCAGCAAATGCACTGGGAAAGTAAATATATATATATATATATATATATATATATATACCATTTTTTATTGGAATGTCGTTTTCACCGTCTAGTAGGTGACCTGTAATTTTACAGTAACTGGCACACACATAATAATTGTTAAGTGATGCATAAATAAAAAACTGTACACATTGATCCGGTGTTGCCTTACAGGTAATGGCGAGTGACTTTCACCATCACCATCCATTTCCTTCCATTCATCCATCCCCTCAGGCTCGTTGAATCTTATGACAAACGTTTCAAGCCTTCACTATTGACATATCAGCAATGGAATGTGAATGCATTTTAATCTGTTTGTTTTACGTGGGAATTGCTAAGTATGGCCCCTTCCTGCCTCGCATGATCGATGTTCTTGTGCTGGCGACACCGTGTGCGATATTTAACACCGGTCAATTTGCAAGTAGCTGCGTGATGGAATGCAAAGTTAGTGTGGTATGATGTTTCGCGGTGATTCGCCTCAGCGTCTTCGCTGTGAATTCGGTATAAATAAATCAAAGCAACAACAAAAACAGAGCAAATAATAGTGTTTTCCATACACAAACAAGAACAAAAACAAAGCAACGAGTAGTGTTTTCCCCACAAGTATTTGGTATGTCGCCCGAGTTCCATTATGTCACTGGTTTTTCTGTTGAACAGTTGGCCTCTGAGGTTTCTTCCCCACCTGTGCGGCACGGAGAGCCATTGGGAAATGCATATCGCAGCGTCTGTCGCTTCTCATTAACCTTCCAGGTCAGATCAAAGAGATCAGTGTCGAACATTTCCATGACCCAATCCTCCCCGTGTTTTTTCCTGTTCGTGAAGCATACCCGGTTTGGTGATTTGCTATACATTGTATAGTACATCCAGAGGCATCGTGGCTAATACCATGGCACCCACTGACATCGAGTTCATGGGCCGTTGGGACTGGTAATCGGTCCGGTAATGTATCGGCACTTAAGCGACCACCTGCTGTCTGCGCACGTGAACGTAAACACGTGACGTCATCAAACGGTACCGCTAGATCACTTGTCAACTGCGACCCTCCATCGGTGAAAACACGTCGTTTTCCCCGTTTGTCTGTTTGACTGACGTGTAGGACAGTGACAGGACAGACATGCACGAACAAAGCATGCCGATTCCATCCGTGTGAAATTGAATGCGCCCACATGTAGGACTATTGCATGCGCTGATATTTGCGTTGCCTGTGTGAACTCCACGCCGAGGCCAAAGCTGACTGCCTATCACCACCAAGCACGTTGGAAAGTAGGCATTTGGTAGGTAGTACGTTGAAGAGAGGCATTTGGTAGACAGCACGTTTGAGAGCTGGCATTTGGTAGACAGTACGTCGGAGAATAGGCATTTAGTAGACAGTACGTTTGAGAGTAGGGATCTGGCAGTCAGTACGTTTGAGGGTAGGCATTTGGTAAACAACACGTTTAAGAGTAGGCATTCGGTAGCCAGTAGGTTTCATAGTTGGCATTTGGTAGACAGTACGTTGGAGGGTCGGCATTTCCGGTCGCGCAATTAGAGCTCGACTCCCGCCCCTCCACCACAGCTGTATTTGGGTCATGACCTTGAGAGAACGACGCTTTGCCACCACGGCGTCGCGCCGCCCGAATGGTGAGCTACATTGCGACACAGCAGGAAGCTATGGCGCTCCCACGCTGCATGCTGACTCACGCTTTGTTGTGCAGATTATGTTGGGTTTGTGTCTTTCTCAGATTGTAATATTATCTTCATCTCCCGCCCTCTCCCTCCCATTATCATCTGATCTATCTCTTTGCATGTCACCTCGGTCACTCTCCCTGTCTATCTGTTTGCTTGCTGTCTGTCTGTCCGTCTGTATCTTTCTTTCTCCACCTCACTCGCTCGTTCTCTATCTCTCCACCTCGATGCCTCGGCTTATCTCACTTTCTTTGACTCTCTCCTTCCATGTACCCCACTTCCCTTTGCCTTCCCTCGTGTGATTTTCGTGTAGTATCTCTCCACTTTATTCGTTCGAATATTTTCCAACGCAATCCTCAGTCCCATTATGCTCCTACTCCCATGAGAGATTACATTAATTGCGCTTCATAGCATTCCAACTACGGCACGACCTGTGCCGGGCTAACCGGGGGCAGGGACACGCTGGAATGTGAACGGGCTTTCCAGTCGCGAAAGCTGACGTGCCCACCCATTAAGCCTGAGCGCATAAAGGGTAGGCTGTTCAGGCACGCCGAACGAATGGACCACCGGTCATGAGGTCAGTCCAGCCAATGGCCAGGATGCAACCGACACCGACCACTCCTGCGACATGTCAGGTTCTCAGTGTTGTAGGGTGTCGGCGTGTGACCCTGGGTGTTTAAAGAGACGTCAGGGGTCTTGGTGAGGGGAGGCATCAGGAGTATCAGCGGAAGAAGACACCAGGTATTTCTGGGTGATGGGACAGGGTGTGTTTCAGTGCAGGGAAACATCAGGGATTTTAGTGGAGATATTAGTGGTGGTTGGTGACAAATGTGCCATCGATGTCAGTGCAAGGAAAGTAGGACGAAGAACGGCTGTTAATTAGGCTGCTATCAGGAGTGGTAGCTCTCAGGGTTCAGTAGTAGAATCGACTCTATGCGAGAACATTGGGCGCATTGAAAGTTAAGAAATCGAATGATCTTTTCTAGAAAAATTGCACTTTGGAAATGCGGCGTTCTTTGGAACAGAAAAAAAACCATCCTATTCATTCCACTGAAGCAATCGAAACTAAATCAATTTAGAACTTACTAAGGTTACAAAACGAAGAAGAATGAACTTCTGAACCATTGGTGTTCAGTGGGAGATATCTTCGAGAGACCCAATCTCCTCAATATTCTTGAAAGGTTAAAAGTACAGTAGCAGGCAGTGCACGGAAATAATGGATGACAAACAATAATACTCCTGTGAGCCCTCCCGCCGTGGTGGAACCCATGCACCAAAATGCATACGCAAACTAAGCAACTTTGGAATGGCATGGCAATCAGGGGACATGCGAGACATGTGAGAACATCAGACACGTTGCTAAAGGATGGTCAGACCTTTGCCTTAAAAAGAAGTTGAGTAAACGCTTGTAAGCGAAACTGGGAGCCAATAAAATAATTGAAAATCATAATATTTTGGAAAAAAATGGCTTAGGATTTCCAGAAATGGTCCTGAAGTTGACATGCTTGGCAAGCAATTTAGAGCCTTAAAGATCATTGGCCAATACATTATTTCGTGATTTAAACGAAGCTCGCGCACGGCTCACAGGTGTGCAGAATGCAACATGAAATTAACCGCCAGAGTAGGGAGTTTTCGGTCGTAATATTAAGCGCGGTGCACCCATGTCTTCTCCATGTAGCGCTATGATTCGACAGGCGAGCGACACTCCTCTCAGATCGGAGAGGAAGGGTGAGGGGATGGGGTGACACTGGCCCCATAACTCAAATGCAGCAGTCTCAAAATCCAGTATCTACACACGGCATTTGTCCTTAGATCGCGGGGCACCTGGCATGTATTCGTATTTCCAATACCGGACGACGTCCAGTCTGTGTGGACGTGTGTCGGCATGTCGAGAATATCTCGGTTTGTGCCCGAACCATTTCGAACAGGCTTGCATGAATCTAAAACCAAGGTGGCTGATCAGAATATGGTGCCAGTTGCGTCTACCATGTAGCATTTAATGCCGAGAATGATTTAAAGATCGTGAGGTTATCTTGAAGAAAAATTGGCGATCAAATAATATTATTTTTATTGGTGGCTTTGCCCTGTGTGACGCTACCAAGGGAGAACGAATTGACCACCGACCGGGCGCATTTTCAGCCACCGATACTACTTCATTGCCTCCTGCCTGCTGTAAAACAGCCAGTTCAATTTCATACGATGTACGCAATCAAGAGCGAAAGGGATTTCAGTGGTCTCCTTCTCTTTCACATTCTGAATTGGCGGTCTGTTGCTAACCAACATAACTTTGTGGTTACTTCGTTCGGCAAATTGAACAACAAACTAGCGAAATCATTGTGCCTCAGGTTTGTATTCACATCACGCATGGTGGTACCTCGTTCACTTCATTTATAAACGGAAAAGTATACTTGTAATATAATCGCATATGCGTCATGTCGGGATGTAATGGAGGAGATCATACGAAGCAGGAGATGGAACAAAGTCGTAGTGCTTTCATCAGTAATGAAACTGGTGTACCAACTGCGCATCTGGCGCCCTTCCTCAAAGGAAATTTGGGTGAAGATTTACGCCGCTCGTATAAGGGTAACAAAATGACGGTAATAAGGGTAACAAAATGTAAACATAATTATTTTTGGCGTTGCATTCGAATCCGGTTTTCTTTGGTTCCATCTCCAGAAATTCGTTTGCACCGTTATCTTACATGCAACGAAAAAAAGTGGATTTCCATTAAATGTGTGGCATAAGTTTTTTTTCAGCGATTTTAAAGATGATGACAATGAGTTCGTTGCGTGGAGTGCACGGTCCATGTCGGACCCTGGCCGTAAAACGAATGCAATTTCGTGCTTCAGTATTGGTGATGTGCAAGCTGAAGACTTATCCTCACGCAGGTGGCGCGTACACAGGTCAGGGTCACCGATCCGTGCAGATCGAACACTTAAAAATACGTGATGAATTGTCGAAGATAAAAAATTCGAATCAGAGGTGGTACTCATAAAATGCACTGATCGTCACGAAAGCAAAATCTCTTCTCAAATTCTAGCAAGTTCCCCATCGTCTTTGTGAGTTGCTATAAAATAAAATAAAAATGTTTGATTCGAAAAAGGAAAAAAATATACAAAGTATCCAATGCTTTCAAATTCTATCTGATGACATCGGACCTTAAATCAGCGTTCAGCATCTCACTGGTGAGGCCATTTGTGTTCAGTAATATTCCGTATTTTGGCTTGGAGTCCTGGAATACGTGCATCCTCAGGACGTTTTAGGTCATATCTCAGTGACCTGACCTGATATTGACTTGAGACTTGGAACGCAGCTGGATAATATAGTTTGGAACCACAAATAGTCCCGCGTCTAAAGAATAATGATTACTCCCAAAGATAGGTGCAAACACGTTTTATTAAATAGCATACACCTCCATTTGACCGAGGAACCCGACCTGTGGCTGCATTTGGCATTTTTGCATGATTCTTGAATCATCTGTCACAGCTATGTACTGCAAAATCAGTACATAACTGATATTTCACGTTGAACTGTACTTTGCACGGCTTGTTCATGAACATTGCACCGCAATACACATCTAAAAGCCGCATTGTGACGAAGTTGTGAGCTTACTTTGACCCACCCTAGTTTCGTTACCTGACGAGACCGTAGCTCATGTTTTTTTAAAACACAATATGCACCTGTCAGTTGTTGGAAAGCATGCGAAATTTTACGGTTCAAGAATACGGTTAAGGTTAGGTTTTAAAAAGTACGTCTGCGGTCATAAACGGTTCAAGAGATTCCTCAGAAACCTATCACGGTTGGGGGAGGTGAATTGAAAGCCCCGCGTACCCCACTGCAAGGATTAGCATATTAAGTACGAATAAATATCCCCACACCCTTCAGCAACGGAGGCTCATCCTGATAGAGGCCTACTCGAACGCTAGCATGGAAACAATTTCATACTGTGCATTTACCTTTGGGTAGCCATGTAATATGCATTTACCTCGAGGTTGTGTGACGCTGCATCTTGACACATTTTGTTCATTCTAAAACCTACGTGATTTCTCGTCGAAGGCGCTGTTGCCAGTGTCGAACGGCGGTTTGTGTTGATGACTGTGCCAACGCCTGGGAGTGGGACGCCAAGGGGACGCCAGGGGGGGGGGGCGCCACGTGGACGGCGACTGCCCAGTGTGTTGTGGGCGCGGCTTGTGTGACGCACCAACGTCCAGTAAGCAGCGCGCGCCTGTTGCAGGTACACCGGACACTGTCCCGGGCTCAAGTACCAGGTCGGCCACTCCTACGGCTGGTCGGTACGCCACGCTCCTCAGGTGAGAGCTGCTGGCGGGGCTGGACAGCCGGGGGTGTCAGCTGGTGATGCACAGCACCAGGCTGACTCCAGGTTCTCCCCCAGCGGCGGAGGTGTGGCGCTTTCGTGTGCACATTCTCCGTCCCTCGGCGAGAGGTGGTCGCCCGTGGCCCATGTGAGACCCAGAACACTATCTTTGGGTGCATTCCCCTCCCCCACGGCGAGGACAACCCATACACTAGGTGTCACTCTTCCCCTCCCCCACTGTCAGTCAGTGGCGTGCCTAGGATCGGCACCAGGGGGGAGGAAAACGGGTTTGGAGAGGGCCCACCTAAACCCTTTTTTAAATGTCTTCGCATTTTGACTACTATTTCTTTTTCAAAGGGGCCATTTAAAAAAAAGTAACAGTCTAAAATAGTTAGTATAGTTAATAAACTTAATTGTCCGGTGGATAACTTAAATGCTAATAAACCCAACTTACCATCATGGTTTCTGCGTCACGGTACTTCAACCCAAACTCCCCCACCACGTTCCAAGGTTTTTCTTCTGTTGTCCCTTAATAAGTCGCCGTACAATGCTGAAATTACACCTGTACAAGTCACTGAAAATGTAAAATTTTGCAATCTCAAGCATTCCAGTTCATAACACCCGGTGGCCAACTCTCCAACGTTCGTGAACATGTACACCCGTCTTGTGCATTCGGCGCATCCTCCCCACTTCGTGTTATCCTACGGTTTCTGCTAGGCCTGCTACGTTTTGCTACTTGCTGCCACATGATAGTCTTAGGCCATATTTGACGTGTGGAATGCTTCATATGGGGGTTCGCCGGGAAAATGCGATTAACTTAATTCGATGATCAGTTCTCTTGTCCCCACATATTCTGATGGTTAAGACATTTTTATACCCACTGAGCTTTGATGCACCTCATCTCTTTGATTAAATATGTTCCCAGATTGGCTTCCAAATCGAGGCCCTAGCTCGTCATCCTTTTTTTGGACCCGTTGCGTTTTTCTTCGTCTACGGCTGTGTTCTAGGGCTCCAGCCGACTTTGTTAGGGGCCCGGCACATTTTTGAAACTACGGCTCATGGTTTAGGTGCTTGTTGCTTTTTTTGTGCACGGCGCAATTTTTGTCTTTTCAATCTGCAATTTTTGTCAGTCATTTTGTTCCATTTTAGGTCCATGCTGTTTTTTAGGGCCCATCCTGTTTTCGAGGCTCATATACGGTCTCATGGCCCCGATGTGCTTTGGGGGCCTCCAGTGTGTTTTTTTTATAGCTCCCGGTGTGTATATTTAGAGCTGCAACACATGTTTTAAGGCCCTGGAGTTTTTTTGCGAGACTTGGTACGCTTTGAAGGGCCCGGTGCGTTTACGGCCTCCCGTTGCGCTTTTAGGGTCCTTCTATATTTATTTCGGGCTCCTGACACACATTTGCAGGACCCCAACACGCTTTTGGTGGCTCCGGTGCGGTTCCTCTGGGTCCCGGCGCGAATTTTCGGGCCCAGGCGCGTGGTTCCTGGGGGTGGGGGGTAGGGGATCCGATGTCAATTGTCTAGGTTCGACACGACATTTTGCATATTCTTCTGAATTTATTTAAAAGTCGGAGTCCCGGCCTGATTTTTTTCGGGCCCGGCGACATATTGTTTTTGCATCCCGCAATTTTTTTTTCGAGCTCCGGTAGGTTTTTTTTCGGGGCCGTGCGCGATTTTTTAATGCATCTAATGCAATCAAGGCATTTCCCTGGGTAGAACATTTATTACAATCAAGGCAATTAAGGCATTTAAGGCATCAAGGCTCTAAGCATATTTAAGGGTGATATGCTTAGAGCTCCGGAGCAATTTCCCTGGGTAGAACATCTATTTTTCGGAATTTTTCTTGTTTTTGGAGGGCTACGGTTTGATGTTTGTCGGTTCATGATACGTTTTTTTTGGGTCACTCTGTTCTTATTTGGGGCAATCTACGCCAATTTTTGGGAACCCTGACGGGAATTTTTGATACCCCGACCCGAATTTTTCGGACCACCTACCGGAATTTTGGGTTCCGAGCGCAATATTTGGGGCACTCGGCGCGAATTCGCGAGGCGCGCTGTACTTAGCTGGACTCCAGCGCCATTTTGGCGGGCCAGGGCACAAATATTCTGGCCCAGCGCGATATTTCTGGTGGCCGCTGTATTTATTTGGAGCTTCCTATGCGAATTCTGGGGCCCAGATGCGAATTTATGGGCCTCAGCGATATTTTTGTGACAATTCACGTTCGGTGCGCCACTGCGGCTGCTCAGCGAGGTCTTTTTTTCTGCAGCCGATGGCACCCTTTAGAGTAGAAAGGCCCCTGGGATAATTTTCTTTCGGGATCTGTGATGAATTTTGTGGTGCTCCGGTCCATTAAAGGGATGCATCTGTTATTTTGTGTGTGTGTGTGGGGGGGGGGGGGAGTTATGTTTTGGAAGCCCCCTGCGCGATATTTTTGTGCCTCGGTTTGATTCTTCGGGTTCCCGATGCAAATCGTATTATTCGGTGCCCCAAATCGTATTATTCGGTGCCCCAAAACTTGCTCACACTCCTGCTATTGGGCACTGTAGAGCCTGACATTTCCATATGCTGCTGTTGGGCATGTTAGAGCCTGATATTTTCATCTGCTATTGGGCATGATAGAGCCTGATATTTCCATCTCCTGTTATTGGGCACAGTAGAGCCTGACATTTCCATATGCTGCTGTTGGGCATGTTAGAGCCTGATATTTTCATCTCCTGCTATTGGGCATGATAGAGCCTGATATTTCCATCTCCTGTTATTGGGCACAGCAGAGCCTGACATTTCCATATGTTGCTGTTGGGCATGTTAGAGCCTTATATTTTCCTCTCCTGCTATTGGGCATGATAGAGCCTGATATTTCCATCTCCTGTTATTGGGCACAGTAGAGCCTGATATTTCCCTCTCCTTCTATTGGGCATGGTAGACCCTGACATTTCCCTCTCCTGGCATTGGGCATGGTAAAGCTGTGGTATTTCCCTCTCTTGCTATTGGGCATGGCAGATTCTGACATTTCCCTCTTCTGCTATTGTGTACGGCAGAGCCTACCATTTCCCTCTCCTGCTATTTGGCATGGTAAAGCCTGACATTTCCAGCTCCTCCTGTTGTGCATGGTAGAGCCTGATATTTCCCTCTCCTGTTATTGGGCATGGTAGATCCTGATATTTCCCTATCCTGCTATTGTGTACGGTAGATCCTACCATTTCCCTCTCTTGCCATTTGGCATAGTAAAGCCTGACATTTCCAGCTCCTCCTGTTGTGCATGGTAGAGCCTGATATTTCCATCTCCTGTTATTGGGCACAGTAGAGCCTGATATTTCCCTCTCCTTCTATTGGGCATGGTAGACCCTGACATTTCCCTCTCCTGGCATTGGGCATGGTAAAGCTGTGGTATTTCCCTCTCTTGCTATTGGGCATGGCAGATTCTGACATTTCCCTCTTCTGCTATTGTGTACGGCAGAGCCTACCATTTCCCTCTCCTGCCATTTGGCATGGTAAAGCCTGACATTTCCAGCTCCTCCTGTTGTGCATGGTAGAGCCTGATATTTTCCTCTCCTGTTATTGGGCATGGTAGATCCTGATATTTCCCTATCCTGCTATTGTGTACGGTAGATCCTACCATTTCCCTCTCTTGCCATTTGGCATAGTAAAGCCTGACATTTCCAGCTCCTCCTGTTGTGCATGGTAGAGCCTGATATTTCCCCCTCCTGCTATTGGGCATGGTAGATCCTGATATTTCTCTCTCCTGCTATTGGGCATGGTAGATCCTGACAATTCACTCTCCTGATACTGGGCGTGGTAGATCCAGACATTTCCCTCTCCTGCTACTGGGCATGGTGGAGCCTGACATTTTTCTACATTGATATTGTGCATGGTGGAGGCAGTATCCGATCATCGCTGTACGGCTCAAAGCGCACGATCAGCTCGATCATTTGTCAGAAAAACAATGAAATACGATATTCAATTATAGTTTTATATGTATATTTTATTGTTTTATGTGTTAACGTACGAAGCCACGACTTGATTAATTCATGTGATTATATGTAAGTGAAGGAATCGATGCGTGTATTATCTGGTTTATCATTATCTCAAGCCGAGCGGCAAGCGCTTTCCTTCATTGCAACTTTCTCACAATTATACCATTGCTGTTACTCTTATTGTTACATGGCTGATTGATCGCTTGACAGTTGCCAGTTCTGCCAGTCCTCCAATGGCACGACTTTGTCGATGCGCTGCAATTTTCCCAGAACACTCCCATGTGCAAATCGATGTACGGCTTCCATTGTCTTGATTACGACCTTTCGCAAGGCCTTACGCACATCGCCCGCCATTTTGTTCGCATACCCACGACAGGTGACCCGGATCACTAACCTGGCGGCACTGGTGGATCCATTGGAGGGAGGGGGGGACTGGCAACATGCGCCCAATCCCTTGATGGATGTATGTGGCGCAATAGCTCTGATATATCCATGCAATTTGACAGGTAGGTACTGCTTTGTGCATGTCAGGGGCGGATCCAGAAATGTATACCAGGGGAGGCACACATTTCCTCGGAGGGATGCCTCCGGCGGAAAAAATTTGAACAGGGTGATTTACTCGAGCATATTCAAGGGGTACTTTACCTCTCAATGTGGCAGTTTTTGGCTGAAACATCTGTTGAGCGGGGGTAGAAGGGTGCACTCTATCCGCCTCAATGGCCGCCTTCCCTAGCCTGAGGGGCGCTACCTTGCCATGGTGGGGCAATTCCCCAGTGTACCCCTGCATCCGCCTCTGGTGTAAGTGCGTGCGCTAACAAGCACCGCAAGGTCAGACGCATCTTGTATTGACACATGTTTAATTCAGAGGTCCGTCTGAAGGTCGAAAGGTCTAAAGATCGATGCGTGAAATATAGGACAGTTGTGGAAGACAGAAAGTTCGATTAATCCATGCGGTGTATTCGCTTTCAATCGATTCTGACTGCGCACTCCCCAGCAAATAGCGTATCTGGATTTGGAGCACCCGGTCTTAGCTGATCTCAGGGTCGAACGAGCTCAAACAACGATGTCGAACAAGCCCAGATAGTAGTAGTAGTCTTGAATTGATCTATCACGAGCTCCCAGCTTTAGCTAGCTAAAAGTCCACCCTGACACGGTGTCGTATGCTGGCTTGTGGCGTGGTACAGGTATCGTCACGAAAAAATCACGAAAGAGTCACGGACGGCGACGGCATTCTCATAAAGCCGTCACGAATTGTCACGGTCGGCTGCGGTAGCCATGACCTCGTGACGAATCAGTCACGAGCCAACCGGTTACGGCACAGTAACCGGTCTCACCACGAACAGTCACGACATAGTCACGGACGGTGGCAGCATGGTTACATGATCACGACACACTCACGAAGCAGTCATGAATGGATACGGCACGGTCACGACACCACCACAAACCAGTCACGAATAGTCGCGGACAGCTACGACGGAGTCACGGCACCATCACGAAGCAGTCACGACACAGTCACGGACGGCGACGGCAGTGTCGCGACAGTCACGACATCGCCGACGGCCAGTCACCAATCGGATGGCTACCGCAGAGTCACAGCGTCATCACAAACAGTCACGACACAGTCACGGTTTACCTTAGCACGGTCACATGGTCTCGACACGGTCACGAAACAGTCAGGAGTTGTTGCAGCAGGGTCGCGGCATCACCGCACGCGAATCACAAACAGTCGCGGACGGCTACGGCGGGGTCGCGGCATAATCCCGAACAGTCGCGACACAGCCGCCGGCTCTACAGTCACGATCACGATCGCGTCACGATCCGTCACGATCCAGTCGCGGTCGGTGGAGGCATGGTCACGACGGCGCTCGCGCGAGGGTCGCTCCGGGGTGGCCGGGGTCGCCGCTGTCGCCGGGGTAGACCAACAATCACGGCTGCGCGGTCACCGAGCAGCAGGTGTGTGTACATGACTACCCTGCGGTCGGCGTTGCCGACGCGATCAATATGCATGACACAGCGGTGCAACGACCCCAGACGGCATCGTCGTGCACGTGTGGGTGGAACGCCGAGTGGTCGTTCAGTGATCGCCGAGTGGCCGGTCAGTGATCGCCGAGTGGCCGGTCAAGGTCGTTGAGTGGTCGTTCAGTGATCGCCGAGTGGCCGTTCAATGATCGCCGAGTGGCCGTTCAGTGATCGCCGAATAGCCGTTCGGTGATCGCCGAGTAGCCGTTCAAGGTCGCTGAGCGGCCGTTCAGTCGTCGGGTTGTGATATCGTGAAAGCTGTGCGTGGCCGACGAGGAGATCTTGGAATAACCTCCGGGCGAGTCTGGGCGTGTTGACCACCTAAGAACAGTGACTTGAGTGTGGTGATCGGACGAGGGCAGTGATTTTGAGCTTGTGACCTGACTAGGACAGTGACCAGAGGACTGTGCAACCCTCTACAGCGCGGAATATTGGACTGATACCACCCCTAGGGTCTCCCAAGGACATCACCTGAACCCTCAGATGGTTACGTTGATTTTTTTGCACAGCCAAAGTGGTAGCCTTTTCACAACTTCCAGCAAAACGGGGAGGGAGAGGGACACTTGAGGCTCCCCGGAGAGGCGCATTTTCTCGGATAGAGGAGCACCACCTCTCCAGGGGAACCACATATCGCCAGTATCCCACGCCGCATCTGCCCTTGTTGCATTCTCCCTATTCTTCGGCATTGGGAACCGTCCCTATGAATATACTCTGCGTCCCCTTATCGGGAGCAGATAACATTCCAAGAATGTGTTCAGACTTCGCTTGGGCATGTGCTGCTGCCTGACCAGCTTCAGCACCACCACAATGGTCGCGGTCCACCGCTACTATACTGACGTCATCGTGTTGTATTTGTCGCTCCATGACTAACTTGAGCTCCAACACAATGGTCGCGGGCCATTTCTACACGGAAGCCATCGTGCTGTATGTTCGGTTCTAAATCTGACTTGTTTCTTGTATTACGCTAAAATGACAACTCGTTGCAATTTGGCAGCGTGTTTTAAAAGTAATTGTATATTTGTGACGCGTGAGCTACAAACACGAATGTGACCCTGTTGCGAAGCGGCACAGGGCCGGAACGTCCAAGCATCCTCTTGTCCAGAATGCATAACAGCCAATGATAGTGAAGTGAGACAATGTCCGAAGCGCATCATGTCAAATGCGATAGAATGTTCAAAGCCTCAATAGGGTCACATGTTAATTCTGCAGCTGCTTTGCACTAGGACATTCTGACGCTTGGAGATTATGCTGCATTCCAGTGATCTTGGCAGTTTGCCATTGCAGCGTAGCATTGCAGCGCGACATAATGTTCATGCGTCAGAACGTTCAAAACTTGTTTTCCTTCCTACATTCACTAGCGAAAGAGATTAAGAGCTTTGTCGACAAGGACGTTTGACTTCCGCATTATTAAATATACCAAGTTCCAGCATTGAGAGCACACACATATGTACGTCAGGACATGTACTATATAGGTAGGTATACCTCCTGAGGTTCTCAGAATTTCATATTCGGCGTAGCAATCTGTGAAAGAAATTTCTGGTGAAAGTAGCCAAATCATTATCAGTTTCCTGGAGATGTGGCACATGGAGAAAATGTGTCTCTCTGGAGGAACATTTCCGCAGTCCTTCCTCCTGGAGCCACCAATGCCTCACCCTCCCAGCTCAACAGCTTTTTACCTAGGTCTTCATTTTTTTTGCAACATTAAAACGTTCATTCGCCCACGTCTAAGCACAGTGGTCCAACCAGGATATTTTTGTGGACTGATTTTTTGATGGGGTGATGAAGCCCCATCTTGTTGGTTCATATGAGAAAGCAAGCACATTTTTAACATTCTGACGCTTGGACATTATGATGCTTGGATATTCTGTCGCGGCACACTAGTGTGACACAATATCCAACAGCCAAGAAAGCTGAGCTGCGACAAAATATCCAAGCGTCAGAATGTCTAAATGCAAAGCGGTTACATAATTGGCATCGGACCCTATGAAGGTTTCGGACATCCTATCCATTAAGCATTCTGTGCCTTGGACATTCTGCCGCAATCCAGTGTTCATGGCTGTTGCATATTTTGACGTTTGGACATTCGATTCTCGGACATTCTGATCATGTGCC
This sequence comes from Ashinkailepas kermadecensis, assembly GCA_034440615.1. Lineage (NCBI taxonomy): Eukaryota > Metazoa > Arthropoda > Thecostraca > Neolepadidae > Ashinkailepas > Ashinkailepas kermadecensis. The sequence goes on along the minus strand of JAOTOM010004782.1, from coordinate 20,903 downwards.
TCCGAAGCACTCGCAAGTACCGATGTAAACCATTTGGAAACGTAGTTCATTGTGTTCGCATGTGGACACTATGACATTGCTCAGAGCATGGGCACGGCTTGGACGTTTGTATCAAGATCCATCGTCTCATTGCATAACAGTGCATTAAATCGTTCATTCTTATTTGTAATAGCTTGATAGTCTTAAAGTTCGGTGGATGAAGGGGCGTATGACCCGGTGGACCTGGTGAGGGGTGTGTACGGATATGTGCATTCCATGTTTCTTTTGGAAAAAGACTGGCAGACGAACTGATAAAAGGAAAGAAATGGACTAATGTAGTAGCTAGGGGCACCCACCTATAAAAGTATTCGGTGGGTCACAGGCACCTAGGATTGTGCCAGCATCTGAGCCAGTAGGTATTTAGAAGATATAAAGGATATTTTACCTCACATGTGCTAACTACATTTTGCTTTCGACAGTGAGTTCGCGCATATAGGCATGTACAAGATTTTCAAGTGGGAGGGGAGACATAAAATTGCACCGACAAATTTCAGTGGAATTTGTGGAGTGAAACTTTCGGCAATTGTACACACAGCGATTCCACTAGAGAAACTGTCTGGAGTACCCATTCAGCCCACGTTCGACTGCCTGGAAGCGCTCCACTTAGTCGCCGGCCGTGTCGTTGGTGGCACTACCATCACGCGACACACATCGTCACCAGTGGCACATGCCGGCACATTTAGCAGCACGCCAGTTCACTCACGGCTACCACACGGCTACTACACGGCTACCACACGGCTACCACACGACGTCGGATCTCATAGGTAGGAGGATCTGAAAAGGACTGAAAGGATTATATCCCAGCTCGGGACTGAGAAACCGGACCGAGGAAAGGGACACGATGGCCATGATTTCGACTGTGATGGAAGGGATAGGCATTGGGCAAGGTGTGTGGTATGGCTGCATGTGGAAATACATAGACATACACACGCACACACACACACACACTCACCCATGTATATATATATATACATATATATATATATATATGTATATATATATATATATATATATATATATATAAACATGCATGTAGACCTACATAATCCCGTGCAGTTATTTTAAATCACCCTGCATGAAGATTCAGTCCCCTCCTGAGATACAGAACTCATAACGTCCGATCAGTTCGAAATGTGCCGCAGATGAATCGTCGTGACCAAATCTACTCGTTTTTGGCTTAAAAAACTGTCAGGGGTGCTGTGACTCAGGAACCATCCCTTACACACCGCTCTCCATTCTTAATGCATAATTTCGTGCCTTGCATTATTCTCTGGAATCCCGTGTTTCGCTTGTTGATTGATTGATTATTTGGGCTTCAGGGCGCGCGGAATACGAGTTCATTTAGCGCCCATGTTTCGCTGATATTTGCACTAGTGGTCACATTATTTGGTAGGGTAACTTTACCTCTTCGCAGGGAAGAGGAAAACCTTTGCCTAGGGGAGTAGTTATAGGGCCTACAAGTGGAGCGATTATTTTGATGGTGTGTGACCACGGCCTATATATTAAAATGGAAACAATATCGGTTCTCCGATTCTCCTATAAGATGAAAATATTCCGCAAGAGTAGTCACTGATTGGAGACAACGCACTGTAATTTATATCTGAAGTTAGACACGCAAAATGGGCATGTTCCCAAATCCCGGACTGTTGTGCGCGGCACCTCACACTTCAGTCTCACTTTGAGAAAATAACGCTGGGTTTCCAGTAGCATTGTCATGTATGTGCAAAATAAATCAGCATAGCTCCTCGCTTGGTCCCCGAAAGCCCTTCCGTCAGGTTTTTTTTTGCCTGCCGCTTCTTATCACATCATGATAAAGCTCTAAAACGTCGTAACTTTTGCTAAAGTGTCATTAATTACTATGAACCGTAACTTGAATCAACCTTTTACTTGAAGCAACCCTTTACGTAAACATACCTAGCAATATCCCCTCCTCCAAAGCTGACTTTGATCCTCCTATGCCGGAAATTATTATTCTTCCACTATAGGAATTTCACAGAAATCAACAATGATGTGATGGTGTGATGACTTGCTTTATCGGCATGTTGAAGCCTACCACAAGCCACCTACTTCCTTACATTGGAACCGCCTCTTAACTCCCAAGTATGACCAAGTTACGTGCATATTTAGCAACGCAAATGTGCAAAATATGCGTGTTCAGTACCAGTTGTGATATATTGAAGTTAGTGCTTATGACCATACCGTGCAAATATCTGACTGGCTTTCAAAGCTCATCAAATTGTAACTATTGGCCTAACATTCCATCCAGAGTTTCCGCGTGCAGCCGCCTCTGATCAACCACAATTTTTTTTATCTCCAAAGTACGTGCAAAATTGAGCAACATTTGGCATAATATTATTAAAATACTCCCTGTTCTAAAAAAAATGTTGTTGGTCACAAAACGACTCTTTGCTGACCAAACGTGTTGCGCCAATTTTGATTAACATGGACTTTTATGATACTTTTACTTGATTTCCACTAGCCCTCAATCGAAAGCACTATTAGCGTGGAGTCGACTGGCACATCTGTTTGTGGCAGTTGGCAAACATTTGTGTCCAATTTCAAGTTGACCTGAATGTGAGACTAAGTCTGAGAGCTATAGTAAAACTAAAATTGGTAAGCTTCCCCTTTTGCCTCCTACATCCACTGTTTTTAAAATTTCGGGGTTCTGTTGCCATTAAAATGCAGTGACCGATTCAAGCTTTCGAACGTTTTTTTTTTGTCTCACAAAAATGTTCCGTTGGTTAGCAAGATCTCAAGGGGTCGAATACGAATCCATTTAACAACGGAATGATTTGGCATGCTTTACACACTAGGGTTAAGACAATGTCGGGCTCCGTACAAAAACCCCGTATCCGTGCCATCATATATCAGTATGCATTACAATTGTGTACCGAAACCCGTCTCCCCCATCAAAAATCCGTGGCGACGCCCCTGGTTAGGAAGTACGGCTCAGGAATGCCCAAGGATGATATCAATAGGGCTCTCTATTCGAGTTAGAATCATTCCATTCCGTCGCTTCGTTCTTGAGATTCTGGGATCGAGGAGGGAGGGGTCGATTTACCCTGAACAATCACGGGCAGCGAACTACCTCAGGCGATGCCACGCTAGGCACCACTTGCCGGCACTAAAATCTCGTTCATGACCCTGACGCCATCGACTCTGGGAACCGCGAGCGGTGGGAAGTGACCCTGACCATAGTGACGTTCACAGCAGTAATCATGAGTGTGACTTCCGTCAGCCAATGCAAGCTGACAAGCTGATGGTCATACGTGTTGCAAAATCCATTCGCAAAATTGTTGTTGTTGCCAAAGTCCGATATCATCCAGTTCTTTCCATGCAACGCCAACAACCAAATGTGAATTTAAATAGCTACAATAGTCACACCAAACATGCAGGTGCTCGAGCAATGCAAACGACTTGATAACTCTGAAATTATGCAGAGCTCAGCACCTTTAAAAAGGTTTAGTGAATACTACAAATTCCTGGGTGAAATTTCGCGTGGGTGAGGCGAGGGACTATGACATGTGTTCAACCCAATAGTGCGACGTCTCCAATGACGCTGCACTGGTATGTACCTACCACTAAAGCATGAGAGTCTCCGTCTTTGCCTTGGGCGATGACTGGTATAAACGCGCAGTGGATATCATCGGAGGATTGGCGGACGGAGGGGCGGAGTTCCCAAGATCCCACCAGGCATTTTCTCCAGCGGCAGGTGATTTTACCGGTAGATTGGAACACAAAGCGTCCTCAACATGCGATTACTGCGCTTCCTATTGGATGGCTCAGGTCAGCTTACGTACCGCAACAATGGGACCTTTTAGGTTGTTTAGCGTATCCTAGGAGCAGGGGTTGGACATATCCATACTTTTGAGACGGCATGCCCCCACCACCAAATTTTGCTGAGGTTTAGCATGACGCCTATGGGGGTAGACTGCAAATAATTGCATGTAAAAATTTTCCTTAACTCAATTTGGAAAAGGTCTACCTCTGCCTCCGACGATAACGGAAGCTAAGCTAGGGTCGCTGTCTTGACAAAGAACATTCATGCATTACAGCGGGGTTCAATATCAACCAAAGCATGGCATTGCCAAGAGGAAGATAAAGTATGTTGCTGGTCTATAGTTAAGTTGTTCTGACAGTTTATACGTCGGAATTCGTATCGAAGATGCAACTGACGAATATCTAAGCTTTTTCCTGATAAACAAATTAATTATGTGTCCAAACACGCGGAGAATCGACGATCGCACTTCTTTTTTTATGTCGGATATTCGCGGAAAGAAGGCGAGTGGACACCACCACAGCCCCCACTGCACACGTTTAGGGCTACACCTATCCCGAGCCACATCAACCGACGGGGGACGATGGTCTGTGGTACTGTCACCCCGCACAGCCGCCATAGATCCGACTGATATTCCGACTCTGTGGTACTGTCACCCACACGGCCGCCCAGAGACCCGACTGACTATTCCGACTCTGTGGTACTGTTACCCTCACGGCAACGCCACACACGTGATTATTCCGACAGGCTCCGTCTAAACCCCGACAGAGATCTGAATGACAGAAGACGGCAGTGGTGTGAGCAACAAACCCGTCTGCTCACGGCAGTGGTGTGAATGACAGACCTGCCTGACTCAAGCATTGGTGTGAATTACAAACCCATCTGCTTTCGGCAGTGGTGTGAATGCCAGACTCGTCTACCCCGGCAGTGGTGTGGATGCCAGACTCGTCTACCCCGGCAGTGGTGTGAATGTCAGACTCGTCTACCCCAGCAGTGGTGCGAATGCCAGACCCTTCTGTTCCCGGTAGTGGTGTGAAGGCCAGACCCGTCTGCCCCAGGCAGTGGTGTGAATGCCAGACTCGTCTACCCCGGCAGTGGTGTGAATAGCAGACCCGTCTACTGCGGCAGTGGTGTGAATGCCAGACCTGTTTGCTCCCGGCAGTGGTGTGAACGCCAGACCCGTCTGCCCCGGCAGTGGTGTGAATGCCAGACCTGTTTGCTCCCGGCAGTGGTGTGAACGCCAGACCCGTCTGCCCCGGCAGTGGTGTCATTGGGCGGCCCTCGGACGTGCTCCCAGTCGGCCCATCACAGTCGACCGCTGACCCCGTGACCTTGCTCCACTCGCAGCGCCGGCCGCTCAATGCCGGTTCGTGAGATCGTGTACTGGTGTCGACGGCAAGCGTTCTGGCACATGAGAAGTGGCCTTCAGAGCCAAACGACAGTGATGTGCAGTCTCTGTGTACAGGCTAAGAAGACCCCGCACAAATGTTGAAACAACCGCCGCATGATGCCATGCTAATCACTTTCATGCAGTGCTTTAAACACCTTTATATTTGCACACTATAGCGTGCGTGTAGATGTGCATGTGCAATAAAGCGTCCCTCGATTCTGCCAGCACCTCTTCTACATCCACATTTATTGTCACGCTTGCTATGGTGACAAAATATGTAAGGCCCACAGGTTCCCGAGCATCAGATCTGGAGCCACGTCGTCACGCATGTCTCCACGCGTGGTTCAACTTGCCGCGTAGTCGAAACACGTTGCACCAACCACTGGCGAATGTTGCACCATCAACACTGGCACTTCCCCGTAGTCGGAGCACGTTGCACCAACCACTGGCGAATGTTGCACCATCAACACTGGCACTTCCCCGTAGTCGGAGCACGTTGCACCAACCACTGGCGAATGTTGCACCATCAACACTGGCACTTCCCCGTAGTCGGAGCACGTTGCACCAACCACTGGCGAATGTTGCACCATCAACACTGGCACTTCCCCGTAGTCGGAGCACGTTGCACCAACCACTGGGGAATGTTGCACCATCAACACTGGTACTTCCCCGTAGTCGGAGCACGTTGCACCAACCACTGGGGAATGTTGCACCATCAACACTGGTACTTCCCCGTAGTCGGAGTACGTTGCACCAACCACTGGGGAATGTTGCACCATCAACACTGGTACTTCCCCGTAGTCGGAGCACGTTGCACCAACCACTGGGGAATGTTGCACCATCAACACTGGTACTTCCCCGTAGTCGGAGCACGTTGCACCAACCACTGGGGAATGTTACACCATCAACACTGGTACTTCCCCGTAGTCGGAGCACGTTGCACCAACCACTGGAGAATGTTGCACGATCAACACTGGTACTTCCCCGTAGTCGGAGCACGTTGCACCAACCATTGGCGAATGTTGCACCAAGAACATTGGCGTTGGAATCGAAATGCTTATTAGCTGGCAGTATTGCAATTGCTATGAATAACAGTTACCGTCGACGCCCATCAACAGCAACTATCTTCGCCTTCATCTGCCGGCACCTCGATTCAGATTTCAGATAACGTGGATTATCCGCGCCGAAACATGATCCGAAGCGAACTCATTTGAATCGTCTGAATCGCAGTGCTGACCACTGGCGGATCTAGCCCACCGGTTTGGGAGGGGGCCAACTTTCGGTTTTCGGCGTCAGCCCCTCCCCTCTCCCTCCCCCAGTGGCGTACCTAGGAATTATATCAGGGGAGGGGTCGAACGGATTTGGAGGGTGCGCCTTCACCCGCTATTTTTGTTTAAAAGCACCGGATTTCGGGGCACCGTTAAAAGCATCACTATTTGGCAAAGGGGCCCATTTGAAGAAGTAAAAAAAATTGACAACATAATTTCCTGTGTAGGGGCCCCAGCCTACCTCCACCGTTTCTATGTTACCGGATTTTTGTTCTTGTTTACCAAAACGTTCACGTTCTCGTTCAACGTCTTGTACCACGTCAACGTTCATGCACGTGTACACACTGGCGGATCCGATTTTGTCAACTCTTGCTGTAAGCAGAACTTAGAGCATGGAACCCTCGATGTGTGTTAGAATCTACTAAGCTACCATACTTGCTTCCAAACAATTATTTTTATTTTTTATTTTTTTAATTGGAGATTCTTTCCTCCAGACGCTATTTTTTAACCTCGGCAAAGGTTACTGCATTTTAATTTAGTTGACTTCTGTTGGTTTCGGGGGCCAAAAGACACTATGGCCCCCTTTCAAGCGCTTCGGGGGGGGGACATGGCCGGAATGGCCTCTCCCTGGATTCGCCAGTGTAAATACATCCTCCTCTTGCTATTCTTCTTGAACAAATCAGTCAATGTAGTCTGTTTCTTCATCTTAGCAACCCCAACACCAACATACGAAACATGCTGCTCAACTGGGCTCAACTGGTCACTCGCACAAAACATCCTGTTCAAATTCCGCTTTCGAAATCTGGCTCACTGGGTCCGCTTGCCCGTTACTGGCTAAACAAACTTCATGAACCTATCTGACGAAGGAATAATGAAACTGCTGATTTCGTCATCTCTTGCTGTAAGCAGAACTTCAACAGCATAGAACCCTCGATGTGTCAGAATCTACTATGCTACCATATTGTGCTTCCAAACAATTATAGCAAAATACCTGTAAAATTGGAGATTATTTCACCCGGAACGCTATTTTTTAACCTCAGCAAAGGTTGCTGCATTTTAATTCAGTTTACTTCTGTTGGTTGGGGGGCAAAAGACACTATGCCCCCCTTTGAAGCGCTTGGGGGGGCGCATGGCCGGAATGGCCCCCCCTGGATCCGCCAGTGGTGCTGACAGAGGAAACATGGACCACCTTCCGTACACCATATTGTGCCATGTTGACACACCTTGTCGCGGAGCATTTGACCCACTTTTCCTCCGGCCAAGTTGTCACACGCATTGTACTTGATTCCTCATCGGAACACCGTCACCTTTCTTTGGGCTCGTCACCTTCTCTTCTTTGGCTTCCTTCCAGTGTCACCTTTTCTGCCATTGCCGATCACGTTCTTGTTGCCCTTCTTTTCTTCAATGATATCCTTCCTGAGGCTCTCTGCTTGCTTTCGTTCAAAAGACCCGTTTTTCACAGGAGTATCTGTTGGCATACCAGATTTAATTTCCCTTCGGCCGCGCGTAATTCCTCTCCTCGCAGAGAGCTTCCACGGGGGGATGGTTGTACTGGCTCACGAGATATGGCATCTTCAGTCTGCGACGAGCGCGCGCGCCGTGTTAGGGCGTGACGAGCCGGCCGTCTGAGCAGACGAGCCGGCCGTCTGGGCAGACGACGAGCCGGCCGTCTGGGCAGACGACGAGCCGGCCGTCTGGGCAGACGACGAGCCGGCCGTCTGGGCAGACGACGAGCCGGCCGTCTGGGCAGACGACGAGCACGTAGTCTGCTCATTCGCTCTGCACCTGGATGTGTGTTCGGACGGGGCAGGAAGACTTGCCATGTTTGAGGAAACTCGAGCAGTATTGGATTTTCACGCATCACCCCTGAAGTTGGAATGCATAATCTTTGGGTTAGCGAGACCACGAAATGTATAATATCTAGTCAGTTTGAAAAAAAAACACATTTTATTTTCGGTATTCTTAAAACGTAGCTCCCGAGCATACAACAGCCTGGTGTCGTACCCTCGTTGTATTGTCCCTGAATCCTCCTTTGACAATTGTTGGACTGTAATCACGTGGGCGTTCATGCCAGCTGATAAGACTACTCAAGCCACGCTTGTCAATAGCATTATGGAAACACTAAAATGAATCTTCGCAGTGTCTCTCCAATTTCATATGACTGAATCGGCCCATGGTTTTTATATTCAGAGTTATCATGAATGCTATCGGGAATCGGCCTATGGTTTTAATCAAGCTTTATGCCCAATATTGGGCACGTATTGGGCACTAGATATTTATCTAGTGCTGCTTTCAAACCTTCGCGAGTGTGTGAAAAAAAAATCTTCGACATCGCATAGAGCCAACCATGGTATCTTTGACATTGTCAATTGGGCTGGAATTTCCCACCCAGTCGTGTCCTTTCTGCTCCTCCAACTTGTCCAATTACTATCCCAGTGATTATTCACTTCAAAAACGTCCTGGAGCCAACCGAGTCGGCAGCATCCCGTGACAGCCGACATCTGACACTGGTCGGCGACCTGGTTGCAGTTGAACTCGGGGTCGATGGGCTACGTGGTGGCGACCGGCCACGGCCAGATGGTGGACGAGGTGGGCTCCGGCCCCACAGACGTGGCCGACACATCTCAGCCGGTGACGGCCGTCTCACCGCCCGCCTACGTCCCCGGCAACCTCAGGGCCATAGCCGGCTATACTGGTGAGTGACCTACCAGACTGCAGAACGCCGCCCGAAAATGCTTGCGAAAATGCGGCAATTTGAAATGCCTTGCGCTGGCAATACTGCGCTGGCTGGCAATAATTGCGCTGGCATTGCAAACCTGGGCTTATTTTAGCATGTTAACTGCGAAAGCAACTGCCCCCGCGGGTGTTGGTTTTGACCAGCGGTGGATTTGACTCCAGAGTGAGCAGATTTCTGTTGGTTTTGACCAGCGGTGGAATGGATTTGACCTGATACATTTAGGAAAATCGTTTCAAGATGAAGAGCCAACTACACAACTGCACACATGCCTCCGTCGTTAATATTGTCCACATTGCACACATCAAGGTAAATGTATAGTGTAACAATCACCACATCGGCCATAGCCCGATACTAATAATGTCAGCAGCACAGGGTGTCGACACGGATTTTTCAATCGTCAACTCGAAAAATGTGTTGTGTGAAGCTCTGCTGCCGCAGTATTTTGAATCTTACCTGCATCACGCAGGAGCTGTAAATGTTGTTGCATTACATTGCAACTTCTGAATGGCAATAGCTACCACTAAATTACAGATGTACATGATGAGGTTCTTCCTTCATCTGGTAGAAATTGATTACCATGTCGAACTTTGTCGCGATGCAGGAGCATACTAAAGTTTGGATCTTGGTATGGCACGAGCTGACAAAAACAAAACAAAAAATACCTTGGGAAGCGGTGGTGGCGTGCTTGACAGTAATAGGGCGTCGTGATTCCGGCCGACAGCCGGCAAAGTTGACAGCCAGAGCTGAACACGCGAATACCAGGGTTCATGTTGATGACGTCAGCACTGGCTGATGACACCAGCGCGGAGTCCGATCGTGGCACTGGGTTGTCAGCCACCAGTCGGACGTGGGGGTAAATGGAAAAACTCGCTGTCAAGGTCATCAAAACTCGGGAACGGAATAGAGACAGGGCAGGAAACTGTTTACCCACACGGAGCTGCGTGCGGAATGTTACACATTCACGAAAACTTGCAGGCAAGAAAACTTGTTTCATGTGCACAAACAGGATGCGACAATTACACAAATACAAATAACACCAGCCGGCCATGCTTCTGTATGTTTTCATAACGTCGAGAAGACAATGGAGCCTGCAATTAATAATACGGTTTTGATGTCCATGAGTGTGTTCCGAGAAGAAGAAGTAAAGATACCTGCTCCACCTGAAGATAATAGGCCACTTTATCGGATGGACGGGAACTTTCCTCGTCCAGCCGAACGCCGGGTACACACTCAGACCAATTGAGCCTGTCAACAGGAATATCCAGCTGTAAAATAAGCAAGAGACATTCTTCACAAAGTATGAGTATGCTGTATCAAAAAGAACGCTTAACCCTTTTCCGTGCTTGGGGCATCTGCCCCGCCTAGTGTTTTTTTTGCTTACAAACCCCAAACTCATGGACCTGCAGCACCACAAATTGTGTGACTATTCCTGACAATTGGTGTGCGCATCTTGTGTCAAAATTGTTAAAAACCGGTTGACCAGAGGCGGCTCTAGACTTTCCTTCGTCGGGAGGTTATTTACAGTGCGCGAGGCGGAATAAACGCGAAGGTGCGTGACATACATTCATCATATTGTTCGGGAGCACAAAGGTTGTGAAGCTATTTATAGCACTCATATAAATAATGAATGTTGAATATTAACAAAAAAATATCAACAGAAGTGCACTCAGGCACTCAAAATTGGGACGAAAGTTGGTGTATTATTTGCTTCATTTGCACAACCGATTAGGTATATGAAGTAGTTTCCAAACATTATCATGCAATATAATATATTTATTTGCTATGGTAGCATAACTTTGTGCCCGAGGCGATTCTATGGAGTGCAAGACGGATGGCAGCGCATTCACTTCTAGTTGCGCACACGATGCTCCGTTGTTTTGTTGCCTGATGGATTTGTACTCTAATGCACGCTCTACTTCCCTCTTGATATGTTCAGAGTATCTCTTGGATGGGAAAAATGGCGTCCCCGTGTTACGCATTCGGATCGGTGTGTGCATGCTACTGAACGTGATATTTTGATGTGCGTATTATGCTTGTCTTACTTATATCATTAAAGGCGAGACAAAATACAGTAGCCTAGTTTCCATGTCTGGAACCGCCTATTACTTTTTATTTTGGCCGTAGCCCATAAATACATGAAACAGCTTTACGGTCCAAACCGAACCATGCTTGTTTCATAAGCATCGACTGATAGGCATATGTACAGCGAGGGCCACAAAATATACCAAAATGCTAGAGCTTTGTCACTCTATCCTTCTTTTTCCAAATTTTGAAACTGTTCGCTTCAGTGATGTAGTTCTTATCGAGACGAATCGAATGGCGTTTTTTTTGCATCAAAACTGAACCAATAATTATCGAGATCTTTCGGGGGCAGAATCTGTCCGCCCCCCTTCGTGCAAGTCACCGTAATGCCGCACAGCTCGCACGGAACAGGGTTTAGGCGCAAGAGGGACATCACAGACCATCGCATCGGCAGAAGCTCTGCTGTATGGCCACCGCAGCCTTCCTCAAGATCCGCATCACACAGAATGCATGTGCCACCTTGATTTACACCTCCAAAAATGGTGGCAAACGCGAGCTGGGTATTCGGCGCACGGCCGCCACGGACCCTGTCATTACACGTGCCGACACGTGTCACGGGAGTGTGACGGAAACCGACGGCCGTCCCACAAAGTACGGTCACGTCACGCAACAGCTGACGGTGCTGCGGCAGATCCGACGCCGCACTCGCCGTCGGCTGTCAGGCACTGCTGTGCAGGGTCAGGCTGCCGGTGTCGGCCGTCGTGGGGCTGTACAGGGTCAGGCTGCAGGGTCAGGCTGCCGGTGTCGGCCGTCGTGGGGCTGTGCAGGGTCAGGCTGCAGGGTCAGACTGCCGGTGTCGGCCGTCGTGAGGCTGTGCAGGGTCAGGCTGCAGGGTCAGACTGCCGGTGTCGGCCGTCGTGCGAACAGGCAGTTCACGAAAATGAGCGCCACACACCCATGAACAGTTGACGAAAATCGACTCAAATTGCCGCATGTTCTGCCTATGATTTAACATAAAATGCACGCTGTGTAGGGTTAATCGTGCAAGGTACGCAGACTGAGACCTGTGGTGTTAATGTGCTGCCATGCGCATAACCATTGCTCTTAGGGACAGATGACACATAACTACAACAAAATGTTGACGAAATATCTCCTTTGCTGTGCATTTCATATTCATCGGCAACCAGTGTGCATTTCATATTCATCGATCGTTAAGGTTGTTCGTGAAGGATGCTCGCGACAACAAAAATATGCTGCGTTTTGCTGTAACTAAGACAATTCCGGAATAGTTTGTGAAATAATTACTTCTATTGTGATATGATATCTCAGCATAATTCTTAACAAATTCATTTTATGCTACATTATACAAACAATGCTATATTGCCTCGTATCTCTGAACACTTATTAGTCTGAAACTCCTACCCACTCTCCCAGCCTCACTAAACAGCCTCCAAAAATTGTGACGACTGAAACAGGCAATAATAATGATGATGGCCCTTAGCCGTACCGTTGCTGGACATCGAAGAAGTGACGATATCCGAAAAGAACGGTGGATTTTACTTTGCAGCATCTTCGAACAATTTCTATAACACACCTACAACTAACACTAACTACATCAACAACTTTTCAGTTTTGGAATATGCCCACTCCTGCGAATCCTGACCTGTGAATCGGAACAGCCAAAAGCACGCCAAGACCCCGACCGGATGCTCCAGACCGGCGGTCGATTGTTCGGAGTCGGACGGCGCGCCCAAGGTCGGCGTATCGGCACCCTCGGCGTGCCGCCGCCCACCACCCACCGCCGCCCACCGCCCACCGCCCGCCGCCCATCGACGCCCACCGCCCATCGCCCGCCGCCCGCCGCCCACCGACGCCCACCGGGACCTCGGCAGCCGGCGAAGGCGACTGCAGCACTGCCTGCCGGCACGGCACTCAACTGAGAAGCAAGTGCTCGCATAGGAAATGCGGGGAAGCCCATCGTAATGGTGGAAGAAATTGCTAACCAGCTGTTGCGGGAACTAACAAAAGGGTGCTTATTGCTTGAATTCGTGTCTTTGTCGGAACGTTTCACAGGAAGCCAAGTTTTCAGCGCGAACTGCGGTGTATTTCGCAATTTTATCCTGACCGCTTGACGTCACCCCAAGGCAATTGAGGCAGTGTATGGCAAAGCTCGGTTCCGGCCACACATTCCGCCTGCCCTGCCCTGCCCTGTCCTGCCCTGTCCTGTCCTGCCCCGCCCTGTCCTGCCCGGCGCTGCCCTTCCCTGTCCTGCCCTGCCCTGCTCTGTCCTGTCCTGTCCTGTCCTGTCCTGCCCTGCCCTGCCTTGCTGTGGCAGCCAAACGTCACCGGAACAGATGACCGGCCCTCTCAGTCGAGCTAAACACCACTAACAGCAGGTATAGCGGCTCAATCCCCCCACCCCACCTCACCGATTTGCCACACAGCAGTTCATTGTCTGACATACGCCAGCAGGTATAGCGGCTCAATTCCCTCACCCTCACCCCTTTATCACACAGCAGTTTATTGTCTGACATCACCATTCATACACAAACGGAGAAAAATGAGGGCATAAATTTCTGGCGAAGATAGTGTTCTGGATGCGAACAATCCAGGAACAGCCTATTTTCCAAATCCTGGTTGAGTTACGACATTCGAGCGACATATGTGGCCCGAAGAACGAAAAGCAAGCGGACATTTTCTTGGCACTGGAGGCGATTATTCTGCTAGTGAGAATTTGCTTACTTTGCTGGTGGTAATTCCTTGGCGGTGATACTTTCTGGTTTCTAGCGGTCTGCATGCAATCAATGTGTGCGAACAAACCTGTTCTAGGACTTCTCAATGAGTGTGCCATACTTCATATTCGGCAAGCTTCAACCGGCTGTAGCCTGCGAACCGACGTAACGCGTAACGCGGTAGCAACGTGTAGTTGTGTGACATGCCGACATCACTGACGGTGGTTGGGAGCGGGGCGACAAATGCTGGCCGTGTCCGGGTCACGGCCGTGATGGAAGCCAACAATGGCGAGCCGGCATGACTGTCAATACGGCACAATCCGCACGTACGCCCTGCCGGCGGCTGGCCTTCGCCGGTGTGACGAAATCGGCTCGCCTGACGTTTGTTCAGCGGTTTGACGTCCGCGTGCCGAAGACAAACACCGAGCCGCGTACAGTCACGTGGGCTGCACGCGAAGGAAGCTTGGCTTGAGTGGCGCCCGACCTTTGTCGGATGTGCCGACCGATGGTCGGTGCTGGGCCGGACACGGTGTGAGTACAGTCCAGTCAGAGACTCGGCACTCAGCAGTTAGAAATATGGCCACTGAGGTGGTGCCGCTTCCGATAAACATCTACGACCCAGGCTGATTATTCACTGCAATGTATGGGTAACTTGCTGTTTGATAACATAGTTGCTAGGTTGGTGATGTGCGAAATAATTGTTCTGCCAATACTATGTCATCCCTCGTTATCCACGCCCGTTTCGAGACCCCGCACGGACCTGTGCTGTCTACAGATTAGTCTCGAGAGACCCCGCGAGAATCCGTACTGTCCACAGGTTAGCCTCGAGAGACCCCGTACGGACCTGTGCTGTCTACATATTAGTCGCGAGAGACTCCGCGAGAATTCGTACTGTTCATAGGTTAGTCTCAAGAGACCCCATACGGACCTGTGCTGTCTACAGATTAGTCTGGAGAGACTTCGCGAGGATCAGTACTGCCCACAGGTTAGGCTCGACAGACCCCGAGACCCACTCACGCCCGCTGGTGACGAATACCATGCCCCGTCCACAGGCCACATCCCGTGCAGCCAGCACCACGTGGGAATCAACTACCAGCGCCTGGTCAACACGTGCTACACGGACCTGGAGCAGCGCTCGCACGACCGCAGGAGCCAACTGGACCGAGAGAAGGCCGAGCGGGTGCAGGAGGCGGGCGCCGGTGGCGGTGGCGCCGGCGGCGGGGGCGGTCTGGATCCGGCCCCGCCCGACCCCGCCACCCAGGCCGACACCAAGTACAGTCGGTACTCGGCAGGTACGCGGTTGGCATAGCTTGAGAGAGAGAGAGGAATATATATATATATATATATATACATATATGTATATATATATATATATACACATGTATATATATATATATATATATATATATATATATATATATATATATATATATATATATATATACATATATGTATATATATATATAAATATATATATATATATATATATATATATATATATATATATATATATATATATATATATATATATATATATATTCATATATATCTAACCAGCTATGCCAACACCTGGCCAACCTTGATATACATCACAATCACATCACAAGGCACCGCCGCCAACGATAATCATACTGTTGTCAAGATATACGTTGTGGAACCAACCGTAGCTGCCCTCTGGTGACAACGTGTGGATACATGTGAATGGTCGCCGACATATGTGGCGCTCCGCGCCGAATGGCGCGCTTAGCGTTCACAAGCACTTAAAACAAGATTATCAGTGCTTCAGATACAATTTGTGGTTTAAGCTGGCAAAACACATAATTAAACGCAGGCCTAGCTCTGAATGCACAAGTGAGTACATCAATCGCCAGAATAGTTTTAGAAAGAGCAGTACAAAATATAAACAAAAAAGTTAGCAAGGTTTCATAAACGTGACGGTCGAGTCGAGTATCTCATGTGAACTTGTTCCGTAAATGCACACAAGTAGCTCGCTCTAACTTCGCCTTCGCCCGTGATTGACCTTCTTGCATGCGCCTCGCTCCCGCTCGCACCTATTTCACTCCTGTGCGGTGGTTCTGCATGCGACCACTCGCGGCGCGGCGGGTTAGCACCGGCGATCGAGCCTCGTCGCTCACCGCGACTTCCGTCTGTCGTTGCTGTCACCAACAGACACTGAACAGTGAACACCGGGCACATGTGTGGCCGCGGCGGACGGTGACCGACGGTGACTGACGGTGACCGACTGTGACAGACGGTGACCGACTGTGACCGACGGTGGCCGACGGTGACCGACGGTGACCGACGGTGACCGACGGTGACCGACGGTGACAGACGGTGACCGACGGTGACCGACGGTGACAGACGGTGACCGACGGTGACCGACGGTGACCGACGGTGACCGACGGTGGCCGACGGTGACCGACGGTGACAGACGGTGGCCGACGGTGACCGACGGTGACCCCGACGGTGACCGACGGTGACCGACGGTGGCCGACGGTGACCGACGGTGACCGACGGTGACAGACAGTGACCGACGGTGACCGACGGTGACCCCGACGGTGACTGACGGTGGCCGACGGTGACCGACGGTGACCGACGGTGTCCGACGGTGGCCTGACCAACGGTGACAGACGGTGACAGACGGTGACCGACGGTGACCGACGGCCACTTCGCGAATCGCAGCTGCAAACAGATCGATACCCCGGGCGCCCGCCGTCGACCGACAAACAATCCACTGGCGCTTCTGGCCTGGACAGTCAACGCTCATAACAGAAAAAGCCGGCTCTGTGTACGGCGCAGCGCTTCGGTGCGCCACGTGCAAATGTGGCACGTTCATAGATGCTGAGTGATTAGGGTGTCTAACCGGGTGTAGGTCCCTGCATATGCTCCTTGTGAATAATGGGCGAGGAAAATGCCTCGTTTAGGAGAACATTTTTACATCATTGGAATGCAAATGAACGCGCCTGGCAATATTACTTAGCATTTTCTATATTTTGTAGGTTCCCAATGGACGGTTTGGCGACATTCAGTTGATCGATAGCAGCACTTCCGCCGAAATAAAAGTATTTGAACAACTGAATAGCAACATAACATGCAACAAACGTATTAATGTTATAACGAGGCAATAACACAGAGGTATTCAGTTCATCAAAGGCGGCACCGTCAGATCAAATGGAATATTCCCAAATGTGAACAGCCGTATGCCACACTAGCGAACGATCAGTTCATTGCAATATGTTGCAACTCAATGGCTACCGAACATCATAATTGAGTTAATACAAATCGTGACCTCATGTTAGCGATGAAGAACAGGAAATGTGTCCAAATAGAACTGCTTCATTTGGACCCATTAATTTTCCATTATCGTGGTGCAACATAGGGACAGTGAATGCCAATGCCGGTAAGTGATTGTGATTGTGATGCCGATCAATGGTAAGTTGCTTACAGCGAACTACAGCATCTCTTCATGTCATGCAGCCAATTTTGCGAGGGATACGTAGCCCTAAATAATGGCATTGTGCAGATTTTGGAGTACATCCACTGGCTTGACATCTCCTCAGCGAAGCCTTAAGGCAGGCTGCTGGTGTGCATTCCCAATACAACACAAAATGTTACTCTCCTGGTTCAAGCTAATTTGGGGAACCTCTACATCATAACATAGTACATGCTAAATTGGGCATTTTAAAATTTGGATCTTCGGACTAATTAAGATTTGCCGCTCACGATCCGCCAACAAAACATTTCACCCCAACATCAAAATGAATTAACCAGTCGCGGTTCTTGGAGCCAAGTGATGAAAAATATGACGCAAATAAGCATGGCAGAATAAGTGACAAGTTAGCATCAGATGAAAGTCGGTGCAGACAACAAACCACACGATTGTGATTGACACTGGTCTATCCTAAAGCAAAAGCGCTTTCACCATTGTCAGCAAAATGTATTAGTTATGTATTTTTGTATGACTTTCATTAATACAGGTTATGGCATGCCCTTGTGATTAAGTGCAAGCCATTTTAAGTTTACCCCAGCAAGCTCACTTGGAAAAAGAGTAAGCTTGTTTTCGAAGGGGAAGTATGGCGAAAATCATCGTACAGGCAAGACGAAGGCAATGTTTCCTGTATATCACGCTTTTCCTCCGTTTTATAACGGCTCGATTTTTTCATGGACATCGCTTACGCTACTGCTCTCGTCCATCCACAGTGCCACACCTACCGACAGCCACACCTTCCGACAGCCACACCTACCGACAGCCACACCTACCAGCAACCACATCTACCGGTAGCCACACCTACCAATAGCCACACCTACCGGCAACCACACCTACCGGCAACCACATCTACCAGCAGCCACACCTACCGACAGCCACACCTACCGACAGCGACACCTACCGACAGCGACACCTACCCACAGCGACACCTACCGACGGCCACACCTACCGGCAGCCACACCTACCGGCAGTCCATCCACACCTACCGACAGCGACACCTACCGACAGCGACACCTACCAACAGCGACACCTACCGACAGCGACACCTACCGACAGCGACACCTACCGACAGCGACACCTACCGACGGCCACACCTACCGGCAGCCACACCTACCGGCAGTCCATCCACACCTACCGACAGCGACACCTACCGACAGCGACACCTACCAACAGCCACACCTACCGACAGCGACACCCACCGACAGCCACACCCACCGACAGCCACACCTACGGACAGCCACGCCCACCGACAGTCACACCCACCGACAGCCACACCCACCGACAGCCACACCCACCGGCAGCCACACCTACCGACAGCGACACCTACCGACAGCCAGACCTACCGATAGCCACACCTACCGATAGCCACACCTACCGGCAGCCACACCTACCGGCAGCCACACCTACCGGCAGTCCATCCACACCTACCGACAGCGACACCTACCGACAGCCACACCTACCGACAGCCACACCTACCGGCAGCCACACCCACCGACAGCCACACCTACCGACAGCCACACCCACCGACAGCCACACCTACCGATAGCCACACCTACCGACAGTCACACCCACCGACAGCCACATCCATCGGCAGCCACACATACGACAAGCCAGTTCAGCAGATGCCGTTCCTGGTCGTCAGCCGTCCCTACACGTCCAACCAACTAGCGAAGTGGCCGTGGTCGTGTCTGCCATGATGAGCACCAGATGGCTGACTCCCCCTCTCTCTCCCTCCCTCCCTCTCTCTCTGTCAGCACAAGACGACGTGATCCCAATATCGGGCTACGGCGGCTTCGTGCCCAAGGCGCGCTCGTCCAGCATGGGCGTCGGCAAGAGCTTCTCACGCTTCGCCGACGAGGGCTTCCACGCCCTGCACGAGCAGGTGAACAGGCGGCGCCAACCGGCGCTGGTCTAGACGCCAGCTCTGCCGCCGCCAGCACTGACAGATCTGATCAAACGCCTCACACTTCGGTGTGTGTCAACGTCTTCGGTCGACACACCGAACGGTTGACACCGTCAAAGCCTTCGGTGTGTGACGCGCGACTCACGGCCGGCTGGTGCGGAGAGGAGGCGTTCCTCATCACGGAACTCAGGTAGTGCTGTGACGTGACGCCCGCTGGGGGCTGCCGGCTGATGCGGAGACGCGGCGGGCTGCGGCGGCTCGTCACGGCACTCAGCTGGTGCTGTAACGTCCGCGTCCCACTGGGCGCCGTCCGCGTCCCGCTGGGCGCCGTCCGCGTCCCACTGGGCGCCGTCCGCGTCCCACTGGGCGCCGTCCGCGTCCCACTGGACGTCCGCGTCCACTGGGCGCCGTCCGCGTCCGACTGGGCGCCGTCCGCGTCCCGCTGGGCGCCGTCCGCGTCCCACTGGGCGCCGTCCGCGTCCCACTGGGCGCCGTCCGCGTCCCGCTGGGCGCCGTCCGCCCGTCACTGGGCGCTGTCTCTGTGTCCCACTGGGCGACGTTCGCTCGTACTGGGTGCCGTCCGCGTCCGCGCTGGACGCCGTCCGCGTCCCACTGGGCGCTGTCCGGCGTCCCACTGACGCCGTCCGCGTCCACTGGACGGCGTCCGCGTCCTGCTGGGCGCCGTCCGCGTCCCACTGGGCGCCGTCCGCGTCCCACTGAGCGCCGTCCGCGTCCCACTGGACGCCGTCCGCGTCCCACTGGGCGCCGTCCGCGTCCTGCTGGGCGCCGTCTCGCGTCCCACTGAGCGCCGTCCGCGTCCCCACTGACGCCGTCCGCGTCCCACTGGACGCCGTCCGCGTCCCACTGGGCGCCGTCCGCGTCCCACTGGACGCCGTCCGCGTCCCACTGGGCGCTGTCCGTGCCGGAGGCGGACGGTAGCAGACAGTGGCGGAGATTGCAGAGCGGTGCCGCACCTCGGCATGAGACGCGGGTGACAGATAAAGCAGGCAATCTTAGCTCGACAAGTCTGCTTTTCGTCGAAGAAAGACAGCTTCTTGTTTGTTCATGCATGCCTCTCAATTGGATCGGTGTGCATATTTTGATGGCACCCAGGCGTCGCCTAGCTTGATTGTATGTACCTTTGATGATGTGAGGGTGTTGTGCATGGTACATATTGGCAGTATTTTACATGAAATGCGTTAAGCCAGACTCGGTACCTAATCCATCGGTTCTCCACACAGCAAGTAAGTAGACAGAAAGTGGATATTTCTTTTCTCTCTAATCAGACGACCAGCTTAGATTCACGAGGACTCGCTCACAAAACTCGTATTATCAGAACATATTAATCGGAATGCACTCCTGTCTCTTGATGCGTATCATAAGCAACGTGTTCGCCAATCAATCTGAAATATACTACGTAGTAAATCATTCATCGAAAGCGGTCTAAATCGGCTAGATATTCAGAACACTCCGAAAAACTCCCAGCTTTGGGGGATGGAGGTAGAAAGTACCCTTCAAATCATAATAAAACCGTGAACAATCATTCA